>JXCR01143035.1:36102-136264 GCA_002079205.1 Phalaenopsis hybrid cultivar | reverse complement strand
GCCAAGCTGTAGTAAAACAATTGGTCAAGTCACTCTTTCATAAAGTAGGACAGTAGGCATTTAAGTTTTCTTTTTTTGAGTTGGCATGAATATGGAGATAAATTAGTATCATAAATTCATGTGTAGAACCAGATAAGAATAGTAGAATAAATTATCTATCATGTAGCATTTGCCAATTAGCCCGCTATCATGAAACAATAACATTATACGATCTATGTCACAACACTTCATTAGATATGAAACATTTGTGTGCATCAGTAAAGTATTTATGATGGTCAAACCTAGCCATGCTGGTCATCTGTAATTGTTTTTGATCTGGTGGTTGTCCTTAACCCGATATCAATAGAATTTTTTCGCTCTGAATTAAGATTCATTGTCATGTTGAGCAAATCATGTCAATCAGTGGGGTGTTGGCATGCCCGATATCGATAGAATTTTTTCACTCTAAATTAAGGTTCATTTTCATGTTGAGTAATTCATGTGAATCAACAAGGTGTTGGCATGCTGCCATCTATATCAATGGAACATACTATACTTACTGTTGATTTACGTGCGAGGAAAAATTGTTCCATTTATTATTCACAAAAAGGTTACACATATATAGAGAAATAAATCCCTCCATATTTAGAAACTTACCAAGCGTATCTCACCTAAATTAAGAAAGGAAATAATTCTGAATAAAAAATAGAAAAATATAAAATCGGAAAGGATTAAACTATCAAAAGCTTTTTAAGATATTCCAATCAATTCATCCAAAGATTTGGACGGGGTGGCTAACTCACATGAGAGGTAAATACGGAAAGAACCACATCTTCTTAGATTTCCACTCCCCGTCAAGCTCGGTTGTAGATGTTGTAGGGACTGAGCTTGCTATGAAATTCTGAGACGGTGTTGAAAAGAAGAGCTTTTGTGTATTTTAGTACTGTCAATCACCTTCTCCTACTCCACCACCTTGTTGTCTCATGAGGTTGGTGTGCGGCTTTGAATTACTTTCAAGGAGTTTTTTCAGTACTTAAATTGCTCCTTAGTGAATTATTCAGCCAACCGTTTGAATGTTGTATTAGTCTTTTTCTCTTGATCGTCCCTGTCCAGAATTCTAGTATGCTGGTTTAATGTTAAGTTTCTTACATTTGTCCTTGATATGCCCAATTTTCTTTTAATAGTCACATGTGGGACGATCTTTCCCATGCTTTGAGTCATGGGAAGAATTATGAGTTTATAGGATCGAGCTTTTAGTACTTGGTCAACCCCCATTTTCAGTGAACATCATCTTTTTTCTGCTCTTCTCTCCTTCTGCAAAGGCTTCACGGGTGGATGGAAGGGGCTTTGTTTCCATAATCCTCACCTCATCCAATTCCTAAGTTAGTCCTACTAGAAATTTGATAGTTCTCTTCTTCTTGATAAAGGATTTAAACATCACAGCATCATGTGAACATTTCCAAATGTGTCTCGAACATATCCAATTGTAGCCAATATTTTGTGAAGGTATTGAAGTATTAAGTTCTTATTGACGAAGATCATGAAGCTTGATTTCGAACTCAAAAAACACGGCAGTGTTTTCAGTGTTGGATCATATTTTGCTTATTTCATCGCAGATTTCTTTGACAGTTTTGTAGAGCATAAAATTTTCTCCCACTTCAGCGGACATTGAGTTGAGTAGCTAAGACATAAACATAACTCAAAACTCGTGCCTTCCCCCACAAGATGTTCATTTTTCTTCTACCACAAGTGTACATAAACATAAATTGAGACCATTGGAGGTAATTATCACCATTGATTTTTTATTTGCGATAAAGTTAAAATTTAGGAATCGTCTGAACAGAATCCTTGGTCTCTAATTCAAAGTTAATCTTCATAGTAGAATTTCAAGTCGTCATCCCGTACTTGGTTATTAACCCCAAGAGTATTTAAAGTTACTTCTAATTGATTTCGGTCTCTTTGACTACAGTTGTTGTAGTTTCTATAGGTAGGTGGAAGACTGTTGTAGGAATGACAAGGCTGCAGAGCCTACAAGGAAGTAGATAACATAGAGGCAAAGAAAAAAAAAACAGTTGTAGGTAAGAACCGAGAAAGGGCCTGCAATAGGGAGAAGCTCGGGCGGAGGGCCTACTGTAGGGAGAAGCTCCGGCGAAGGGCTTGCAGCAGGAAGATTGGTTACAAGGAAAATTTTGGAGGGGCGTTTNTCATGGGAAGAATTATGAGTTTATAGGATCGAGCTTTTAGTACTTGGTCAACCCCCATTTTCAGTGAACATCTTCTTTTTTCTACTCTCTTCTCTCCTTCTGCAAAGGCTTCACGGGTGGATCGAAGGGGCTTTGTTTCCATAATCCTCCTCACCTCGTCCAATTCCTATGTTAGTCCTACTAGAAATTTGATAGTTCTCTTCTTCTTGATAAAGGATTTAAACATCACAGCATCATGTGAACATTTCCAAATGTGTCTCGAACATATCCAATTGTAGCCAATATTTTGTGAAGGTATTGAAGTATTAAGTTCTTATTGACGAAGATCATGAAGCTTGATTTCGAACTCAAAAAACACTACAGTGTTGTCAGTGTTGGATCATATTTTGCTTACTTCCTCGCAGATTTCTTTGACAGTTTTGTAGAGCATAAAATTTTCTCCCACTTCAGCGGACATTGAGTTGAGTAGCCAAGACATAAACATAACTCAAAACTCGTGCCTTCCCCCACAAGATGTTCATTTTTCTTCTACCACAAATGTACATAAACATAAATTGAGACCATTGGAGGTAAATATCACCATTGATTTTTTATTTGCGATAAAGTTAAAATTCAGGAATCGTCTGAACAGAATTCCTGGTCTCTAATTCAAAGTTAATCTTCATGGTAGAACTTGAAGCCTTCATCCCGTACTTGGTTATTAATCCCAAGAGTATTTAAGGTTACTTCTAATTGATTGTGGTTCTCTTTGACTACAGTTTCTGTAGTTTCTGTCGGTAGGTGGAAGACTGTTGTAGGAATGACAAGACTGCAGATAATGTTGCAGGGAAGCCTACAAGGAAGTAGATAACATAGAGGAAAAGATACAAGGTGTAGCCTGCAAAGAAAAAAAAAACAGTTGTAGGTAAGAACCGAGAAAGGGCCTGCAATAGGGAGAAGCTCCGGCGGAGGGCCTACTGTAGGGAGAAGCTCCGGCGAAGGGCTTGCAGTAGGAAGATTGGTTACAAGGAAAAATTTAGAGAGGCGTTCAACTTGGAGAATTTTAGCTTTAGCGAAGAGGTACGAGCAGGCCTACAATGAAAAATGTGGCTGAGGAAGTTTTGGCTGCATCCAGGGAATAGTTTTCGGTGGAGGAGGGTTTGCTGCTAGGAAGCTTTTGATAGTAATTTCATAGAGGAAATCTTGCAGGTNCTGCATCCAGGGAATAGTTTTCGGTGGAGGAGGGTCTGCTGCTAGGAAGCTTTTGATAGTAATTTCATAGAGGAAATCTCGCAGGGAGAATTCTGGTGCTATGAAGAAGAGGAAGAGCTTCGGTGGAGGGCCTATAGATCAGTTGAAGGATTTCTTCGGAGGGCTTACAACTTGAGGATTCCTGTTGCAGCGAGAGTTCCAGCTGTAAAGAACTGAGTGCCTGCAGGGAGTTTTTGCGGGTTGCAGGGAGTTTTCCAGCAATGATGGCTGAGGGAAATGCTCTGGCGAAGAGCCTGCTAGAGGGAAATGCTCTGGCGAAGGGCCTGGTGTAGGGAAAGTCCAAAGTTGCCGCTACTGGTGGTTGAGATTTCAGCTACAGGGAACGGCTGAGCTGCTGTTGGAATGATGAACAGTGTCGTTGCTGATGCGGGGAGGATGTGGGAAGAGAATCATCCGAGAGCCTGCAGCAGGAAAAGATCGGGACAACATGAAGAGACATCGCTGCTTCTTCTGCTGAAGAGACAGTGAAAGACTTCTAATAGAGATTAAGTGAAGATGCGATCCTGGAAGAAGATGCTGGCCAAACAGAGGAGTTTCCTGGTAGGGAGGAGCGTTTATTGGTTGGAGGAAGGGGATTCGCCGGGCTACCGGGAGAGCAGGTGAAGTATTGGTTGTAGAGTAGGGCATGTCGGGAAGTGCTGGTTGGAATTCCAACTGAGGTCTGCAGGGGAGTTCCTTGCTGAGCAGAGTTCCAGTGGAGGCCTGCAGCAGGGGAGTATGCCACTTGGCAGAGGTAAGTTTGCACTCGAGAATAATGATGAAAGAAAGGAGTTTCGGTGGCAGAGGAATACAGAGGAAGCCTGCCATGAGAGCTCTCGGTGGAGGGCAAATCCGACCTGACAGGAAGGAGATCCGACTGCAGGAAGCTAAGGCAGAGAACTTGACTCTGATAACATATAAAATTACCAGGGGAGTAAACATTGCTCCATTCATTATTCACAAATAGGATACATTTATATAGAGAAATCAATCCCTACTTCTTTAGACATTAAACATATCTCACTTATCTTAAGAAAGAAAATAATTTTAAATAAAAAAGAGAAGCATAAAATATGAAGGAAATAAACTAAATCGAAGGTTTCCTAAGATATTCCAATCAAATCCTCCAATATTTTGTGCGATGGCAGGCCCACATGTGAGGTAAATATGAAAAGAACCAAATCTTCTCAGATTTCCACACTTACATATCACATAAAAATCATAAATGATTTCCAAATATGCTCAATATTCATCGATCGGTATGAGCATTGTATTCAACCTGGATTTAATTCTTTGCGTTAGATAGTGACATAAGCCACAATTGAGTTCTGCAGATTATGACATTTGTAATGATTTCTGATCTACTCATGACAGAATAAATGCTTCCCAAATTTAAATCATTCTATGTCTGGCATTGCTTTATTTAATTTTGGATCTGTCGCACCTTCACTANGGGGAGTATGCCACTTGGCAGAGGTAAGTTTGCACTCGAGAATAATGATGAAAGAAAGGAGTTTCGGCGGCATAGGAATACAGAGGAAGCCTGCCATGAGAGCTCTCGGTGGGGCAAATCCAACCTGACAGGAAGGAGATCCGACTGCAGGAAGGGTGTTGTCTTACAGCTAAGGCAGGGAACTTGACTCTGATAACATATAAACATACCAGGGGAGTAACATTGCTCCATTCATTATTCACAAATAGGATACATTTATATAGAGAAATCAATAAACATATCTCACTTATCTTAAGAAAGAAAATAATTTTAAATAAAAAAGAGAAGCATAAAATATGAAGGAAATAAGCTAAATCGAAGGTTTCCTAAGATATTCCAATCAAATCCTCCAATATTTTGATGTGATGGCCAGCCCACATGAGAGGTAAATATGAAAAGAACCAAATCTTCTCAGATTTCCACACCTACATATCACATAAAAATAATAAATGATTTCCAAATATGCTCAATATTCATCGATCGGTATGAGCATTGTATTCAACCTGGATTTAATTCTTTGCGTTAGATAGTGACATAAGCCACAATTGAGTTCTGCAGATTATGACATTTGTAATGATTTCTGATCTACTCATGACAGAATAAATGCTTCCCAAATTTAAATCATTCTATGTCTGGCATTGCTTTATTTAATTTTGAATCTGTCGCACCTTCACTACCCATAAGCATTTTTCTTGCTGAAATGGTATAACTTGGTATGCAATTTGCTAACTGAAATTCTTGAATTCCTTAAAGGTTTTGTTTCTGTTACATGCGGACAACTTTCATTCTATAGTTATGCCATGGCACATAACAAGATTCACGATTGCTCTTCTTTTTGCCCCACATGTTGCTGCTAGTGTTAATTTCGTCATAAATTTTAATGAACCTGCAGGTACCGCCAGCTTGGCAATGCTGTAGCTGTTCCTGTTGCTCGAGTATTGGGCTATGCTTTGGGTTTGGCGTGCATGAGGCAGAGTGGAGATGGGCCACTCATGACGCTACCACCAAAGTTTGCCTTTTCTGACACAGTAGAGCAGCCTTCAAGCTCTTCTGGAATTCAAGAAGGATCCTCTTAAACTCACATCTCATTCTTTAAAGCTTATTCACAATTCATTATTATTTAGCGGGTAAATTCTTGTATTGACCAGGGATCAATCTTCTTCTAATCTAGTCTGATAAAAGAAAGCTATCAATACTTTTCCTTTTGTTTTCCCACTCCTTGCTTGATTCTCTAGGCCACAGAATTTGTATTCAAAGAACTCTGCATCGAGTTTTCCTGCTTCTTGTCCATTTTTCCATTCTTCAATTCTCCTTCAATAAACCGCCAAGATGAGTTTCTCTTCTCTGGAATAAGTCATGGCAGCATAACTTGAGCATTCAACTATTCAAAATTTTATCTACGATTATCTGCAGAACGATCGGTGGTTCGTACTTAATCATTCTAAATCCATCTATTATTTGGACTGGATTTTATTGTCACTTTGCAGTGACAGTTTATTCAAGTGGCAGATTCAGAGGGGTTTGTGTTGTGTTAGTTTCAGAAGCTGTTTAGAGAAGGACAATTTCCCTTTCAGCTAAGTTATAGTTCTCGTTTAGGCACGAGTTTTAAATTCTTAAGACTTGTGGGTTGTATATATGTTTTATTGTGATTTAATAATAAAGATTGATGACAGAATCGACTGCTCATTACATTTGATTTCACTTATTGTGATTTTAGCTGCTCTTGCTGTGGGTAGTTTAGAAGCATTTGGTTTTCTAACATCAGTTGTGTTTCTTTCTTCCAGAATATCTTAATGTTTATTAATGTTTAAGAAAAGTAGTTTTATTCCTTAAATTGGTATTTTTGAAGCTTTGCTGCCTGGAGAGTTTGGTTGAAGGCAAATGTGTTCCAATTGGCTGTGGATTGGGACCACTTATCTAAAATGAAGCATATGACTAGTAGTATTGATAGATCTAAACCCTAGAGATCTCTAACTGAGGCTTCTTCTGGGTTTCTGTCATTGCAGTCTTTTCTGTCTTTTCTTCCTTGGAACTGTCCTCCAAGTAGATGTTGATGATCGGATCCCTCCTTCAATAGTCTTGTTAACTCTTCCTTGCCCTCATCGTCGGCCTTTTTCTCAAATGCAACAGGTAAAAGAGTTCATGTCGTCTTGTTGCCAAGAGGTGACAGAAGACCATTGAATCGGAGCTGGTAGGATCCACTTTTGCAATTCATTTACATCTTTAACTCTTTCCGGCATGAGGCCTTGTGAGAAAACTATTTTCTTTGGGAGAGAGTAATAAGTTGCATCTTTGTGAATACTGATTTCGTGAACTGAGAATGGTTGTAGATCTTCTTTGATGCAATGCTCTTTACCTCCTTCATAGTACTTTATACATTGGTGTAGATAAGACGAGATCATCTTGTACTAATGGATCCAAGGCTGACCAAGTAAGGCATTGAATGATGTTTTTGAATTGATGATGTGAAATTTTATAGTTGTTACTAAGTCACCAATCCTCATTGATAACTTTATTGACCCGAGAGCTCTCTCACCCTTTTGGTTAAATCCTCTTAACATTATTTTGTAAATTGAGAGCTTTTGAGCGTTGATTTCCAAGTAGGCTAACGACCATAGGTTCATTAGATTATTCGACACACCTGGGTCAAACAACACCCTTGAGAGTGTAAATCTGTCGATGTTAACTGAAATGTAAAGCGGTCGGTTATGATCTACCGTGTCGAGCAGCAAGTCATCATATGTGAAAGTGACACCAAACTGTTCATTCAACGAATAAACCTCGTATAAGTAGCTACTAGCCATTTGAGCTAAGCAAATTTCTGGATCAAGTAAGGCCCTGACCAGAGCTTCCCTCATTTCCTTTGACAGGATCAAAGCGTCGTAAATGTTTAGTTTGGTCGGCAACTTTCTAAGATGGGCTAATACGTTATATTCCACTTTGTCAGTCATTCTTTGGGAATATTCTCGCGCTGGCATTTCTTCTATCTGCGGGGCTGGCTCTTATTAGACGACTACATGCTTTCCTTTGTCTTTTGGAACTATTCTTGGAGGTAAGACTTTCCAACTCTTAAGGTTCAGCTCTGTTATTTCTTCCATCCCTTGTATTGGGTCCAGAGTTTCTTCTTTTGGAGTGACAACTAGCTCTCCTGGTACTACCCTGAGTCTGAAAGTTCCAACTCAATCGCAATTGGAGTTCCTTGGAATTTTAGGACAGGTGCCTCACTATTTGAGCTATCGTAACCCACGTCGTGAACATCTTTAATCACTTTGACGAGTTCATTGGGGTTTAGTATGATTTGAGGATTATCATAGGAATCAAAATTTAGATCAGATTTGTTATTAGTTTCATAATCACTAAGGACAGTAAAAACATAGCCAAAATCAACCTGCTTTGCATTAACAGTTTCCGAAGGAACATAAATATAATCATATAAAGTTAGCGGTTTGAGGAATTTCTCCCCCAAATTCAAAACAACCATTCTAGAAGGTGCAACCCTTGACATACTCTTCACATCATCGATCTCGGTCTTTTCGGCGATCTTTTTCTCCCTCCTTATCTGTGGCGACAAGTTTTCTGTTTTGACCGACATAATCAGCTTGACATGTGGTAAGTTATGAGGAGAAACTTGCACTGAAGATGCTTGAATATGATCTAGAATCTTCTTAGAGGACCTGGCCCAGACTGTGCTTTATCCATCCTCGGTTGTACAAGGATCAATCGAAGTGCCAGGCGGGGTTGAAATCATATTGACGAAACCTCCTTCAGGTTCTCTCAAATACCTTTTTTCAGATTATTATAGTTCCATTTTTGATGTTCCTCTCGAGCCAACTCAAGATAATGCAATCCTCTATGGTATGTCCCAATAATCTATGGTATGGACAATACGTAGGATGATCCTTCTTGTCGGCTTCCTCGGGCTTCTTCAGCTCAGGTAATGTGAAATCTGGCTTCTTAATCAAATTTTGAAACATCTTCGCCACGACTTTCTTCTTGAAGGAAAGTCTCTGTCCAACTTTTGCCTCGGGGTCGGAGCCTGACTCCCATCTGTCCGGTAAGGTTTTTAACTGGCTGGTCTGCTGTGATGTTTCAATCTGAATCTGCATCGGTTGCTTGCCTTTGTCAACTGTGGCTACCGTTCTGGTCTTCTTCTAGAATGTCCGTCGCTTTTTGGCTTCTAGGCCTTCTCAAAAAATCTAAGCTGTTTAGCCTCCTCAGCAGACTCGCGACCTTGTTAAGTAGATTTTCAAAGGTTTTGATGGTGAATCCCTTGAGCAAGAAAGCTACCGGAACATGAATGCTCTTAAGTAAGATCTCAATCGCATGTTGCTCCTGAAGCTAAGGCTTGCATTTCATGCTAAGTTTTCTCCATCGTAGAATATAATCTACCAATGTCTCAGTCGACTTCTGTCACTCGATCACTAGATCACCAACAGTGATATGGAGCTGAGCTTCGTCAAACCTCTTTTTCGTCAAACCTCTTGACAAATAGGTTTTCCAATTATGTGAAGGTTTTTATTGGCCCATTTGGCACTCATACCATTCGAAGGCAATGTGCGCAATGCTACTCACAAACTGTCTGAACAAAAGGGTCTCGTTGCCTCCTGTATTGCAACAACTCGCGCGAAAATGTGCCACGTGTTGCCAAGTGTTCCCTGTCTCGTCAAAGGTCTAGAAGGTAAGAGGCTCAAATCATTTGGGATAAGGTAAACTGTCAGACTCCTCCGGGTAAGGTCTACCCTTTGGGACAGATGTGCTTCCCTTTGACTGGGCCAGTGCCTCTTTCACTTGTTGCTCGACCAACTGTTTTATTGTTCTTTGACACTAAGCTTTGCGTCATGTATTTCTTGGGTTGTTCATCTTTACTGGTGGTGGTGAACTCTTTCTTCTCATCTACAATGTGGACGACTTCTGACTAATTTACTTCAGGTGAAGCAACATGCGGCGACTGAGGCTAGCTTTGAAGAGTGGCTACAACAGCCATCATCTCCTCCGATTTCTTCTCCATCTGAGTGATATGCACATCCCGCAGTTAGATGGCCCTTTGAAGCTCATCAGAGGTGTTCTCCTTAGCGGGTTGTGGAGCATCTCGCCATGATGCAGAGGCCTGAGTCTCTACTACGAGAATCTCTGCATATTATTTGTCCATATAATCAAATAAGTTAAAATCTTTGTCATCGTCATCATGTTGTCTCTTTGACAGCTCTGAAATGTCAAGTATGAGCTTCTCTAGGGTTTCTTCAATCGAATCTCCTCTGATCCTCTTGAGATCAATAAGCTGCTCTTGGCGAAAATCTATACTGGCATCTGATCCTAGGACAACAGCAGGTGTCTCGGACTTAGGATCCTTTTCGGTGCAATGATTCTCCATGTCTTAGGTTAGTATCTGACCATCGACTCTAGATCTCCACCTCTTCTCCTTCGATACTAGTGTCAGAAAATGGGGTGTCTTACTGACGACATCAGTACGGTGGAGAGAAGGGTGGCCTCTACCGTGCAAGTCAGATACTGTGACAACTGATCTACTGGCCTCCCTCGCCTTTGAGGGCTCGTTTTGGACAATAACATACGATAATCTTGGTCCTAATTGTGACTTGATCAGTCTTCTTCCTGAGGTGTTGATGTTGGTGACGGCGGCGGTGGCATCGGTGACGACTCGCTTTCTTAGGTGAAGCTTCGCGGAGATACGAGACGGCGGGTCTTCTTGTGGACATGGTTCGGCGTAGCGGTCTTGTCCTTCAAAATTTCTTCTTTCATCTTGGGAGTGATGGCATATCCCATTCTCTTCACCAATTCCTTAATGGAACAATTCTCCCAAGTCAATCTCTCAAACACTGAGCGAACTCGAGAAAGAGTGGTAGACTTTTCTTTCTTTTCTCCCCGTCCATTTTGGAGAGATGGCAGTGATAACATGCCTACAATCTGGTAGACGCCTTCCTTTCTGGCAACGGCCGAATGAGGATTGAACCCACTCCCCTCGAGTTGAGGTGAGGTCTACATTAACTCTATCTTCGTTGACAAAGGGGCTACTTCTGCTTGTACTGATTTGGTAGCATGTGCCCTCTTGGTCTTCAACTCTCTTCTCTTTCGGTTCCTCCTCAGAGATCGTGTTGGTGGCATGGATCAGAACAGGATCCAACCTCAAATACTGAGTAAGGCGGGGCAAAGACATCCATCAGGCCATTCTCGTACAGAATCTCTTTTCCTTTCTTTGATGGAACAGCTGGTGCAGAAATAGTAAATCCGGCGGGCGAAGCTGTAACAGTCCTCGCGGTAGTAGATACGACTGGAGTGGTAGCGGGAGCAGCGGTTAAAACGAAGGCAGGAGTGACCTTCACCTTCTCGAGAGAAGGGAAGTCCTGGGTAGAGTACATTTTGAATTCGGAAGACAGCTCTTGAACTTTGGGGGCAGTCGTCTTCGCCATCACATATGATGCTTTTCTGAGTAACACCTCGAACTCGTTGAAGTCGAATCCAAACTGGAACGTAGTTTCCAGGTGAGGGGAGTCTCGGTCGATGAGCGTGTTGAACAAGAAAGTCAGGCTTGGTGAAGACATTCTTCCTACCAGTTGAAAAGCTCTGAACGTCAGTGTAAGCCACACTTTATCTTTGGGTATCGCTAGTAAGAAAGTTGACGAAATTGTCTTACTGACTGGGTATCATGTTTCAATATATACATGTCTTAGTGTTGTGTTTATTTGTATTTTTTTTTATGTAGAATTCTTTTTAAGAGGGCTTATTATTATGGTGGTTTTAAGTTCAAATCATTAAAAACAAGTCGTAACCGAAAAAGAATGAAGCGTAGGACCCGACCCAAGATTTTGAGGGGGGTTAGCTTCATATCGAACTCAGTTCGATACATCGCTCCTAATCTACCTTACCTATTGGGGGTTCGACGCTTACTAAATGTCTAAAGATTCTGAAACCTCCCTGTTTAAGGTAATTAAACAGAGGTTCTAAAATCCAAGAGGAGTTGACTCTACCTGCTCAATAAAGAAATGAGTGAAGTATGCCAACGAAAGAGTGGTAGTCGGACCCACGAGGGATTTTGACACACTACCGATGTATGAAGACAACACCTTCTGGTCAAAATGGATAGAAGAATTATCCCTGGCGGAGTTGCGAAAAATTGTTGGCTTGGATTTTTTGAAGCGTGAAAAATAATGTAGGTTTAATTTAATATATATACGTAATTTTTTATTTTTGAAAAGTAGTATTTTAATTTTGAAAAAATGTGAGACTGAACATATCTCATAAATTTTAATAGTTTAAATGATCGAGCACAATATTATGAGCAATGCTCCTATTCCGAAGAACATACACATCACTTGTCAGCGGGTTCGATTAAATAAACTAAAAGAGTTTATGACATTTGTTTGGTCTGCGAGCCTTTTTTATATCTTGACTGACAAGTTCTCTTATCTAATATAAGGATTAGAGAGGGTTTATATTACTTGCGTTTTTTAGTTCCCTATATAGGCAAGCCCCTATAATTAATTACTTCTTAAGCGACCGAAGTCACTTAAGAAAACTCTCGATAATGACCAGAAGGTTTGTCTTCAAGAATACAAAGTTTAGTGTTCAAGGTAGGAAATGGAAAACCAAATGGGATTTGATTAAATAGGAGCGATTATTTTCGTAATCCGAAGGAAAGAGAACTAAGGGATGTCATAAATATTGAAGAGAACCTCGGTGGCTTCCCAAATTGTCTGATGTTTTGACTTTAGTTTTGAAGATGATATTGCTTGATGTTTCACCCTACCGTTTTTATTACTTATGGCTTACTTTTCATGAGATCAGATCATGCAAATGACCTGAAAGATCGAAGGATTTATGTCATATCGAATGACGACATCAGAGTCCTAAAAGAGCTAGGGTTTAAATTGCACAACATGGTTGTGCAAAGACCTAAAGATAAAGTTAGGATTTATGTTGCACTAAACGGACTACCTCGAAGTCTTATGGGTCGTTGTTTAGACTAAGGAAAGGTTTTGGTCATGCTGCCCACAAAGCTTGCTTCGAGCTTCTTGTTGTAGTAGTAGCTCCAAGGTTTGTAGTTTGTTTTGTTATTAATAACTTTGCTTATTAAAATATATATATATAGGGTGATTTTTAATTTAAGCGACATCAGTCAAGATCTCATTGTTTCGTCATCCTGGCATCACAATTTTCTTTTGAATTTACTTAGTTTATACGAGCTGTTAAGCTCATTTAGATTGGAAAATTCTTATTATCAACCGTAGGTTACCTCATCCGAGTGATTCTCGTAAATTCAAAAGGAGTTGATTAAGTGTGTTCAAAGGGGTTTAAAGGTGTGTTAGTTTTTTTGAAAGCGTATTTTTGCTTTGCAGGTTGAGCATACATTGTAAAGTGACAATAAGATAAAGTAATAAAATTGCAATAAATAAATTGTAAATGCATACCTGACACTTCTATTGTTATTGCATGGTTAGTATCATAGAGCATAATATAGTTACAAGAAATTTAAGTAAATTGCAGGAGAAGAAAGCAGGAAATTCCAATGCGAAAAAGTCAAAAAATGGGTTGTAAGAAAGCACGAACGAGTAAAACTTGTAATCACATATGAAAGACCGGGATTAAGTGTAAAGCTTTAGTAAAGGTGGGGGCTCAAAGCTAGGCTGCGTGTAGAAGTTACCATCGTGACAACTCGAGGATGTGCAATCCTAACCTCGATATGAGTGACTAACCTTTGGACCTTTATAGGTTTTCATCAAATTCTTTTAACCTTTCATACTTGTGAAGTTTACTTTGGCAAGCAAAAGCAATGATGTTGTGAACAAGATTTTTATTTTCCTAAATATATTTTGTAAATTCATATAGTCCACAGGTTAATTACTCTAATCAGACTAGGACTACTAACAACCTAAGAGCATCAGAGGCATCTCCCACCAAAAGTTGGTAAATAGTATCATTAGTCTTATCCTCGCTCCTTATTAAGAATCCTTGTGGTAGGAGATATTATTCCAAATCCCAATTTGCATCCCTCGTTTAGCACACATAAGCAATATTGTCATCGCCCTTGCCAACTATACCACAGACTTACACAAGCTCGATGATCCAAATGTGGCAAAAATATCCTCAGTTTGTCACACGGATTTAAGTACCTTATCCAAGACTTGAGCCCTTGAGCGTCAGGTATAACTGTAAGACAAGTAGTGTAGAGTATTTCATTAGACTCAGTGTATTAACGGGTCTCGAGGTAAATCTCAGTGTATCCTTAGTTTTTATGGATGATTTTCTTCAACAAAGCATGATAGATCTCAGTGTCCTTCAAAGTGTTTAGAAGGCTATAAAAGTGCTCGGGGATTGACCCTGAACATCTTTTAGAATCTTCCGAGTCACCTCGAGTTCGTGCAGACTTATTATTTTGTTGAATTAATCAGTCCTAGTTAATTTAATTGTATTGTTTTAACTTGTTCTCAGTGAACTTTTAATGTTTTAATTAACCTGATGACATTCATTTGATGTTTCACTTAGAAATTATGTGGGTAAACATTCTTAAAGGTGGGTTAAATTGTTAAGGACCATTTACTCTTTCAACTGCAATTGAGCTTGTAGTGTCTGACAAGTGTTCATGAGTGATTGTGTTATCTTTTCTAAACATCATTAGGTGTTGTTGGATCGAACCTAGTCCACTACCAAGCTTTTAAGTCTTTATGGGTAGATTTGTAATTTTGAAAAAAAAAGTTGAATGTGATGAACTTAATCCTTATTAAAAGATTGTATCATCATTTAATTATTGGCATAAGGCTTCCAATTAGTGAGTTATTATCTTCCTAACATAAGCCCTTAACTTTAGGATCATGCAATTTAATAAACTTCCAAAACACAGTAATTCAGGAAATTACATTTTTACCCTTCTATAGAAAATAGAATGAGTTGGTTTCTATCTTTTAACCCCTTATATTTTCATCATTTCAGAGAACTAATTATTGATCCATGTTACCCTTTTATTCTTTGGTTTATCCTAAATTTTGATTAAGGTTAAAAAATTCCTTAATTATCACTTTGCCCTTAGGGTTCTCCACTTCATAATTCTTTAAGTTTAACTCAAATGACTTTAAAACTTTATTATTACTTCACTCATGGCTTCATTAGAATATTAAAACAGGATTATACTTTTCTGTTTTTTATTTAATTTATTAAAATAATTTTAGTTAAAAAATAAGGATTTTTAAAGATTATTAATTTAGCTAAGTAAAATAAAATTTTTGTCCTTAAGAAAGTTATTGGAGGTTTACTTAGGTTAGAGGACCACTATGAATAATTTTTTTTTTGAAATTTTGAATTATATTTTAATCTTTTACAATTTTTTATTGATTTTATTTAATAAATAAATAAATAATATATTTTATTTTAGAAAAATCTTTTTTATATTTTCCATAAGTCTCTTTGATTTTAAGGAATCCAAAGAAGTAAATTTTGTTTTTTTTGTGATTTTTATTTATTTATTATTATTATTATTTACAAATTAAGAAAAATACATTTAATTAATTAAAACACCATATTACACCATTTGAAATTTACAAAAACCTCTTTAAGTTATTTTCTATGATTAGGGTAGCATTTAGGACAATTGAGAGTTTTTTTTACGTTTTTGGTATTTTTTTGTATTTTAAATTTTTTTAAAATTAGAAAATAGCTTAAAAAATGAAGTTTTTATTTTAATCTCAATTTTATTTTCCTTAGGTCTCACTGGTCTTAAAGAACACTCCAAATCAATTTTCATATTTTTCTGATTTTTCTTTTATTTATTATAATTATTTTAAGCCAAAATTAGTAATTACTTAAAAAATAAATATTTCATGAAAAATAATTTTTATGGCTTCCAAATTTTTACATAGGCCTCCTAGGATGATTACCTATAAATTGGCCCATTTTTGTAATTATTTGAATTATTTCATATAGTCCACAGATTAATTACTCTATAGTGAACCTACAAAACAAGATTTTATATTTTTCTGACTTTTAATTTATTTTTTTATAATTTTTCTAAGTTAAAATAATACAAAATATTTCAAAAATTAGGGTTGTAAAATGGGTTCGGGTCAGGTCTAATTTGGGTTATACTTGAGTCAAGTTTGGGTTTAGGCTAAAATTAGCTTAATGAATTTTGGTTAGGTTGGATTCATATCAACATAAGTTGAACCCAAACCCAAGCCTGATTCGAGGCTATTGAGTTAACCTAACCTAATTAGACTTAAGAAAATAATCTTTTTTTAAATTAAAGAAAGAAAAGGGGAGGAGTTTACTGAAGGAGAGGAAGAAGGTTGATCGGAGAAGAGGAGGAGGCTTGCTAGAGAATTCTTCCCACTACTGTTGTTATTCACACAATGTTGAGGGGTGACGATCGCCTATTTATAGGCATAAAAGGAGATGGCAAAGCTCTCTAGAGCCGACTGATTGGGTGGTGCATCAACAACGGAGATTAGGTAGACGATTAGTGAGTCAGGGATCGCCGTTTGTGAGCGGTGCAGTGATTTATGGTCTTGTCTGTGGAAGAAGGCCACAGATAGCTAGCGTGTTATGATGGTTTGCATGGGCGTGGTCACGCCCAAGGCTACCGTGACCACGCTGAGGAACTTTCAGGCGTGGTAATGACTGGCCCAGGGATGACCATGTTGAGGAACTTTTGGGCATGGTCACATCACCAAAGAAAGGGCAGGTTTCCTTTTAGTCAATTTTGTTGTATCAGACCAAGGGATGATGTCCGCACAACCCCTATGTGATAAAAAAAGAGGATTACAGCTCTCTCAAGAGAATAGGGGTATGGTTCTTCTTTGAAGCTCCTTAACAACTATGGGAGGCCTTGGAGGGTTGTGGAGGTGATGGGGATGGGTCAGGGAGCCTCAGAAGTGTTTAGGGAAGCTTTGAGTAATAGGAGAGAGTACTAAAGTTTTATTTGAATTTCGAGACTAAGCTCTTTATTGTCCATGGGAGGGGGCTTGCCTTTTTTTGGCTTGGTCAACTAAGATGCTTGGGATCTCAGCAAATCCAAAGCCAAGTTAATCATGGGCAGAGAAAAGGAGCCGAGGAAAGGAAGCCATGTGGAGGTTTAATTTGGTTTGGAGGGAGTGAACTTGGGTTGCTTTTGCCTTGACGTGAAAGTGTTTTTGTCCTCATTTTTTATGAGGATTTGGTGAATTTGTCTTGGGCTTAACCATGGGGACATGTCATGGTCATGAGGATTTTGGTTTATCTTGGTTTTTGGGTGTGTCATTGGGATGAATCTACTTTTTGGAAAGTCCAAAATTTGTGTGAGGGTGGCTCTTATTTGGCTAAAGGCGACTTTGGCTTGCATGAGGCTTAACATGGCTCATGAGGAGTTGATTTGTCATGACAAAATTTTGTGAGTTGGTCATGAGGCATAGGTTTAGGCTAGGCGGGTTTTGACTTTTGATTGGCTTATGCTTTGGGTTTACCATGACATGAGATCGGTTTAATTTAGGTTGATTTAAATAAGTTTAATATTCTAAAGAGTTGATTTTATTTTGGATTTTTTATTTTTTATTGTAAAGTTGGTGATTGGTATTTTGGTTTCTTCAATTTCATGATTTTGGTGAATTTGATCATATTAAATTTTAATTTGGATGAATTTGTTTACATTTGGTTGTGATTCAAATTGATTTAATTTTAGGTTGATTTTTCAATTTGCCTAAAATTGATTTTTTTCAGTTAGATTGAAATTATGAACATAGAAATTTGCCTGTACGATGGGTGCCTTAATGATTTTAGTTTCTTTTAATTTTTCATTTTGATTAACTTATAAAAATTTTGAGTTTGATTTTAATGTTTTAATTTTCATTAAATTCAATTTTATTAAATATTTTTAAATGTATCTTTAATGCTTTTAATTTTATTGAATTTAGCTGAAATTAATTTTTAGTGAATTTAATTATATTGGTTTTAGTTGAAATTAATTTTTTTGTGGATCTAATTATATTAACTTTTGTTGAAATTGATTTTTAATAGATTTAATTATAATTTTTTTAATTTGACTTTTTGTTAATTTATGAATAAATTTTCATTTTATTTTTGTTTAATTTACTTCATAGTTTAAATTTGTGATTTAATTTCAGTAAATTTAATTTTTTTGCTTTTAGTAAGTGATTTCAATTTAATTTAATTTTAATTTTATTGATTTTAATTTTGGGTTAAATTGAAATTTTTGATGAATTTGCTTTAATTTTAATTTTGATGATTTTAATTGGTTTAATTTTAGTTTGTGATTGAATTTTGAAGTTTAATTTTAAATGATTTTTTTAAAAGAAAATTGATACTTTTTAAGAGATAAGCCCAATCTTAGTTCAAGGTGAACCTCATACCGAATGAGCTCTCCATAAGTAAGGAATTGTCTAAGAAATTGTGAAAGAGAGGTGCAAAGTGCATAAGTGAGAGAGACCAATGGAAGACCTAAGTCTATAGGGTCAGAGAATGACTTAAGACATTTTCACTCCTATGAGAACTCAATTTAAGCTTTAATAACCTAACTTTAATCATCTCAACCAAGGGTTAAAGATTGAAGTGAGGCCTACAAAACACTAAGGAAAGAAAGAAGTATTTTGAATTTATATTTTGGTATTGATTTGTTCACCAGTCTTCTAAGAAAGCTACTAAGCAAACTCTAAGGCTGAATCATAGGCTCTATAGAGCAAGGATAAGATAGACATCATGCCAAAAATGTGGTCAACAATGTAATGCAACTTCGAGGTGAAAAATGTTTGGGCTACATACCAATGAATGATGGATGTGAATTTTTCTAAGTAGAAAGGAAAAAAGATTGAACTTTTTGTGGATGATGTGCTAGTTAAAAGCAAAATAGCTGAGTAACACATAAAAGAGTTTTTTTTTTTTTTTGAAATGCTTAACATGAGGCTCAATTCAATCACCTTCAAGGCATGAACATGGAAATTCTTGCACTACTTCCTTACCCAAGAAGGAATAAAAACCAATCTAGAAAAGGTTCAAGCACTACTTGACATGTCATGCCCTCGAAACATAAAGAAGTTATAACGCTAACCAGTTGGATCACATGCTTGAGTCGATTCATCTCTAAGTTTGGGGATATGTGTGAAGCATGTTTCAAAATGCTAAGATGAGCAAAGAACTTTGTTTGGTCAAAAGAAAGTGAGCAGACATTTAAAAAGCTAAAATAGTCCTTAACATCACCATCACTCCTCAAGAGCCAGAAGTTGAACAAAAAAATTTCCTTATATTAAGGGGCTCGATCTGAGACCATTCATTTTGTTTTAGTTAGAGAGGAGGGGAAATAGGTCCATGTCTATTACATAAGCCAAGTCCTCCAAGACGTCAAGCTCAGGTACTATATTATGGTGAAACTAACATTTTCCCTCATTAGTTTTGCTCTCAGGCTTCAACCATACTTCCAAACACATCCATTCAAAGTTAGAATTGTTCATCCAGTCAAGCTAGTTCACACTTGGTTAGAGAATTCTGGTCCACTTCTTAAATGGGTGGTGGAGCTTAGTAAGTTTAACATTTTCTATGTGCCCTGTATTGTGATCAAATCACAAGTTATAGCCTGCTTCCTAATAATTTTTTTTTGAACTAAGCAAGCCGAGCAGAGGAATAGCTATAGATGAATAAACATGGAAATTTTATATTGATTGAGCTTCAATCTAAAAGAGAGAGGGACTTAATCTTGCATTGACTAGTTAGACTAGGGAAGACTTGTACCATTCGATTGAGGTTGAATTAAAGATCACTAACAACCGTACCAAATATGAAAAATTAATTGGTGGACCAAATTTTTCTTATGAGATGGGTGCTCAATATTTCCATGTAAAATCCAACTCACAACTTGTTGTAAATCAAATAAACTAGTAATTGAGGTCTGAGATGATATGATGGCTAAGTACCTGAGCAAATTAAATATGGTGATTGGGAAGGTTGAAGGCTTTAAAATTAAGCACAATGCCTAGAAGCATAGTCAAAAAGCGGACCTCTTATCCAAGTGCATCGACCTGGGTAAAGCAATGCCCACAAAGACTTATCTCCAATTGAACATTAAAAAAGCCAAGATAATAGAGATGAAAATTTAAGGGCCAACTAGTTAAATTGACCCTTAGATCCTATATCTTGAGATTAGAAATATATTAGAGGAAATTATGACCAATGAAGATTCAAAATAAAAAATGTTGAATATCTTCAAATTGTGGGAAAGCTTTTCTGGAGAGTAGTCACATCACTATATACATATGGTGTATAAAAGAAAATGAAGACGTAGAAAAACTTCAAGAGGTGCACTCATGAGAATACGAGAGTCATCCAGAGGGAAGACTTTGGCTTATTGAGTGCAGCAGCATAGTTACTTTTGGCCAATAATTTTGAAAATTGCAAAGAAGTTCTCCAGGAAGTGAGCAATGTAAGAAATATGCATCACAACAACACTATCCAACACATAAGTTACAACCCATCGTCAACATATGAACGTTCACCATTTGGGGACTTGACATTCTCTGGCCCTTTCCAATGTCTTGAGGCAAGTACAAATTTTGATTGATTGTGATAGATTAATTTTCTAAGTGAATTCAAGCCAAGGTGCTTGCTCATATCACATCTGAGGTTGACTGAAGTTTGGACCTATTCTATTGTTATGGATTACCATCATCATCCTAATGGGACACAATTTGTTGATTAAGGAGTAATGGACTTTTGCCAAAGCTAAGGAATCAGTTTGAAATTAATATTAGTGCATCACCCTAGGAAAAATGGACAAGCTGAGGCAGCCAAGCAAACCATTTTGAATCTAATGAGGTAGAAAATTGAAGTAGCCACGAGGAACGAGGCATGGATTCTCCCATCTATTTTTTGAGTGGTTCAAACTACAACTTCTACGGCGACCGGGCATACCCATTTTATGATGTCACATGGGATTACAGGCAATGTTGCTAGTTAAGTACTACCATCATAGTAGTATGATGGTAACCACCTCGACATTCGATGAATCAGAATTGATCGAGTGATAAGAAGCAAACAACAAATGAGTAAAGCTCGTGCTCGACTTAGCTGAAGAAAAATGAGTTGATTCAGCCCTTCAGCTATAAGAATTAAAGAGGCGGATGGCTCGATATTACAACAAACATGTCGAAAGAAGACCTTCACCCCTGGGGACTACGTGTTGGAGAAAGACAATCCAGCACATGAGGACAAGTTGTGAGAAGCTGAATCAAACGTGGACCAAGCCTTTCATCGTCGACAAACTGGTCGTCCCTATGACATTTAAGTTAAAGACCTACATATGAAAATGTGTCCCTCATAGGTGGAGTGGAGATGGGTTGAATAAATTTTTTTCCTTAAAAAATATTTGGTATCTAAAACGTCATCGTCCCAAAATCATTATAATTTGTTTCGTGAAGAAATTATTAAATAATATGTCGCCGATCCTAGGTCCAACCAACACTTGGGAACTCCATAAGGTCACACAATGGATCGTCAAAGTTTGACTGACACTGAGGAAACCCAAACTATTTTGCCACAGTGGTTTCACTCGATGAGTAAAATTGACAATGACGCATGGCATCTGATTAATAAAAAATTGTCCAAAACTTATAATGATGAATAAATGTCAGATCGATTAAAATCCTCTAAATTTGATTAAAAAAATGATTAACATCAAATTAAAAAATTACACTATAACTAACAATGCCAAAGCATCAATAAAAATCTATGTCCTCTAACTCGAAATAAGTCAAGCTATGGTAGTAGTTTCCTACCTATTAGCTATAAAATCTGCAGTGGGTAGTGTATGAAACATCCCAACAACAAGTCTCAATAGTTACTCTAGTGAAGGTTGCGATAAAATCCACTTAATATGTCTGACATAAGGTGAGGCCCGTCTAAGGCAACAACCAAATCAAGCGACCAAGACATAGGAAGTGTAATACTTGAGCCGGGTGATAATCCAGCAAAACTAACCAAAGACATTCTCAAACAATCAAAGCATTGGCCATCACAAATTAAAATTACAATAAGATAAACAAATAAGAGATGAAGGTGAAAATCAATCAAAAACTTTGTTTATTTCATGATTGAAAACTTATAAAAATTTCTTTACAAAAGAGTTCACTATGCTTTTTTTTAAAAAGTTTTTAAAAAGAAAAAAAAATTCTTCAATTTACAGACGAAGCCCAGATTGAGTCAACCGTTTGAAGGCCATCCATGCCTTTAACGCTCTCATCCTCTTCCTCATCTTTATCATCTTCCTCTTCCTCTTCCTCCGACCCGAGAGCAGGGTAGCAAATTCATTCAGATTGGACCACATGGAGTCGATGAGCTTCACCATTACAAACTAGTTAATTGCCAAAGTGGTCCCAAGCCTGAGCTACTTAGCGGAGGCCACCACTTGATGAGATGGGAGGGAAGCTGAAGAATTAACTCTTCTTCCATCTTCATCATAACTATTTATTCCCTTAGAGCTTCAATTTCTCCTTAAGCAACTTACAACAACTCTGAAAGATTGAGCATCTTAGCCTTGGCTCCCTTCGACTGCTTCTCAACTGCTACAGCCTGCTCTTTAGCCTCCTTAGGTGGTACCTCCATGACTTTAACCTTTGCTTTAGCCTTGGCCAATTTACCCTCTGCCTCCAAGAGGAGTGATGCTTGAAAGTGTGAAATCTACAAATCCATCAACTGGTATTTGTCAACTGTTTAGAATAGGTCTAGAGTGTTTGAGAGGAATTTCTTGAAACCGCAAGACCATAGCACGTTGCATAATCATTGTGGGGTACATTGCCCACTATAAGGAGATCACAAAGCTCACTTGACCGACTGAGCTAAGCCATACGAGCCAAGCCAACAGGCCAATACTGATCAGGCCATAAGTTAGACATATGGATCATTCGACCAGAAACGAGATAAAAGAGCATCTGACCAACCACTGCAATTAAGTTGACCCAACATGATAGCCTACTTTCCATCAGAGCTGATTCAAGTGAAAATTCAGTTCCACAATACCTCCAGTTGTCCCAAGAATGCTCCAAAAGCTCCTCACTACAGATAAAAAATTGGCATGCAAGCTGCATCAATCAATCGATCCATACCGACCAAGCTCAATCAACTTAGCTTACCCACTCGACCCATAGCCAACTAAGCTTAGTCGTTCAAGCCAGAAAGCAGCTAGAAAATAAGCTTACAAATGTAAGATACCAAAAATATCCTAATATGAACCTCTTTTAAACATCAGAAAAAAAAATGTAATATACTCATTATATCCTATCATCCATAAATAGAAGAAATATTTTAAGAATGACAAGATTACTTATTGTCTATTTCTTCATCTTTTTGTCTCTATTTTTTAGATAAATTCCAATAAAAATTTGGATTTCAACATTGTAATATAATCATGTAAATAAATACTTCATCATGTGAAATTTATAAATACATAAGGAAAAAATTGAAGTGGTGATGTAAGAGATGGAACTTACTTCAAAGGCGTACTTTCACTCTGCCTTACACATTACCATGAACAAATCCCATTTCTTAATTATTCCAACTAACCATAAATTAATTTATATTAAAAAAATAAATATATATATAAAATAAATCAATAACAAACCGGAAAGCCCATTTTTGTCGCTTTCTCCATCCGCCCTCCTCATGCTGCCCACATTCAATGTTCAGAACTGTCTCCCGCGACACGCTATCATAATAATTGAAAAGAAGGCAGCCTTTCCAAAATCCAACGGTCATGATTTCTCATCTGTCATACGCGGGAGAACATGGAGGGCGATGACTCTTCCCCCCTTCGGTACCTCAACGGACCACGTCTTCCCCTTTCCCGGTCGTCCCACATCCACCACCTCTACCGCCCCTCCGCCGGCCACCGCCACGCACATCTTCCCTCTTCCTACAGCCGCAACTGCTGCCCCTTGCCGGGCCTCCGAAGCTTCAGCCACAACCTTCCACCGGTCCTCCCCCCACTTATACGTCCTCACCTCCCCGCTCACCTCGTCCACCACGTACATATCCCCATCCTCCGCCAGCGATGGCGATGCCACCGGACCTGTCCAACCGGCGAGCATCCCTAATGGCATCTCTTCCCACACATCCTTTTCAATATCATATACTAACCCCTGTTTCGCCCCCCTTCCTTCCACATTCACCATGCAGAGCTTTCCGCCTGCGGCTACAGCATTGATGGCCTCACGGCTAAACCGTCCGTCACGGAGGGACGCAATCGGCTCCCAGCGGCTAGACGAGGAGCGGCGGGAAGGTTCCCAACGCTCTGCAGATCGAGCGACGTCAGATCGGTAAGAGGAGCCGACGCCGCTAACGATGTAAACGGAACCGGAGGCAGATCCGGCAGCGCACCAACGGCGGGGATGGCGGAGACGGGGGCCGAGGATCCAACGGCGGGAAAGAGGGTGGAAGGCTAGGGGACGGGGGAGAGCAGGTAGAAGATGGACGTTGGATGCGGCGACGAGGACGAGGTGGCCACCAGTGGCGACCGATTGGATTGGGAGGGATCTAGAGAGGAAAGAGGGATGGTTAATTCGGATACGACGGAGAGTGGAATTTGGGGAAGGAGGCGGAGGCGGTAGCTGGGACCAAAAGCCAGAGATCGGGTCGAAGGAATAAAGACCGATTGGATCGTCTTCGTTGTCGTGGTGGTGGTTGGAGNAGTATTTTGGAGTGGTTCCACTCCAACTTTTTATTTGCTTTCTAAGCCCTTTTTTTTTCATATGTTTGTAGGCCTTTTTTTTTTTTTTCTGAGCTTAGGAACATGATGTAATCTAATAATATTTACTGGATGAATGAAAAAGATATTTTTGGCTTTTTGAAAAAAAGTAAAGAGCGTAATCTCCAGGGTTGAGAGCTTGATGGGCGTTGCATTTTTTTTTTTTCTCAATGGAAGGCCTAGAATTTTTTTCTCTACCTTTTAATCTCTGTTCTATATTTTCTAACATTTGTACCATCTTTTGGGTATCTCCTAAAGCATTTCCTCATTAATCTTGTTGTTGTTAGCCAAAATAGATATTCCCTTGACCTGGTTTTGGTTCTCCTCTATCAACCCTTTAAGCCTCTTAGTTCCAACCAACTACTCTCAATTCGACTTACACGTATTTTCTTCGTATTCCAAGGACTTTTCAACTTGAACATACACCTTTAAGCGCTTTCATTGATTCAATATTCTCAGGTTAGTTAAATCAGTTTAAACTAGGTCACCTTGGCCTTGTTTCTCTCCATTCTTTAGCCTCCAAATCCCTTGGAATATCACCAAAGAATTCAAAACACATTAAAAGTTTTACCCCAACAGTCCAAAGTGAATCCATGCCTCAGTTTCTCTGCCATATGAACACGTAAATTCAAATCTCCAAGGATAGCTCTAAGGTTGGCTTTGCCCTAAGCCTTTGACCAACCCATTCCCCTTGCCTGCTACCTCCAATCACCTTCTTTCACGAACCCTATTTTTTCCCCTGACTTCTTAACTATAGTTTTAAATAAACTCGGATAAAATGTATTTGAATCATGATTAAGGTTAACAGAGCAACATAATTTTAATTATTATTCCAAACCAACATGCAAAATATATAAAAATTTAGGGTAAACACTTGTTCAACAAATATGGACTTAATTCCTACACATTTTCAATGATAAAATTTACAAAAGAATCAAGATACAATACAAGGCTATCTAGGATAGACCTTGATTTAAACTTGGAAGACTAAATCTACTCTTGCTCCTTATCTCTTGCATAGCCACACTCACCTTCTCACACTCACTCACACTACTCACCACTTCAGTGACACTATTTCCACAAAAAAATGCCGACACTATCTACTTCCTAGTGTCTAAACTAAAAACTTCTTAGATCCACTCAACTCTCCCGAGGCCTGTTTTTAAACAGAGTGAAAACTGTTTTGTTGGGCCGTAACACTGCAGTGTTAAAATATCACGCTGCACTCCTGGTTTTTTAAATTCAATTTCTTCATGATATTAGCACTGAGGCATTGCTTTGACAGCGCTGCATTCCTGAATGATAGTGCTTTCACGTTGAAAATCGGCGCTGCGACGTTTTGTTCTTGGGTTTGTCTTCCTTTTTGGCCTCTTTAAATGCTTAGCACTGCAACATCAGCGCTGCGATGCCAAATATTTGGCACGGTGATAATCTAAACTACCGTGTGATGCTAATCTCTCAAGAGTCTGCCTTGAATATGTGGGTGTTAGATGCCGTGATGTTGTCATTCTGGCACCCTGGCGCTGTTTGCATTTTGTTCATTCCTCTTTAACCCATTATCCTGTTAATTGTCTAGAACAAAACATAGAATAAACACTATAAAGTACAAAATAACACAATGTTTACCCATAAATAACGCTCCATTTATGCATTTTAAACACTTAACTAAAACTTAAAAGAGAATAAGGTATTTTTCTTTTTTGTTTTACATGGGAATAAATGCCTTGTCGTGTATTTTGCAAGCTTTGGTGAAGAATAAATAGTGTAACTATTAAATGATTTACTAAATTTGAGTTTAGCTTTTTATTTTGGTTTTGATTTATTTTACTTCTATACACAGATATACTATATTTTATATAGCTATATAAATATTCATGCAACATCATGGGGATAAATTATTAGAGCGAAATGATTTATGTCCTAAAACAATTAATGAATCCAAATCACAGGATGGCTTGCAACTACAGCTCAATGAGCTATTAGGGATTGGGAACTTCGTAATCCGAATGATTATAAAAGACACTAGGACTTGCTTTTTGGAATATAGAATTAATTTGGATCATCAAAACAACCTGATATGAAGCTGGTCTAAAAGTGAGGTCAATGCCTATCTTAATAATGTATACATTTGTTGTGTATCAATGAAGCGGGTCTATTAAGAGTAATTGGCGATCTTTTGGAGAAATTTTTGTTTTATTGAAGATAGTATATAATTAATTTAAAGTATGTATAATATAATTGTGAAATATTGGATTGAGAAATCAAAAGATGTTGTTGCACCATTGGAACACATGATGTTGAAGCTGTTCTAATAAATAGGACTTTCAAAAACTCAATAATAATAAAGTTATTCTTCAAATGATAATAAATAAATGATGATAGAAATTGTCTCAATTATATGTTTTTCCTATGATACAAAGAAAGCTTGATTGTCATCAAGCTCTTACAGAAGTAAAATATGTTTAAAAGGATACTTTAATGGGTAAAATCTCTTAAAATCTTTTTGTAAAGTTTTTTTGTGACGACTAAAAAATAAAATAAAAATAATAAAATAATAGTTGGTAACATCTCCATTTCATCAAGAAAGACATGTACAAGTTCTTAGAAATCAAGTCATCACAATGACGAACTCATAGTCTTCCACAGTGCCATAAAAGGTGTGCATTACCTAGAAGCTTATGTATGAATGTTATCATTATTAGGAGCTTTTGCAAAAATGCGTCCGAGGATGGGCACGGTAAATAACCAGATTCTCATCTTTTCTAAGCTGCATGACTTAAAATCCTTCTTCCTTCTCACTACACCTATATCTTGGATATTGTGCTACATACTCCTAGAATTCTGATATTCACAAAAACTGCATGATGTCCTATGCTTCTCATGCTGCACCATTCCGACTTGAGTGATGTGGCAATTATCCAGCTATGCAGTGGAGTAGATGCTGTCAATTTGTTAGGACTTTTTTGCTGAGTCGAGGTCTAGGCTGTACTACAGATTTGCTGTGGTCTTATTCATTCTTTTCTATTTCACGTTGTCTCTTTGAAGTTCCAGTTGAAACGTTGTTGGTTTTATATACTTGTTATATTTATTGTGGTTATTTACCTTACAAATTCAGGTGAGTCGGGTGAAAAGAGTGATTTATCTTCTAGTTGCTCAGAAGCTGATCCCTTCAGTGGTATTCAAATGAATACTTTGAAGAAACCAACTATTATTAATAGTAATTCAGCAAAGGCAGAGCTATCTCTATTGGATCTATATTCAGGTTGTGGGGGGATGTCAACTGGCCTTTGTCTCGGAGCTAAGGCTGCTGGTATAAAGCTTGTGACGGCAAGTATCTTGTCTGGTTTCAATGATCCTTATCTGCAGTACACCTTTGTCTGTTTTTGGTTTTTGTGCTTCCTTTAGTTGTTCATCCATTGCTTTCTGATTAGAAATGGTCGGTTGATCTTGATGAAGCTGCATGCCAAAGTCTAAAGTTAAATCATCCAGAAGTTCAGGTAAGCTTTATTTCCTTGTACTAAAGAAGTTGAGCTTTCATTCGATATTCACATAAGAACTTAGGAAACATGCTTGTTTGAATAGGTTAGAAATGAGAAGGTTGATGATTTTCTTGAGCTATTGAAGGAATGGAGTAACCTTTGCCGCCAATATGCTAGTAGTGCTGGTAAAAGTTGCAAGATGAATTCAATGAGCACCAGATTGAATGAATCCCATCTCAAAACATGCGATGAGAGCTCTTCCAAAGAATATGAAGTGTTGAAACTCGTGGATATCTGTTACGGTGACCCTACAGAATCCGGAAAGCATGGATTGAAATTTAAGGTATGATGTTTCTGCTTATTAATCTTATGTTTTGCTGCACTTTTTTTTTTAACACTATTTTAATTATTTTTTCCTTCTCCCAAAGTAGAAGCTATTAAGTGAAATTATTCAGTTTAAGTTCATTTCTCACTCATTTCATGACTTGAGGATATCTAATAACACCAACAGTACCTGCTGCACTACCATCCTACATATTTCCATCCTTCATTTTCATGCTATGTTCTATCTGTTTCCAAGCCTGCTGCATCAGGCAATCATAGCAGCGAAGCTACAATGAATAGCATGATACCTGATGGCTACAGAAAAGATTTGACAGTGAAAGAATGCATTCATAAGACCAGTAAGGAAAAGAAAAGTTATACATTTTGTTTTAGATATATTTGGCGAGCGGGATTCTGTCCTCCGGCATTGGATGCTTTTCTGAGGATCCTTTCTATTTTGTAGTTTGAAGAGCCGTGCTAGTTTGAGAAGACAAAATGTAAAGATAATTTAAGTAGGAATGTACCAGTTAAGTATACATTCAAGTATGTATTTGTTTGGGATGTTTTTAAGGATATGATGTATTTTTTATTTTAAAATGTCTCCTTTTGGCTGTCAGATCTACTGGAAGCCCACAAATTATTCATTAACTATTAGGATTATTGGTACAGTACTGAATCCTTTGGTTTTTAGGTGGATACATGGTTTTATGGTAGGTTGGTACATGGATAAACTTCTGCTATGTATTCCACCAGCACGCTGCACAACTGCACAACCCTAAGCATTTAGGTAGATGAAATGATCAGCTGTTGGAGGAACTAGCCTTTGATGCTATTTTTCTAGAGTTTAATGTGTCAAATCTCAATCTCCGAGACTATATCTATGACCAAATAGTGTTTGAAGATCATACTTCTACAATATTTTTAATTTCTTTGGTTTCAAACCTACTGAAATTCCCCAGATTTCTAAATTTTAGGCTCGGGGCCACATAACAGTTTTCAACATGCTGCATCCAGGTTCGCTGGAAGGGTTATGATTCTAGTGAAGACACGTGGGAGCCACTTGAAAATTTGAGGTATATTAATGCATAACTAAGATCTCTATTTAATTTTAACACTATTATTCTAAGCTTTACATTTAATCAGCAACTGCAAAGACCGAATTAAAGATTTTGTAAGAGAAGGAATCTCGTCAAAGATACTGCCACTCCCTGTAAGTGTTTTGTACTGTTTTAATGCAAGTTTTTTCGCAGAAAATTGAATCTCGTGAATAGTAATACTTACGATCAAAATCAGCGTGACTTTCTGTTTCATATATATTTTCATGAAGCGCTGAATATTTCTGTTCAGGGAGATGTAGATTTTATTTGTGGAGGTCCACCATGTCAAGGTATTAGTGGATTGAATCGGTTTAGAAATGCTGATGCGCCATTGGATGATGAAAGAAATCGCCAAATTGTTGTCTTCATGGACACTGTGCAATTTTTGAAGCCTAAATATGTTTTGATGGAAAATGTTGTTGATATATTGAAGTTTGCGAAGGCTACACTTGGGCGGTATGCTTTAAGTCGTTTGATTGAGATAAATTACCAAGCCAGATTAGGCATTATGGCTGCTAGTTGCTATGGTCTTCCCCAATTTCGCTTGCGTGTCTTTTTATGGGGCTGTCATCCTAGTGAGGTAAAATTTTTATTATCATTAAGTATCCCAGTTATATTATCTAATTCTTTGCACAGAAATTGCCGCAGTTCCCACTTCCTAATCACGAAACCATTTTGAAGCATGGCTCTTCCGTTGAATTTGAGGTATAATTGAACGTGTCTCATTTATTCTCATAATTTAAGTTAACATTATAGTCTCATATCGCATAAATGAAAGGAAAGCAATTTTTAATTGGCAAAATTTCTATCATTTATTTGATGAAATGTTTTTTTTTTTTGGCTTTGTTTATAGAGTAGTTCAAAATCTCAACTCCTATCTGTCCAGTTGAAAGAATAATTTAGTTTGTTTCTTCAAAAACTATTGTTTCATTAACTTCAAATTGCAATTATTGCATATAATTTATCTCTGGAGTTTTCTAATTATTTCTACAACATGATATGTGAACATGCTTACTATGCAGCGTAACCTTGTTGGATATGACGAAGGCCAACCACGAACTTTGGAAAAAGCACTTGCTCTTGAGGATATTTTGTCTGATCTTCCACCAGTAAGTTTTCTATTATTTGATTTTGATATATGTATGGAATATGGGTAGAATAATTTTTCCCCTCAAGGAATACTTTTCTTTCTTTGAATATCTTTTGAATCACTAAAAAGTTGCACCTCCTTGATAATATTATATGCAGTTGTAATCAATTTGTATGTTGGTTTGTAGGTCAGCAACACTGAAGATCGTGAGGAAATGCCATATATGAAGGATCCTCAAACAGATTTTCAGAGATTTATTCGTAGGCCGAGATTTGGTTAGTTATTTATTAAATGATGATAGTGTTATTGCGGATATGCAATTTTATTTTGTTATCTTTATTGCAGTCTAATTAGTTGTCGACTTGGATTCACCACACAAGATCAATATTTTATCTTTTAAAATTTATAAAAAACTTAGTTTCTATTTTCATTACCATTTTCTTATGATAACTTTTGTTTTATATACTGTATTGGATGAGGATCCTTTTCTTTAGCGGCATCTTAGCACATTTTATATACTGTCAGATTATATGTCGTTCCACTATTTTTAGCTCACGATTTTATAATATATCGCATTAATACCTATTATAAAAATTTAAGTTTTTTTTGCTATATTTATGTTTATTTTTTGTTCCTATATGTAATTCCCTCGGGGTGACATTTCTATGCTTGTCAGTAAGAAAAATCTAGAGCTTAAGTAAGATTGACACAGATAAATATCACAAAAATGAAATGATTTTAAAGGTTTTAGAATTACTCTTTCGCCAAAGGTCGATATTTGTAGAAGGTAAGGGGAATCTTTGATGCTGAAGCGGGGATGGCAGCATATGGAGGAGATACTTCATCTTCGAGATTCATGTTTGACAAAAATATCCTTGGTTGAAGGGTATTTTTGCCCTGTGATTGCTTATAAGTTTTAGAAGTGAAACTTCATCTTTGAGAATTGTGTTGAACCATTCTGCACTTGGAGGTGATGGATGGATGACCTAGGCTTTCAAAGTTTGAGATCTTTGGAGTTGGTGATTTGATTGAAGCTGTATGATGGCACTGAGATTGGTATGCTTGATGGATTTTATGTAAGAGTTTTCACGAATCTTTAAGTCATTTGATGATTGAGATTTGAATGTACTTTCACTTTATGCTGCCATCAACACATGAAAACCGCATGAGCATAAATCTTGATGCAATTGGATAAATGATTAGGACTTAATATTGTTTTTACTGTTAGTATTGGGATCTATCAAATCCTTTTTTTTTACGTTTTAGTAAAAAGAAAAAAAGTTAAGTTGATGAATAAATTTTATTTTTATTAACTCTTACCCTTGTGAAAATTGTTGATGATGCATCTTAGTTTCTCATTTGCTATAGTTTGAACCTCAATGTTATAAATCAATGATGCACATATTCTAAGTATCTGTCTCTTAGATCCTCCTAAAAGGCACTCAAAGATCTATGGGTTGATACTTGGGATTTGTTTTGCTCGACACATTTGAGAATTATTGAAAATAACACCTAATTTGTTATTTCTTATTTTTGCATATTTTAAAAGAGGACAGGGTGCCTTAGTTGTCTTTCTGCTGAAAATAAATTGATCAATAAATATTCTTGTTAATTTTGTAGAGTGATGGCAATATTGTTAAGAAGGAATTAGGATCATATCCAGGCTTGCACTTTAAATGTTGGCATTAAACACCTTGGAATGCGCATGATGGCAAATGTCCCTATAGTTACTTACATGGACATAAAGATTAGTGGATCCATCTCAAGTTTTGATTATGGGCATCTTGAAGCCTACATTATAGGGTTAGGAGTATAGTGATAGAGGGTGGAGATGATTCTTATAAATCTGTTGAGGAAGAGACTGAGACTTGCAACTCAAGGGGATATCCATTTTGACAAGGAGTTGCAATTCATCTTGAGGAGATCATGGGGAACACCGTCAATCTCAGCAGAGGTTAACTCATTATAATTTGAGGAATACAAATTTTCGTGCCTATAAAAGTAGATGAATCAAGCTAGTGTTGTTGAGAAAATCATTGCTAGGTGAGGTGTCAGTGGAGTTTCAGCTTGATGTTGGATGCCACTATTTGAGTGTTATTGAAATGTTGATTTTTGAGATGTATCGGGTTGAGAGGAAAGCTAGAAGATCCAATGGGGTTTTGCTAAGATGACCCCAATTGGTAAAACTCATGAAGGATACGAGGGATCTCATATTGTGAGTCCATGAGGCACATTATCTTCGAAGCCCATCAACATTCATATTTTTCTCCTTCTCAAAAAGGCGGGTGGTGGAGCTCGTTTGCACCATAGTTGATTTGTTGATTGGTTTCTCGAGGTTGAAGGTGGATACCCTAATGTCACATATTGGGTTGATTTGCCATTAATGCAATTGAAACTTAGATTGTAAGTTTTAATTTTTTTTTATGATGATTGCAAGTTAACTACGGTCAATGCGAGAGGAAAAATTTCGCATAGATGATGTAAATCTATAGCGTGCATGAAACAATTGAAAATTAGTAGTATTTATGGTATGTAGTTCTAAACAATCAGTCACTAATTGCACACACAGAATCAAGAAAAAAAAAACAAATCTTTTAAGGATTGTTTTTCTAAAAAGATATTTTGATGCTAGAATTGGGAGCACAATCAAATGCTTTTCATGGGAATTTACAAAATTAAAATGATTTTCAAGCTTTTAAAACTTATTTCACCTTTCCATTAAGGGGTTTGTGGCGGGGTCGGGGGTGTATTTATAAATCGTAAGATGGAGTGTAGTTTTGTGTTTTAGTAGGGATGGAAGGTGAATGGAGTAGATATTTCTGTCTTCAAGATTTTGTTGAATGAAAATTCTTTAGATTGAGGGTTATGTTTATCATTCGATTGATTAAGAAATAATACATGTTACCTTTGAGATCCATCCTAGACCANGGCTGCGGCTTGCAACTCAAGGGGATATCCATTTTGACAAGGAGTTGCAATTCATCTTGAGGAGATCATGGGAACACCGTCAATCTCAGCAGAGGTTAACTCATTATAATTTGAGGAATAGAAATTTTCGTGCCTATAAAAGTAGATGAATCAAGCTAGTGTTGTTGAGAAAATCATTGCTAGGTGAGGTGTCAGTGGAGTTTCAGCTTGATGTTGGATGCCACTATTTGAGTGTTATTGAAATGTTGATTTTTGAGATGTATCGGGTTGAGAGGAAAGCTAGAAGATCCAATGGGGTTTTGCTAAGATGACCCCAATTGGTAAAACTCATGAAGGATACGAGGGATCTCATATTGTGAGTCATGAGGCACATTATCTTCGAAGCCCATCAACATTCATATTTTTCTCCTTCTCAAAAAGGCGGGTGGTGGAGCTCGTTTGCACCATAGTTGATTTATTGATTGGTTTCTCGAGGTTGAAGGTGGATACCTAATGTCACATATTGGGTTGATTTGCCATTCATGCAATTGAAACTTAGATTGTAAGTTTTAATTTTTTTTTATGATGATTCCAAGTTAACTACGGTCAATGTGAGAGGAAAAATTTCGCATAGATGATGTAAATCTATAGCGTGCATGAAACAATTGAAAATTAGTAGTATTTATGTTATGTAGTTCTAAACAATCAGTCACTAATTGCACACACAGAATCAAGAAAAAAAACAAATCTTTTAAGGATTGTTTTTCTAAAAAGATATTTTGATGCTCAAATTGATGACTAGAATTGGGAGCACAATCAAATGCTTTTCATGGGAATTTACAACATTAAAATGATTTTCAAGCTTTTAAAACTTATTTCACCTTTTCATTAAGGGGTTTGTGGCAGGGTCGGTGGTGTATTTATAAATCTTAAGATGGAGTGTAGTTTTGTGTTTTAGTAGCGATGGAAGGTGAATGGAGTAGATTACTTCTGTCTTCAAGATTTTGTTGAATGAAAATTCTTTAGATTGAGGGTTATGTTTATCATTCGATTGATTAAGAAATAATACATGTTACCTTTGAGATCCATCCTAGACCATTTTTTCTTTTAAGAGTATTGGAAGGATTGATTGTGTCTTTGAACTATGAGTTCTGCTTGTCTAATGGTTGGAATTAGGTGGTATGATTCCTTGAGTTTGATTGTAGCTTTTTAGGTGTGTTCTAAGCTCTACTGTTTAATCTTGATTGTCACCTTTAGGTGCATGCTTGATTTTGTCGATTTGATGCAAGGGTATTCACATATATTGAAGGGATTTGATGGCTGAAAGTTAAAAGAATTGTCACTTCATCCTTCATTCTTTCCTTGCTGCATACTTTACAAAGATAAATGTTGGATTGTGATTTGTTTTTGAATCACACACCCAAGGAATAGAGTGTGAGTTAGAAGGTGAAAGTAATTATGGAATGGTCTACTCCAAGGAATATTACAGTGGTACGCAGTTTTCTTGGTTTGGCAGGATATTACAGGTGGTTTGTCAAAATATTTTTTGCAAATAATTATGTCGTTATCCAAGCTGATGAGAAAAGATGTCTGATTTAAGTGGACTGTAGAATGTGAGCATAGCTTTTTCAAGAGTTGAAGAAACATTTGACCACTGCTCCAGTGTTAGCTCTTCCATCAAACACAGGAGTTCAAATTTACAGTGATGCGTCATTCTGAAGCATTAGATGCGTTTTAATGCAGAATAGAAATGTGATAGCTTATGCATCCTGACAGTTGACGCCACATGATATTGGATGAAGATGAGATTATCATAAATAAATTGTAGTTTTGAATACTTGCTAATTCTAATTTGAGACGGGAAAGTTTTTATAAAGCTCATCCATACAGTTCAAAAATGTACAATGATTTGAACTTTGCATTATGGTGACCAGGTATGAGGAAGGATGTTGTTGAATATGTACCTCAATGTTAGACTTGTCATATTGAGACTCAGCAGATTGCTCTAATTGTTGACGATACCTGAATGAAAATGAGAAGAAATTGCTATGATTTCGTTATGAGATTTTCTCAATCCATACAGGGTCACGACAATATTTGAGTTATTATTGATAGGCTAAGAAAGTTCACTCATTTTTTGCCAATTTCAGTGGAAAAGCAGGTTAGATTGTATGTAAAAGAAATTATTAGATTGCATGACATTCTAAAGTTATATTTTTTGATAGAGATGGAAGATTCAAGTCCAGGTTGTGGAAAGACAATCAACAATGTTTGAGCACACAACTGTATTTTAACATTGCATTTCATCCACAAACTGTTAGGCAATTAGAAAGAACAATTTCGATAGTGAAAGATTTGTTAAGGATTTGTGTTCTCAACTTTGGAGGCAGTTGGGAAGATCACATTTCAATGATAGAGTTCACCTCAACAATAATTATCACTCCAACATCAAAATGGCTTCTTATGAAATAGTTTTTGGCAGAAAATGCAGAATTTCATTGAGTTGAGTTGAATTAGGTGAATGTCAATGTTATGTCCAGATTTAGTTGATGAGCTACAAAGAAAATCAGATTAATCAGAGATAGATTGAAAAGTGCTTAGGATCGACAACATAATATTACGACCCAAAGCACAAAGTAATAGAATTTGAAGTTGGAGATTCGTATTTTTAGAAGTCAGACCATTGAAAAGTAAGTACAACTAGTTTTGGTCAAGGAAGCAAGCTGAGTCTCAAGAACATTGGGCCTTTTGAAATTATAGAAAAGATTGGACCAATTGCTTACAGATAAGCATTACCTCGGATGTGTCAAATATTCATGACAGCTGAGAAAATGGGTTTCAAAAAAAAATTGAAGTATAAAAATATTTAACATATATGAAGAGCTTGAGAAGATTTTAGAAACTGATGTTAAGAGGGTGGGGAATAGACATATTTCATTTGTCAAAATAAAGTGGAAGTATAGGCCTGAAAAAGAAGCTACATGGCAAAAAGAAAAAATGCTACTGAAATATCTCTTCCTATTCAAGTGAATCAGAAATTTTGAGGACGAAATTTTTATAAGGAAGAGATCTTACACTGAAATTTCGAGAAACCTGGTAAGACTTTATCAATTTTAAAAGTACCATAAATTTCACATCCACTAGAATTCTATCAAAATAATTTGATAAAATTCTATTCATGAAATCAATCAATTCTATATAAAGCTCTAAATATTAATTATGAATGGATTGTGAGATATGAAATTTAGAAGTTATATGATTATTTAACATAATTAATCCTTTAATCATAGTCCTAATCCTTCCCTAATTCTGGCATTATTGTAGCAAACCAACTCACGACATTTTATTTGCTGCATTTGGCCGAGTAGGGCTCTTCCGATTTCCTTTCCTCTCTTCCGATTCTCCCTCTTCCTGTTCGGTCTAGCCGCTAGAGCATCCCACGAATTACCTCAAAGAATCGCCCCCACATACTGTAGCAAAGGGAAAACAGTAAACCAAGCGGCATGAGGGAAGCCGCAGGCCTTGATTCGAAGCTTCGGGGAGAATTCTTAAAGTGTGAATCTCTCTTCCTCGTTATTGTAGACTTTCATTTCTTTCTCACTCTTTCGTTTTAACATTTATCTCTTTTTTCATGCATTTCTCATTTTCGATAGCTGTCAGAGACGTCATCTTGTGTCAGAAGCGTCAAAAGTGGTTTGCAAGCTTCTGTGTGAGTTTTAGCATGATATTAGAGGGTAAAGTGAAAATAAGCTGTTAGGAAGAGTTGGGGAGAGAAAATAGGTGATTTCAGAATGGCGAATTTATGCCGAGAAACCCATTTGAGATATGTTTTGGCGAATAAGTTATGTTTTTGGTTAAATCACGAATTGAGTTGGAATTTCATAAAATCCAGCGATGTTTATGATTTTTAGGTTTATATGAGGCGGTGAGCTCGAGACGAGCGTGTGGACACTCTTTGTGTGGCTGCTCCATCAAGTTAGATGAAATAATCTTGTGTTAATTTAAGTAAAATAATCTTCTATAGGTTTTCATATGATTTTTTATTTGTTAAGAATATAATTAGAAATTTCTGCATACTGTAGATGAATACCTGCTTGAAATATATGAATGCAAGTTAACTTCTTTTATTAAACCTGTGATGTTATGTTATGTATTCATTTATGATTCATACATTTATATAAAATGACTATGAATTTACGCTACAGGTATTATGCTTTAAGAAATGTCACGAGTAATGTTATGGATATATTATCACATAAGTGCTTACAAGTAAAGCAAGAGTTGTAGTTGTCCCGACTTCTGATATTTATACGGGGACGAAACTCTGGGAACCATTGAAATTAGACAGTGACAGAATGTTAGGGAACTATGAGCATCAATGGGGCTATTGATAACTGTTATGTTGGGGGAAACCCTTTATTTATCGATAATTTATATAGCCTTTGAGGCAAAGTGATGACTCGTGATGAAAAGATTTGAAAATAGTTGAGTCTTATACATTTACAAGTGACATTATTATGATTATATACGATAAACAACTCGTGAACATGCCTATGAACATATTTTTTATTATATTTATGATATCATGCTTATGACATACATTTTTACGCTACAGTTTTGATTTTTATATTGCATGTTCTCTTTTCATGTTCTCTATTATATGTTATGACTTGTGTGTAAACATATATAGTTTCATATGAGCATGCACGTTATTTCTTTTTCATGTATAAAATCTTTTGTTGGCCCTGATCACTGTGCTTGTTGTTGCTCATTCTTCGTTGCTGAAGTACTGGACGAGTAGCCAGTTGTGTTTTGTATAGTTTTACACTTTATAGTTTTGGGAGCTTGTACATGTGTTTTGAATATGTATTCTATGTTGGATTTAAAAGCTCTGTATAGTTTATATTTTTTTAGGATATGATTTTTTATTGCTTCTGAGTTTTTATATGAATAAAATATGAAATATAATGTATCACGCATGTGTCGGTCAACTTTTTCGATAGATTATGATTATTTGAAAATATGAATATGAAAATAATTTTTGAAATTTAATTTAATATAATAGATATATAATTTGAGTTTTAAAAGTACTATGTTTTAATTTTAGAAAAATGAGACCAAATGGATCTCATTAGTCCAATAGTTTGCATAATCGTGCCCGTTACCGCGAATACTATACCTTCTCGAAAGATGAGTGTAGAACTCGGTGATAGACCAATCCTGCAAACTAAGAGATTTGTGACACCCGTTTGGTCTGCGAATCTTTTATGTGTGACCGACAAGTTCTCCTATCTAATACAAGGATTAAATAGGGTTTATTTTACCTGAGTTCCAAGTTCCCTATAGAGGCAAGCCCCTATAGTTAATTACATCTCAAGTGATGAAAGTCACGTGAGAAAACTCTCGATAATGATCAGTGATTTTAGTCTTCTAGAATTCAAGGTTTAAGTTTTCACGGCAGGACGTGAAAAAGGCAAGTGAGAGTGGCTCAAATAGGAACAGTTATTTCAGGAGTCCAAATAAAAGAAAAGGTAGGGGATGTCATAAATCCTGAGGAGAAACCTCAGTGACATCCCGGACTATCCTACTATGTGGCTGCATTTTTAGAGAAGATGTTATTTGAATGTTCAATCCTGCCAATTTTATTATTTGAGATTTACGTTTGCATAATACTCGATTATGCAAATAACCTACAGAGATAAGAGGGTTTAAGTCGTGTCACACGATAACCTCGGAACTTAAGGCGGGTTAGGACTTACACTGCACAACATGGTTGTACAAGAGTCTAAAAAGGGAGTGAGGGTTTATGTCGCGCTAGGCGGGCTACCTCGTAGTCCTATGAGTTATTATATAAGGAAGGGATAATGCTTAAGAAGATCCTCTTGCTGCTCGGTCTGAATCCCTCGCAGTGCTGCCCACAGAGTTGGCTCTAAGCTCCTGTCGTCACGACGACTCCAGATTTTAAGTGTTTGGGATTTGGTGATTTGTGCTTCTCAATTTTAGTGTCAATATTTTGGTTTTGCATGCAGAATAAGCAGATTGCAGATAAATAAAATGTATTTGAAAGGTAAAATGCAGTAAAGTAAAAGACTGTAGATAAACTGTAAAAGCGTTCATGGGCATCTGCTACTGCTGTGTGATTAATGTTGCGAGCATAACATGATTTACAAGAGATTTAAATAAACTTGCAAGAAAACTAAATAAGACGAGAAAACTTAGCATAAAGGTCAGAAAAACAAGTCGTATAAATTACGAGCAAAAGAAATTTGTAACCACATATGACAGCTCAGGACTAGGTATAAGACATTGGTAAAAGTGGGGGCTCAGAGCTGGGCTGTGTGCTTCCCGATTTTGAACAGGAGTTACCGGCCCGACAATCTACAGGAGGTANAGTCCTAATCCTTCCCTAATTCTGGCATTATTGTAGCAAACCAACTCACGACATTTTATTTGCTGCATTTGGTCGAATAGGGCTCCAGTGCTTTGCTTTTCTTCCCCTCTTCCGATTTCCTTTCCTCTCTTCCGATTCTCCCTCTTCCTGTTCGGTCTAGCCGTCTAGAGCATCTCGCGAATTACCTCAAAGAATCGCCCCCACATACTGTAGAAAAGGGAAAACAGTAAACCAAGCGGCATGAGGGAAGCCGCAGGCCTTGATTCGAAGCTTCGGGGAGAATTCTTAAAGTGTGAATCTCTCTTCCTCGTTATTGTAGACTTTCATTTCTTTCTCACTCTTTCGTTTTAACATTTATCTCTTTTTTCATGTATTTCTCATTTTCGATAGCCGTCAGAGACGTCATCTTGTGTCAGAAGCGTCAAAAGTGGTTTGCAAGCTTCTGTGCGAGTTTTAGCACGATATTAGCGAGGCTAAAGTGAAAAATAAGCTGTTAGGAAGAGTTGGGGAGAGAAAATAGGTGATTTCAGAATGGCGAATTTATGCCGAGAAACCCATTTGAGATATGTTTTGGCGAATAAGTTATGTTTTTGGTTAAAACACGAATTGAGTTGGAATTTCATAAAATCCTGCGATGTCTATGATTTCTAGGTTTATATGAGGCGGTGAGCTCGAGACGAGCGTGTGGACACTCTTTGTGTAGCTGCTCCATCAAGTTAAATGAAATAATCTTGTGTTAATTTAAGTAAAATAATCTTCTATAGGTTTTCATATGATTTTTCATTTGTTAAGAATACAAATAGAAATATCTGCATACTGTAGATGAATACCTGCTGGAAATATATGAATGCAAGTTAACTTCTTTTATTATACCTGTGATGTTATGTTATGTATTAATTTATGATTCATACATTTATATAAAATAACTATGAATTTATGCTACGGGTATTATGCTTTAAGAAATGTCACGAGTAATGTTATGGATAGATTATCACATAAGTGCTTACAGGTAAAGCAAGAGTTGTAGTTGTCCCGACTTTTGATATTTATACGGGGACGAAACTCTGGGAACCATTGAGATTAGACAGTGACCGAATGTTAGGGAACTATGAGCATCAAGGGGGCTATTGATAACTGTTATGTTGGGGAAAACCCAACATTTATCGATAATTTATATAGCCTTTGAGGCAAAGTGATGACTCGTGATGAAAAGATTTGAAAATAGTTGAGTCTTATACATTTACAAGTGACATTATTATGATTATATACGATAAACAACTCGTGAACATGCCTATGAACATATTTTTTATTATATTTATGATATCATGCTTATGACATACATTTTTACGCTACATTTTTTATTTTTATATTGCATGTTTTCTTTTCATGTTCTCTATTATATGTTATGACTTGTGTGTAAACACATATAGTTTCATATGAGCATGCACGTTATTTCTTTTTCATGTATAAAATCTTTTGTTGGCCCTGATCACTGAGCTTGTTGTTGCTCATTCTTCGTTGCTGAAGTACTGGACGAGTAGCCAGTTGTGTTTTGTATAGTTTTACACTTTATAGTTTTGAGAGCTTGTACATGTGTTTTGAATATGTATTCTATGTTGGATTTAAAAGCTCTGTATATTTTATATTTTTTTAGGATATGATTTTTTATTGCTTCTGAGTTTTTATATGAATAAATTATGAAATGTAATGTATCACGCATGTTTGTGACAATTTAGTTAGATTTGTTCATCATCCACTGGTTCCTGATTCTACAAATCATGACTAGTGTTTGTGAGAATTTATTCTGACTGAATTGTCTGTCTCTGTTGTACCTCAACTGACCCATAAAAGGGAGACCAGTTTGGGTGCGACAAAATCACCCTTCAAACTTGGGCATCGACTCATCTTCTTGAGGGGCTGCTCTCGGGGATTCTGCTCCATTCCCTCTGAGAGCTTCCATTATCTTTTAGTTTCTAGAACTACTGCTACACAAATTCCCCAATAAATTTCATGTTTGCGGTGTCTCCATGTTGGATTTCTTCTCCTTGTACTACTCTTCGTGTTGCTGTTATGATCTACTTAACACATTTTTTAAGATATTGGATCCTGATTTGTCCNACACACACACACACACACACACACACACACACACACACACACTCCACGGCGATGCGGGTAGCCGCAACGGTTCATAGACTCCTGCTCGAAGAATAAGGGTTGGGGATCGCGTCGCTGTGCCCTAGCTTTTCGCTCGTTCACTTCGTTTCGCTCATCGGTATCGTTCGTTCGATCGCGTCATTTTCTGGATCGTCTCACGAGCTCACTGGGAAGGTAGCGGCGGAGAGCACAGTGTCGCAATCCTTTCTGTGACGTGTCGCTTGATCCTTGCTCTGTGAATCGAGCAGCAAAGAGCTCCGGTTGAAGTCATGACTCAAACCCAGGAGCTACCTGCTGTTCGACTCTTAGCTCTATGGCTTTGGTTCCTCCTCAACCACTGACTGCTTCTGTTTTAAACCTTGAGAAGACTTCTTATGTTGATATGGTTGGCTCTGTGGGATCAATGGATCAGGTTTTCCCTCAGGTTTATCATGAATCATTCAAAGGCCAGGAGGACTGCAACCTTTTCAAGAAGACGTGTAGGAAGAGTGGCGAACTAGCTCTATATTCTTCTCTGATGTTGAAGTTTCCAACCTGGTTGACAAGTGCAAATTCACCCTCATTGGGAAGTTCCAATCAGGACATCCTAAAATGGGTATCATTCGAAAGGCTTTTGAAGATCTCAAACTATTGAGACTTTGGTAGGTTGGCCTCTTTGATGAGAGACGTGTGATGATACAATTATCTAAAGTGGAAGACTACGCCAAAATATTTTTCAAAAAGTTTATGACAATAGATGAGAAATATATGAAACTGCTTAAGTGGTCTCCTGAATTTGACCCTAGCTAAGAACCATCTATAATTTCAATCTGGTTTAAACTGCCTAACCTAAAGTTGCACTGCTTCAATCACTAAGTCCTCTATTCTATTGGAGTTGCACTAGGGAGACTTATGAAATTGAATACACCCACATTCAATCTAACTAGGCCTTCGGTTGCAAGAATTCTTGTTGAAATGGATATCATACTCTCTGATGTGGACGAAATATGGCTTGGTACTGCCCACGATGGGTATTGGCAGCCATTTTTGCAGAACAATGACCCTAATACCGCAATCATTGTATATTGTTTGGGCCCTGTAAAGTGCTTCAGGCTTCACCCACATTTGAGATCAGTAAGTTCTAACTACATCATCCTTGTGGAGGAAAATATAGCAGACACTATTAATCTTCCAGAAATGTTGAATGAAAATCTGACTCATAAGGCTACTACTCACCAACCAGATCAATAGCTTTCGCTACCGTTGTCGATGCAATTCTTCCTCGATCACAAATACTACGAATTTTGTTGTAGCAGATACTAGCCGAAGTGTCTTGAAACCACCTATTGCGAGAGGAGAGTACTCGAGTTCTGGAAGTGTCAGAATCAAGATGTGTTGCAAGCTGAGTCAAATCAACAGTTTACAGATCAACATATCTCCCAGGATGAGCTCTCCATCGAAGATCCGCCTATTGTTAAGACAGGACTACCTCTAGCAGATAATTGGCAGGTTTACAAATCTAGGAAGAAGAAAAAAGGAATGCTAGATCTCAGTAATTCTCAGGATGACAGTCTCATAATTTTGGACGGAAGCCCACATATCAGTATGTTGCTGGACTCCCTACCTAGATCCAAGGGAAGGGGAAGCGGTAAATCCACCGACTGCACCCACCATGATTAGAAGTTGTTTTCTTTTTTTTTATATATATTTTGGGGATTTTGTGTGGTTTATGTCTCCTTTTGAGTAAGTTGTAATCTCTGTTAGTGAGTTCTTTGTACCCACTCACTAAAACCTTTGTATCCTTTCTTTTATATCAATGAGTTTTTCCTTAGAGAGAGAGAGAGAGAGAGAAATTTGTAGTAATTTAGAGGAATTGTGTAACATTTTATTCATAAATTGACCATTTATTTATAAGGAATGTGAGTATCATGTGTGAATATACATATGTGCCACTGTTTTAATGGGAGTTGTACATATTATTATAGGTATTTTTCATATGTAGGCCCAGAGCCTGGTGGCTCTAAAGCTTAGTTGGCTATACTGATGAACCCTTTGAAAGACACTATTGGTTTGGTAAACTAGAGAGGTCTATTGGTCGGCCTAGTCTGGTAAGACTGTCGGTCGGCTAGGCTTGATGCTGTCGGTTGTCTGGACTTTTACTGACAAAAGGTCGACAAGTTTGATTCGGTCGGCTAAGTTGTGTAGATCAATTGATCAAGTCTAGTCGTCAACCCTCAATCCCTGACAAGGAGCTCCTGTATGTTGGATGGAGCTAGACTATCAGACATAGGGTGAATCACCGTAATTCGATAGGTAATCGTCCTTGGACGAAGAGACCTTGGGGGATGACTAAGATTCATCCCACTGACTCTTGATGATGTTTAGGGAGGCTGCTAAATACCTCCGAGAGAATTGTAAAATCTTAGTGCTTAGTTTTTCCCTTCGAGTTGATTTCATAGCGGGGATGTCCTGGGTTTCTCTATATGCGGAGACCGATTGAATTGCTTGGGTTCTGGCCGCTTGACTACCTTGATTAATTCGACCTTGCTGCTTCTAATCGAAAGGACCGGCCTCCGAGTTTTCTATTGGTGGACCCTCCTTTAACATGTCTTGTCATGTTCGTGTAGTTAGATCTCCTCTAGATTCGTGTCAGTACTTTTTTCTCTTACAGTAGAACTCCAGGCATAGTTGTTCTAAGGTCTAGGATTAATTGGTTCCTTTATTTTTATAGGAATTCATAAAATTTTAATTTAGCAATCTCGTCATACTGATTTTAATGAACTTCGCAAATCACAGATAATAAAGATGGGTTTTATAGCTAGTTTTGAATATTGATAAATGAAATGCCTAAAAATGCCAGCAGATCCTGTATCTGTAATTTTCCTTGAGTTCGTAGGCTTGACCATTAAAAAATTTTCCATCAGGTTTTAAAGAAGAGACTAAAATGGCTAGTTTTAAATTGGTAAACTAAAATGCCTAATAACTTCCCAAAAGTCTCTTTGAAGTTTTTCTTGATTTGCTAACCTTGGCCATTAAACTTTTGTTTGTTGGTGCTATCTATGTCTTTTTATATTGACAATCAATTGATACATCATGGTAGTCGAAGTGCTTTTAAGGGACATGTTGCTAGATTTTGCTTCAAGTTTGATGTGCAATCAATGAATCCTGCTGCTCTTGTTCTCCTTTTTAAATTTTTGTGCTCGATCGCCATAAGTAATATCATTATATATGTAGGACTGAGTCAAATTGTATGCTAGACTTTATACTTTTCAATTGTTTCTTGTAATTTCAAACTGGATATGAAATGCAGAGGATTCGGGATCAGTAACCAGTACTAATTCTATACTATATGACCATCGGCCTCTACCGTTGGGGGAGGATGACTACTTGCGCGTGTGTCAAATTCCACATAGAAAGGTTGGTTTGGAGAACTGTGCATTCTATGTTGCATTTGGAACAATAAACTTGTTCTCTGGGTTAATATGAATGTTATATCATTTTTTTTAGGGAGCAAACTTCAAAGATCTTCCAGGTGTTATTATTGGTGCTGACAAAAAAGCACGACTTGACCCATCCATGAAGCGAATACTACTTCCATCTGGGAGACCACTAGTAAGAGTTTGTCCTTATACCTTCATCTTCAGTGTATGCTACTTTATTGAATTAATTTAAAACACTGTTTTGATTTGTTTCTGGTCATTTAATTTCTCTTTTCTCCTCGTTAGTTAGTTTTTGAAGAGTAATTAGACACTTACTACTTTAGCGCCATAGATAATATCATTATATCTGTAGTTTTAGTCTTTTCTCCTCCATCTACTCGTCTTCACGGCTAATATTCATTTTTTCTCTTTAACCACTCCAAACCTCTTGGTCTCACCATCCATCTCCTCAAAAAACTGTTGTTGCTTCTTTTTTTTGCACGCCTAATGTTCCCTTATAGGCTGTAAACGAGCCGAGCTTGAGCGAGCTCAGGCTTGGCTCGTGTTCGGCTCGTTCGAAATAGCTCGTGTTCGAAATCGGCTCGTGTTCAAAATCGGCTCGTGAACAGTGTTCGTGTTCGGCTCGATTTAAATATTCGTGTTCGTGTTCGGCTCAAAATTGGCTTNTATATATAATATATTATTATATAAATAATATATGTAATATATTGTTATATAAAAAGTTATATAATTTTTTTAGAGTCATTTCGAGTCGAACACGAGCGAACAAACTGTTGTTCGTGTTCGGCTCTCGGCTCGTTAGGCTTAACAACTGCTTAACGAATCGAACACGAGCTGTTCACGACCAACGAGCCAAATTGATAGCCCTATTCCCTTACACCCATTTGATGATGTTTATTATGTTATGTCAGAGCCTAGTTGAAGGACAATTTGACATTTTATATGCCCGAAAGTAATTTATTATTATTATTATTGTTGGATATAAATGAGTTTATTGTATTTCCAGATAGCTTCATTCATGAATTGAATCTTGTATATTAGATTTACGATTTAAGAGAGATTTACCATCTTTCAAATTATTAGAATCCGAAAAAATCACCTACCCTTGATTTATAGATGCTTTTTTATATATATTTGTGAGTTATTAATATTATATTGCTTTGATTGGATGTTTGAAAAATAAAATTTTTGTTGCCTTATTTTTTATTCTTATTTATTTTTTGGAAAAAAACATGCTTAATTTAAAGCTGTATTTTGTCAAATTGATTTCAAAACAATCTATTTTTGGAAATTAACTACAATATCAAACGTTTAGGTCTTCATCAACGGTACGTCCGGACTCCGGACGTAGAGATATATTCAGAGTTCAATGAATCACCTCCATGTGGGGCTGATTGGAAAAAAAAACTTATTTTCTTGTGATCCGATCTGATAACACGAGAATATTTCTCCTGTGTTATTTCGTATTATTCATGTGTTATTGTATTGATATTAATGTGTTATTGTGTTATTATAACATCAGAAATTTTTTCAAAATATAATAATACATAAATATTATCATAATAATATTTGAATAATGTAGAATAAAAGTAAATATTCACGTGTTAAAGTAAATTTTTTTTTAATTTTTCTGTCACGTGGCTTGATTTTATGTGATTTTATTGGACTGTATATTTGTCCGACCACCTCGTTCGTCTCGTAGTTTCAACTGCGCGAAACAATCGCGAGTAGACCTAGCCGGGAAGCAATAGACGGGCTTGACACGACAAAAACGATAGCCATTCGACCTAGCTGGGTCTCGCAACAACCACGGGATCACGGCGTACGGTTCTCCCGCGGAACCTCGGATCGCAGCTTACAGGCCGCGATACAGTCGCGATTTGAGCCTGCTGGGAAGCCGGGATCGCGACTTCGAGAGACGATATATAGTAGCGATTTTTACTCTCGGGGAAGGGGACGATGCGATCGTGGCTTATGATCCAACAAGCAGGAAGTATCCACAAGAGGCGTTCAATCCTTGGTATCCAAGGGTTTAGACACGTCTCTCTCCTCCTTATGCTGTGTCCGAACGTTAGACACACGATCATAGCTTGTGGAGAAGGTAACCTAGCAGTGTATACTNTAGCCATTCGACCTAGCTGGGTCTCGCAACAACCACGGGATCACGGCGTACGGTTCTCCCGCGGAACCTCGGGATCGCAGCTTACAGGGCGCGATACAGTCGCGCTGGGAAGCCGGGATCGCGACTTCGAGAAACGATATATAGTAGCGATTTTTACTCTCGGGGAAGGGGACGACGCGATCGCGGCTTATGATCCAACAAGTAGGAAGTATCCACAAGAGGCGTTTAATCCTTGGTATCCAAGGGTTTAGACACATCTCTCTCCTCATTATGCTGTGTCCGAACGTTAAGACACACGATCATAGCGTGTGGAGAAGGTAACCTAGCAGTGTATATAGATTGAAAATAGTGATCGGGATTGCGGCGTAAAGGCGTTTTGCACGGAATCTGCATGTAGAAATTTGTATCGCTGTGTTCGGAGATCGCGCGGCTTCCAAGCACTAAACTGCATAACATGAATTCAAGGATCCNATTGAAAATAGTGATCGGGATTGCGGCGTAAAGGCGTTTTGCACGGAATCTGCATGTAGAAATTTGTATCGCGGTGTTCGGAGTTCCGCGCGGCATCCAAGCTCTAAACTGCATAACATCAATTCAAGGATCGTGACATCTAGTGTTCCTCACATGTCAAAATCACATATAAAAATTTTGAAGCTCATGATTTCAGTGTTTTGGAGTTCTGAAATCATACAAAAAGTAATGGAAGTCAAGAAAGAAAATAATTTGGCGAAGAAATTAAAGGATGATATGAGTCAACTTAAATTTTGGAATGGAAAAAAGTTCACCTTTCTTGAGGATAGGTTTTTTTCTTGGAAATCTGAATGGAGGGCTACTTGAAATATTTTCTTCTATGGAGGCCCGAATGGAGGGCTAATTCGAGAGCCTTGGGAGGTGTTTGGTATGGAGTTTTACGTATGATTTACGTTAAATTTTATCCTAAATTTGTTAACATGAGAAAAATGGTTAAATCCCGCCGTTAAATTAAATACATTTTTTTTTATTTTGACGTAAATCCTGCATTTATTAAATCTGATTATTAGGTGAATTTAATGGATTTAAGTCAGAAAAAAAACACGTGTGTTGTTCTTTCTCTCATCCGCCGAACACCTTGAAGGGATTTAATCTTAATTAAACTAAACATTTTTTCTGGATTTAACCCTTTTGGAATTGATAAATCCAGATTCACTGGATTTATTAAACCTTATTAAATTAAATCCGCTGTGTAGCCAAACATTCTCTTGAGTAGATGATAAAGTGACTTATTGAGACACAATCCAAGCCCCCTCTTAACAACTTATTTGTAAATCTTAACGAAAGGTTGAACGGAGAATATGTAGTTTGATCGTGAGGAAAAAAAGATCAAATGTGAAGAACGTGAGGAAGAGAACATCCACCATCATAAACTACCCTCTCAGACTCCGATGGGGGGGGGGGGTAGATTAGTGATTTCTCGTGGAGGGTGTTGGGCCGAAACATAGAGGGGTTATGCTAGGGGTTGGATGAGCGCGAATAGTAAATGAGAGAAAACGGAATGAGGTATGATTATAATCGAAGGAGGGAGTTTCAGGCTAAATACATGGGGGAAAAACCAGAGGGAGGGGGAGTTGTGTTGATGATGCTAGGGTTAGGAAGTTGAAGATACTGATCTTCAAGGAGAAGAAACACATAGTTGGTTACATCAGTAAATGGCTAACTGAGGAGGAGCTTATGTCAACAAAGTATGTTTGGAGTAGAAAGCCCTAGCATGGTTTCAGTGGAAGGAAGCTAGATATTCGATCCGTTGGTGGGAAGAATTTAAGTATTGTTTATTGAAGCGTTTCTGAGTCATTCGGGAAAGAGAGCTACACGAGCAATTCTATTCCTTGAATCAGAAGAAGACTGTCATGGAATATAGAGAGATATTCAGGCTATTGTTGGGATAGTTGAGAGCGATTTTTGAAGTAGAATTGAAGGGGAACTTTATGCCCGACATATGGGCAGTACTAACTATTGAGATTGCAATGATTGATGGAGATGATGGATCTTGTTGAGATGGTGGAGAATAAGAACCAAATGAAGAATGCCAGCAGGAGCGTCGTGCCGAACTGCTACAATCACGCTAATATTGAAAGCTCAAACAGTGGAAATCTAGAGGAAGTTTGCATGGGACATGAGTAATGGGCCACGACTGGGAGCAACTCTCAAGTGCCTTACAGAGATAGAGATTCAGGTGAAGCGAGGCAATGAGTTCTTTTTGATATGATGAGAAGTTTACTCGGATTATTAATTCCAAAAAAAATTTGAATGTAAAATTTAATTCAGTATTGGACCATAGAGTACCTAGGTTAGCACAGTTTTGATTCCCTAAAAGAATATTTTTTAACTTGTTGGCATTTTTCTTGTTGCAATTGCTAGCTATAGGCTTCTTCCCTGGCTTCATGCTATCGTCGGGCTGTTATTTCTCCAATTCTTGCCCGAGGATGCAAGGTAACAAGAAACCTCAACTTTTCAGTAAGGAAATGCAAAGTTACGATTTGGGTGAGTAAAATCAACAGGAAACCTGTTTTTGGCCTGACGTTGGGTGCAATAAGAACAGTTTTCTTGCGGAAGTCTTTCCAAGCACATACCAGTACCTGAGTATAAGCTATATTCAGATCCTGAGCTACACGGAACGTACTTTCGATTTATTTTGGGTACAGGGTGGTCTTGGTCACTAGCAATAGTGTAGGTAAATTAACTTTGGCGAGACCTTCATATGTTTCCTTCGCTCTTACCTTCTAATGTAGGTAAATCAGTTTTGGCAAGGTCTTGCTATGGTTCCTTTACCTCCTAAATAAGCGGGAATACACCTCATGGGTAGGAAAATGCTTCCGAATGAACAAAATTTAAATCTAACTCTGAAAAAACTAATACTGAATTTGATCAAAGGCTTGAGTGTTTATTGGAAAACACCTATTTATTCATATGTCAACTAATTATTAAACTAACCCTAATAAGAAATAAGATAAAATGAGAATAGCTACCATATCACCATAGATAATGTTGACATTCAGAATACTGCAGAATAAAACATAATTAAACTGGGTTATTTTCATTGAAATGGAGGGGGTATAAATAACCATTTACATGAATCCTATAATAGTAAAGATAATAAAAAAATAATATAAAAGAAAAGATATATCACCTAATATCTCCAATAATCAATTCATATTAATTATTTGGAGATAAACGAAATAACATAAAATAGGAAAATTCAAAATAAGAAAGGAAATAACTCATAATTCAAGAAAATAAATATAAAATATAAAAGAAAATAACTCTTAATCTCAGAAAAGAAATTATTCTTCATAAATTCTAACGAGAATAAATCATTTCCTAATATAACTTTTAAAACTCTGCCTTAAGTTGAAACATGGCTGAAAACCATGTTCAATTTGGATTTGAAAACATCAAACAATAAACGAAAGAGATCCCGTGAAGTAGAATTTAGTCTTCATCTCGTACTACAGTTCCTACAGTGTCTGTAGGTAGGCGGAAGACTTCTACAGAAAATGTTGTAGTTATGTTTGCCAAGAATTATACAACAACTATTGTCTTTAATTGCAGTTTATGTACTGTAGGTAGACAGAAGGCTCCTACTGGTAATATTGTTGGGGAGTTTACAGGAAAGTAGACAACCTATATTAAAATATTAATTTTTATTTGACTGCAGTTCCTGCGGTGTTTGTAGGTAAGCAGAAACTTTCTACATGTAATGATGCAGGAGAGTTTTGCAGGGAAGTAGACAACCCTCAGAAAAGCTGCAGGAAAATATTGTGTATCTTCCTGAAGAAATCTATCATCAGTTGGGATTCAGAGCAGTGATAAGAGAGGAGTGGTATTGTAAGGTTGCAGCCTTGCAGGAATTCAGAGAAGTTAGATTGCTGGAAATCAGGACAACTGTAGGATTTCAAGGAAGCTGGGCTGCTGGAAACTAGGAAGTCGGACTGCTACAGGGAACAAACGCAAAAAAAATAGGGACGTACCTCTAGTAAAAAACTGCACCTCCAGCAGTAGGGACGTGAAGAAAATAAGAGAAGATGGACAACTAGAAATTAGAAAGTTGGACTGTTAAAAGCTTCACCTTCTATACGGAAAGCTCCGGAGGATGTTCTGCGGCAGAAAAGTTCTAGAGAAGGGCCTGGTACAAGAAAAAATCCTAGATGTGGGTTTGATGCAGGAAGAAGTTTCAAAGGAAAGCCTGTTGCAGGAAAAAGATTCTGGAGAAGGGCCTGCTGCAGAAAAAGCTCCGGAGTAGGGCATGTGGCAGGAAAAATCTTTGGAAAGGGGTCTAATGCAAGAAAAAGCTCTGGGGGAGGGTCTGATGCAAGAATAATTTTGGTGGAGGACCTACTATCGGAATTACTCCTAAGGAGGGTCTGCTGAGAGTGGAGTTCCACAAATAAGATACTTCTGGCCATAGCATTGGGAGACTGACCTGTGTGTCTAAAAAAACTCCTCCATGCCCTTTATTTGCACTATAACTAGCAAAAACATACCTGCTCCTCAGAAATCCATAGTGTAATACTTGTAACCCTTCTCACCAAGGGTGATCAGTCAAAGCTTCAAGGTTTAGCCGCTAGAGAACAAAGTTATTTCACTTCCACTAAATCTTTACTAGTTAAGAATTTAAGCACAGCGTCAGCAACTTTAATGGCATCATCCTTGTCCCAGATGCTCAAAATTTGTTCCTTTGCCTTTGTTGCAGAAGGCCCCAATGCCAGCCGAAGATTTGGGTTATAAGAGAGCAAAATTCCTGCTTACTTGGCAATCTCCATGACCTTTAAATGAGCTGACCTTGGACTAACTTGCATACACCCAAATAGAAATTTTAGGTTTGAGAATAAAAACATTTTGGTAAAATCCAAAGAGAACAACACACAATCTATTGTTGATAAATTTCATCGCGAAGAAAATTTTTTGGGTTGTCCAGCCATATTCTGGAACTCTGAGCTGTATGCAAATAATTTGTTCTAGTGCAATGAGAGAGGTAAAACAATAGCAACTGCACAATGTGTAGTATAACCATCGTGGCCACTCATTTGATTCGTTAATCTAGTTCCCGCACCGTAATCCAACCCCAATGATCGGTCCTGCCAATGCCAACATTGCTTCGGCCTCGGTAGCCCATCCCATCGCTTTCGCCGTCCGCATTTCTCCTCCCGATTCCCTTCTAGGGCTGAAACCACAAAAATTTTGTGGAAGAAAGGAAGAAAAAATGTGAAGGAAGAATGTAGGAGATAGGGTTAGGGACTACATGGAGGAGAAGGGAAGGAATGAAGGATGCGTGATGGTGAAGGGTCGAACTGTAGTCGCTTGCGCCGTTAGATTTTGTGGAGGAATTTGCAGCCTTTGAAAACAAGCAACGATGCCGCCTACTTCACCTTTTTGAAATTTTGCATCTGGTTGGCTGCGGTAGAGACGATGAACATCATGATGTCGCGTGCAGCTAGGCTAGTGATGACGCCACCTTTAGGGCTGACGAGAGCAGACAAGGTGAAGAAGAAAAAATCGTTGTTTTAAATATCAAAACGAGTGCTCCTCCTTGCGCGAAGTATGACAGGAAGGGAGTCGAGTGATTCTGGAAGGAGGACCAGCGACTAGGGTAGGGAATTTAGCTCTAATACCATGTTGAAATTCATAATAATACGGAATAAAGCAGAATTAAACGGGGGTATAAATGACCTTTTACATTAATCTTAGAATAGGAAAGATAATAAAAAGGAAATAATATGAAAGGAAAGATATATCACCTATTATCTCCAATAATCAATTCATTTTAATTATTTGGAGATAAACGGAATAACATAAAATAGGAAATGAAATAACTTATAATTTAAGGAAATAAATATAAAATAGAAAAGAAAATAACTCATAATCTTAGGAAATAATTTACTCTTCTTAACTTCTCACATGAATAAATTATTTCCTAATATAACATCTAACAATAATTAAGTGATTTAATAGGATGCTCACTTAACATTATTGAGGAACAACATATATTTTTATGTTCTCATTAATTTACTAATCTATGATTGGCATGTAACTGTTCTCAGGTACCAAATTATTCTATCAATTACTGGAACGCAAAGGCACTAAGGTTATTATAGAATTCTATTCCTTTTTGTCTTTGAATCGCCTTTCATATTTTGCTGCTGATTTTCTTAGCCAGTTAACATTTCCTCAAGCAGATCTTTTGCTCGATTGTGGTGGGATGAAGTGGTATCAACTGTGCTGACTTTTCCTGATACCCATTTCCAGGTAATTTCTCATCGTCTGTTAAAGTAGTTCATCAGAATCTTCTTAACTTACTATCACTTTCAATTGTCTTCTTTTCTAGGCTGTTCTACATCCTGAGCAAGACAGACTATTAACCATTCGAGAGACTGCAAGGTTGCAAGGGTTTCCGGATTATTATAGATTTTGCGGGACAGTTAGGGAGCGGTAATGTTATTTCAAATTTGTTTTTTCATATTATTCAACATCTTCTAATGTTCTCGAATATATTGCATTGTTAATCTTCCAGCTAGATAATATAGTAGATATGAATGCAAAATTAGGAATATATAAGACAACCCTTGGTTGCGAACACTTTCATCACAAGCTGGGTAACCTTGGTTTGTTCATTGTGATTGGACTGAAAATGTGTGGTAGGTCTGGAATAGTTTGTTATGGAATCTTTTGTCATGCCCCATAACCTCTCCTAATTTGACGTGGGACAAAATAGAGGCCAGTGTGATTCAGCTGATTGAATATATTCCCAACACCCATTTTAGTTCCCTATTTACCAAGATAGAGAGATAAATTCAATCACTCAAAATCACTCGGAACAATGTACAACACAATACTCCAAATTACACAGATCCATTAGAATTTTGCATCAAATGAAGCTGAAGCATCTAAAACTTTCATTGAAACATCCATAGTAATTAATACATGTCAAAATTCTTATACAAAGCTTAAACTTTATTTAATAAATCACCTCGATACTTCTTTATTTTACAGGTGCTAAACAACAAAGTATGGTTGTAGTTTTGAGTCTGATTCTAACTCAACATCAATCTTTTTCTTTTCTTTTCTTGTAAACAAATTGTTAGTAATATAGTGAATTATGAGTATCAACAAGATAAATAAATCTAATACAAAACTCAAATACTGGAGAACAATAAGCAAGATGGGTCTTAATTATGAATGGACATAGTCGTAATATGGAGTATAATTAGCTACTATATCGTTCTAATATTCAAAATTAAATTTTGGTTACATAAAGATTTACATTAAAACGCTTAAACATTGAGATAACTAGAGAATTTGTGTGCTAAAGTCATGCTTAATGTATGATATTAATGATGTTTGAAAGTGGATGAAGTTGAATCTGAAAACTATCTGCTCAAGAATAAGATTAGGCAACCTTGCTTTTGTCTTTGAATGAATGGTTTATGCATTTTCGTGATGAGGTCCATATTAAATTATTTAGGCAATTTATTAAGAACCATGCCTTTCACTATTCATTTGATTGCAAATGATATTATGGTAAAATCCTGATTAAATTATGCCAACTTCTGTGAAACATGTTCTGGAGAAATTTTCATCATACAATATCAAATCTTGATTTCTGTTGAATGTAATAAACATATATTTGAGTTTCTGAAGTTGCGCATTTATTAATTGAAAAAAATCTGTGAAAATTTTCTTTTTTGTTACAAATACCAGCAAGCTATTGATGTATAAGTCGATGCCTAAAAAATGTTGTTTAAGCTGCCATTAACTAGCTTCACTGAATGTTTAACTTATGACTAGAGTCCCAGACACTTGAAATGTCTTCATGAGAACTGTCTGGTAATCAATTGCACAAGCTCATGCGAAACTTTGAAAGGGAAGATAAATTTATTTCCAGTTTATTCCAAAGTAAATTCATATAATTATTTTTTCGATTTAATGGCAGAAGTACAATCAATGTGTTTTAGAATCAGACCCTTTGAAAATTTATAGCAACACATTTTTGTGTTTGATTGGATCTTTAAGCAATATCTGAAAAAAATGCCAAGCTGTAGTAAAACAATTGGTCAAGTCACTCTTTCATAAAGTAGGACATTAGGCATTTAAGTTTTCTTTTTTTGAGTTGGCATGAATATGGAGATAAATTAGTATCATAAATTCATGTGTAGAACCAGATAAGAATAGTAGAATAAATTATCTATCATGTAGCATTTGCCAATTAGCCCGCTATCATGAAACAATAACATTATACGATCTATGTCACAACACTTCATTAGATATGAAACATTTGTGTGCATCAGTTTAAAGTATTTATGATGGTCAAACCTAGCCATGCTGGTCATCTGTAATTGTTTTTGATGTGGTGGTTGTCCTTAACCTTATCAATAGAATTTTTTCACTCTGAATTAAGATTCATTGTCATGTTGAGCAAATCATGTCAATCAGTGGGGTGTTGGCATGCCCGATATCAATAGAATTTTTTTCACTCTAAATTAATGTTCATTTTCATGTTGAGTAAATCATGTGAATCAACAAGGTGTTGGCATGCTGCCATCTATATCAATAGAACATACTATACTTACTGTGGAATTAAGTGCGAGGAAAAATTGTTCCATTTATTATTCACAAAAAGATTACACATATATAGAGAAATAAATCCCTCCATATTTAGAAACTTACCAAGCGTATCTCACCTAAATTAAGAAAGGAAATAATTCTGAATAAAAAATAGAAAAATATAAAATCGGAAAGGATTAAACTAAATCAAAAGCTTTCTAAGATATTCCAATCAATTCATCCAAAGATTTGGAGGGGGTGGCTAACTCACATGAGAGGTAAATACAGAAAGGACCACATCTTAGATTTCCACTCCTTGTCAAGCTCGGTTGTAGATGTTGTAGGGACTGAGCTTGGTATGAAATTCTGAGATGGTGTTGAAAAGAAGAGCTTTTGTGTATTTTAGTACTTCCAATCACCTTCTCGTACTCCGCCACCTTGTTGTCTCATGAGGTTGGTGTGCGGCTTTGAATTACTTTCAAGGAGTTTTTTCGGTACTTAAATTGCTCCTTAGTGAATTATTCAGCCAACCGTTCAAATGTTGTATTAGTCTTTTTCTCTTGATCGTCTTTCCCTGTCCAGAATTCTAGTCTGCGGTTTCCAACATTTGTCCTTGATATGCCCAATTTTCTTTTAATGGTCACATGTGGGACGATCTTTCCCGTGCTTTGAGTCATGGGAAGAATTATGAGTTTATAGGATCGAGCTTTTAGTACTTGGTCAACCCTATTTTCAGTGAACATCTTCTTTTTTCTACTCTCTTCTTTCCTTCTGCAAAGGCTTCACGGGTGGATGGAAGGGGCTTTGTTTCCATAATCATCCTCACCTCATCCAATTCCTAAGTTAGTCCAACTAGAAATTTGATAGTTCTCTTTTTCTTGATAAAGGATTTAAACATCACAGTATCATGTGGACACTTCCAAATGTGTCTCGAACATATCCAATTGTAGCCAATATTTTGTGAAGGTATTGAAGTATTAAGTTCTTATTGACGAAGATCATGAAGGTTGATTTCGAACTCAAAAAACACTGCAGTGTTTTCAGTGTTGGATCATATTTTGCTTACTTCCTCGCAGATTTCTTTGACAGTTTTGCAGAGCATAAAATTTTCTCCCACTTCAGCGGACATTGAGTTGAGTAGCCAAGACATAAACATAACTCAAAACTCGTGTCTTCCCCCACAAGATGTTCATTTTTCTTCTACCACAAATGTACATAAACATAAATTGAGACCATTGGAGGTAAATAACACCATTGTTTTTTTATTTGCGATAAAGTTAAAATTCAAGAATCGTCTGAACAGAATCCCTGGTCTCTAATTCAAAGTTAATCTTCATAGTAGAACTTGAAGCCTTCATCTCGTACTTGGTTATTAACCCCAAGTGTATTTAAGGTTACTTCTAATTGATTGCGGTTCTCTTTGACTACAGTTCTGTAGTTTTTGTAGGTAGGTGGAAGACTGTTGTAGGAATGACAAGGCTGCAGATAATGTTGCAGGGAAGCCTACAAGGAAGTAGATAACATAGAGGAAAAGATAGAGGGTGCAGCCTGCAAAGAAAAAAAAACAGTTGTAGGTAAGAACCGAGAAAGGGCCTGCAATAGGGAGAAGCTCCGGCGGAGGGCCTACTGTAGGGAGAAGCTCCGGGGAAGGGCTTGCAGCAGGAAGATTGGTTACAAGGAAAAATTTGGAGAGGCGTTCAACTTGGAGAATTTTAGCTTTAGCGAAGAGGTACGAGCAGGCCTACAATGAAAAATGTGGCTGAGGAAGTTTTGGCTGCATCCAGGGAATAGTTTTCGGTGGAGGAGGGTCTGCTGCTAGGAAGCTTTTGATAGTAATTTCATAGAGTAAATCTTGCAGGGAGAATTCTGGTGCTATGAAGAAGAGGAAGAGCATCGGTGGAGGGCCTATAGATCAGTTGAAGGATTTCTTCGGAGGACCTACAACATGAGGATTCCTGTTGCAGCGAGAGTTCCAGCTGTAAATAACTGAGTGCTTGCAGGGAGTTTTTGTGGGTTGCAGGGAGTTTTCCAGCAATGATGGCTGAGGGAAATGCTATGGCGAAGAGCCTGCTAGAGGGAGATGCTCTGGCGAAGGGCCTGATGCAGGGAAAGTCCAAAGTTGCCGCTATTGGTGGTTGAGATTTCAGCTACAGGGAACGGCTGAGCTGCTGTTGGAATGATGAACAGCGTCGTTGCTGCTGCGGGAAGGATGTGGGAAGAGAATCATCCGAGAGCCTGCAGCAGGAAAAGATCTGGACAACATGAAGAAACATCGCTGCTTCTTCTGCTGAAGAGACATTGAAAGACTTCTAATAGAGATTCAGTGAAGATGCGATCCTGGAAGAAGATGCTGGCCAAACAGAGGAGTTTCCTGGTAGGGAGGAGCGTTTATTGGTTGGAGGAAGGGGATTCGCCGGGCTACCGGGAGAGCAGGTGAAGTATTGGTTGTAGAGTAGGGTATGTCGGGAAGTGCTGGTTGGAATTCCAACTGAGGTCTGCAGGGGAGTATCTCNGATCCTGGAAGAAGATGCTGGCCAAACAGAGGAGTTTCCTGGTAGGGAGGAGCGTTTATTGGTTGGAGGAAGCGGATTCGCCGGGCTACTGGGAGAGCAGGTGAAGTATTGGTTGTAGAGTAGGGCATGCCGGGAAGTGCTGGTTGGAATTCCAACTGAGGTCTGCAGGGGAGTATCTCACTGAGCAGAGTTCCAGTGGAGGCCTGCAGCAGGGGAGTATGCCACTTGGCAGAGGTAAGTTTGCACTCGAGAATAATGATGAAAGAAAGGAGTTTCGGCGGCAGAGGAATACAGAGGAAGCCTGCCATGAGAGCTCTCTGTGGAGGGCAAATCCGACCTGACAGGAAGGAGATCTGATTGCAGGAAGGGTGTTGTCTTACAGCTAAGGAAGGGAACTTGACTTTGATAACATATAAAATTACCAGGGGAGTAAACATTGCTCCATTCATTATTCACAAATAGGATACATTTATATAGAGAAATCAATCCCTACTTCTTTAGACATTAAACATATCTCACTTATCTTAAGAAAGAAAATAATTTTAAATAAAAAAGAGAAGCATAAAATATGAAGGAAATAAACTAAATCAAAGATTTCCTAAGATATCCCAATCAAATCCTCCAATTTTTTGATGCGATGGCCGGCCCACATGAGAGGTAAATATGAAAAGAGCCAAATCTTCTCAGATTTCCACACCTACATATCACATAAAAATCATAAATGATTTCCAAATATGCTCTATATACATCGATCGGTATGAGCATTGTATTCAACCTGGATTTAATTCTTTGCGTTAGATAGTGACATAAGCCACAATTGAGTTCTGCAGATTATGACATTTGTAATGATTTCTGATCTACTCATGACAGAATAAATGCTTCCCAAATTTAAATCATTTTATGTCTGGCATTGTTTTATTTAATTTTGATCTGTCGCACTTTCACTGCCCATAAGCATTTTTCTTGCTGAAAAGGTATAACTTGGTATGCAATTTGCTAACTGAAATTCTTGATTTCCTTAAAGGTTTTGTTTCTGTTGCGTGCGGACAACTTTCATTCTATAGTTATGCCGTGGCACATAACAAGATTCACGATTGCTCTTCTTTTTGTCCCACATGTTGCTGCTAGTGTTAATTTCGTCATAAATTTTAATTAACCTGCAGGTACCGCCAGCTTGGCAATGCTGTAGCTGTTCCTGTTGCTCGAGTATTGGGCTATGCTTTGGGTTTGGCGTGCATGAGGCAGAGTGGAGATGGGCCACTCATGACGCTACCACCAAAGTTTGCCTTTTCTGACACAGTAGAGCAGCCTTCAAGCTCTTCTGGAATTCAAGAAGGATCCTCTTAAACTCACATCTCATTCTTTAAAGCTTATTCACAATTCATTATTATTTAGCGGGTAAATTCTTGTATTGACCAGGGATCAATCTTCTTCTAATCTAGTCTGATAAAAGAAAGCTATCAATACTTTTCCTTTTGTTTTCCCACTCCTTGCTTGATTCTCTAGGCCACAGAATTTGTATTCAAAGAACTCTGCATCGAGCTTTCCTGCTGCTTGTCCATTGTTCCATTCTTCAATTCTTCTTCAATAAACCGCCAAGATGAGTTTCTTGGTTCTCTTCTCTGGAATCTGTCATGGCAGCATAACTTGAGCATTCAACTATTCAAAATTTTATCTACGATTATCTGCAGAACGATCAGTGGTTCGTACTTAAATCATTCTAAATCCATCTATTTTTTGGACTGGATTTTATTGTCACTTTGCAGTGACAGTTTATTCGAAGTGGCAGATTCAGAGGGGTTTGTGTTGTGTTAGTTTCAGAAGCTGTTTAGAGAAGGACAATTTCCCTTTCAGCTAAGTTATAGTTCTCGTTTAGTGACGAGTTTTAAATTCTTAAGACTTATGGGTTGTATATATGATTGATTGTGATTTAATAATAAAGATTGATGATAGAATCGACTGCTCATTAAATTTGATTTCACTTATTGTAATTTTAGCTGATCTTGCTGTGGGTAGTTTAGAAGCATTTGGTTTTCTCACATCAGTTGTGTTTCTTTCTTCCAGAATATATTAATGTTTATTAATGTTTAAGAAAAGTAGTTTTATTCCTTAAATTGGTATTTTTGAAGCTTTGCTGCCTGGAGAGTTTGGTCGAAAGCAAATGTGTTCCAATTGGCTGTGGATTGGGACCACTTATCCAAAATGAAGCATATGACTAGTAGTATTGATATATCTAAACCCTAGAGATCTCTAAATGAGGCTTCTTCTTGGTTTCTGTCATTGCAGTCTTTTCTATCTTTTCTTACTTAGAACAGTCCTCCAAGTCGATGTTGATGATCGGATTCCTCCGTTCAATAATCTTGTTAACTCTTCCTTGCCCTCATCGTCGGCCTTTTTCTCAAATGCAACAGATAAAAGAGTTCCTAACGTCTTGTTGCCAAGAGGTGACAGAAGACCATTGAATATGAGCCGGTAGGTCCCACTTTTGCAATTCATTTACATCTTTAACTCTTTCTAGCACGAGGCCTTGTGAGAAAATTATCTTCTTCGGGAGAGAGTAATAAGTTGCATCTTTGTGAATACTGATTTCATGAACTGTTAATGGTTGTAGATCTTTAATGCAATGCTCTTTACCTCCTTCATAGTACTTTATACATTGGTGTAGAGAAGTCGAGACCATCTTGTACTAATGGATCCAAGGCTGACCAAGTAAGGCATTGAACGATGTTTCTGAGTCGATGATGTGAAATTTTGTATTTATTAAGTCACCAATCCTCATTGATAGCTTTATTGGCCCGAGAGCTCTCTCACCCTTTTGGTTAAATCTTCTAACATTTTTTTGTCAATTGAGAGCTTTTGAGTGTTGATTTCCAAGTAGGCTAACGACCATAGGTTCATTAGATTAATCGACACACCTCGGTCAAACAACACTCTGGAGAGTGTAAATTTGTCGATGTTAACTGAAATGTAAAGCGGTTGGTTGTGATCTACTGTGCCGAGTAGCAAGTCATCATATGTGAAAGTGACACCAAACTATTCATTCAACAAACAAACCTCGTCTAAGTAGCTACTAGCCATTTGAGCTAAGCAAATTTTTGGGTCAAGTAAGGCCCTGATCAGAGCTTCTCTCATCTCCTTTGACAGGATCAGTCGTAAATGCTTAGTTTGGTCGGTAACTTTCTAAGATGGGCTAATACGTTATATTCCACTTTGTCAGTCATTCTTTGGGAACTATTCTCGCTGGCATTTCTTCTATCTATGAGGTTGGCTCTTATTGGGTGACTACCTGCTTTCGTTTGTCTTTTGGAACTATTCTCGAAGGTAAGACTTTTCCACTCCTAAGGTTCACCTCTGCTTTCATCCCTTGTATTGGGTCCAGAGTTTCATCTTTTGGAGTGACAACTGGCTCTCCTGGTACTACCTTGAGTCTGAAAGTTCCAACTCAATCGCAATTGGAGTTCCTTGGAATTTTAGGACAGGTGCCTCACTATTTAAGCTATCGTAACTCACGTCATGAACATCTTCTTTAATCACTTTGACTAGTTCATTGGGGTTTAGTATGATTTGAGGATTGTCATGGGAATCAAAATTTAGATCATATTCGTTATTAGTTTCATAATCACTAAGGACAGTAAAACGTAGCCAAAATCAACTTGCTTTGCATTAACAGTTTTCGAAGAAACATAAATATAATCATATAAAGTCAGCGGTTTGAGGAATTTCTCCCCCAAATTCAAAACAACCAATCTAGAAGGTGCAACCCTTGACCTACTCTTCGCATCATCGATCTTTGTCTTTTCGGCGATCTTTTTCTCCCTCCTTATCCTTGGCGGCGAGTTTTCTGGTTTGACCGACATAAATCAGCTTGGCATGTGGTAAGCTATGAGGAGAAACTTGCGTTGAAGATGCTTGAATCTAATCTAGAATCTTCTTGGAGGACCTGGCCCAGACTGTGCTTTATCTGTCCTCTGTTGTATAAGGATCAATTGAAGTGCCAGGCTGGGCCAAAATCATATTGACAAAACCTCCTTTAGGTTCTCTCAAATACCTTTTTCAGATTGTTATAGTTCTATTTTTGAAGCTCCTCTCGAGCCAACTCAAGATAATGCAATCCTCTATGGTATGTCCCAATAATCTATGGTATGGACAATACGTAGGATGATCCTTCTTGTTGACTTCCTAGGGCTTCTTCAGGTAATGTGAAATCTGGCTTCTTAATCAAATTTTGAAACATCTTCGCCACGACTTTCTTCTTGAAGGAAAGTCTCTGTCCAACTTCTGCCTCGGGTCAGAGCCTGACTTCCATCTGTCTGGTAAGGTTTTTAACTTGTTGGCCTGCTATGATGTTTCAGTCTGAATCTGCAACGACTGCTTGCCTTTGTCAACTGGGGCTACCGTTCTAGTCTTCTAAAATGTATGTCGCTTTCGGCTTCTCGGCCTTCTCCAAAAATCCAAGTTGTTTAGCCTCCTCTGTAAACTTGCGACCTTGTTAAGTAGTTTTTCAAAGGTTTTGATGGTGAATCCCTTGAGCAAGAAAGTTACCGGAACATGAATGCTCTTAAGATCTCAATCGCAGGTTGCTCTTGAAGCTAAGGCTTGCATTTCTTACGAAAGTTTCTCAACCGCAGAATATAATCTACCAATATCTCAGTCGACTTCTATCACTCGACCACAAGATCACCAACAGTGATATGGTGTTGAGCTCCGTCAAACCTCTTGACAAATAGATTTTCCAATTATGTGAAGGTCTTTATTTGCCCATTTGGCATGCGTGCCATTTGAAGGCAATGCCTGCAATGCTACTCACAAACTGTCTGAACAAAAGGGTCTTGTTGCCTCCTGCATTGTAGCAACTCACGTGAAAATGTGACACGTGTTGCCAAGGGTACCCTGTCTCGTTAAAGGTCTAGAAGGTAAGAGGCTCAAATCCTTTGGGATAAGGTACACTGTCAAACTCCTCCGGGTAAGGTTAACCCTTTGGAACAGATGTGCTTCCCTTTAACTGGGCCAGTGCCTCTTTCACTTGTTGCTTGACCAACTGTTTTATTTTTCTCTGACACTAAGCTTTGCATCATGTACTTCTTGGGTTGTTCATCTTTACTGGTGGTGGTGAACTCTTTCTTCTCATCTACAATGTGGACGACTTCTGGCTGGTTTACTTCAGGCGAACCAACATGCGGTGACTGAGGCTAGCTTTGAAGAGTGGCTACAATAGCCATCAGCTCTTTGATTTCTTCTCCATCTGAGTGATATGCTCATCCCGTAGTTAGATGGCCCTTTGAAGCTCATCAGAGGTGTTCTCCTTAGGGGGTTGTGGAGCATCGCGCCATGATGGAGAGAATCTCTGCATACTATTTGTCCATATAATCAAATAATTTAAAATCTCTGTCATCGTCATCATGTTGTCTCTTTGACAGCTCTGAAATGTCAAGTATGAGGTTCTCTAGGGTTTCTTTGATCGAATCTCCTCTGATCCTCTTGAGATCAACAAGCTGCTCTTGGCGAACATCTGTACTTGCATCTAATCCTAGGACAGCAGCAAGTGTCTCGGACTCAGGATCCTTTTCGGTGCAATGATTCTCCATGTCTTGGGTTAGTATCTAACCAACGAGTCTAGATCACCACCTCTTCTCCTTTGATTCTGGTGTCAGAAAATGGTGTGTCTTACTGACAGCATCAGTACGGTGGAGAGAAGGGTGGCCTCTAGCGTGCAAGTCGGATACCGTGACAACTGATCTACTGGCCTCCCTCGCCTTTGAGGGTTCTTTTTGGAAAATAACAGACGATAATCTTCGTCCCAATCATGATTTGATCAGTCTTCTTCCTGAGGTGTTGATGCTGGTGATTGCGGCGGTGGCATCAGTGACGACTCGCTTTCTTAGGCGAAGCTTCGCGCAGATACGAGACTGTGGGGTCTTCTTGTGGACATGATGCGGTGTAGCGGTCTTGTCCTTCAAAATTTCTTCTTTCATCTTGGGAGTGATGGCATATTCCATCCTCTTCATCAATTCCTTAATGGAACAGTTCTCCCAAGTCAATCTTTCAAACACTGAGCGAACTCGGGAAAGAGTGGTGGACTTTTCTTTCTTTTCTCCCCGTCTATTTTGGAGAGATGTTAGTGGTAACATGGCTGCAATCTGGTAGATGACTTCCTCTCTGGCAGCGGCAGACTAAGGATTGAACCTACTCCCCTCAAGGTGAGGCGAGGTCTCCATTAACTCTATCTTCTCTGACAGAGGGGCTACTTCTGTTGGTACTGATTTGGTAGTCTGTGCCCTCTTCGTCTTCAACTCTCTTCTCTTTTGGTTCCTCCTCAGAGATTGTGTCGGTGGCATGGATCAGAACAAGATCCAACCTCAAATACTGAGTAAGGCGGGGCAATGACATCCATCGGGCCACTTGTACAGAATCTCTTTTCCTTTCTTTGATGGAACAGCTAGTGCAGAAATAGTAAATTCGGCGGGCGGAGCTGTAACAGTCCTCGCGGTAGTATATACGACTGGAGCGGTAGCGGGAGCAGCGGTTAAAACGAAGGCATGAGTGACCTTCATCTTCTCGAAAGAAGGGAAGTCCTGGGTAGAGTACAGGTTAAATTCAGAAGACGTCTCCTGAACTTCAGGGGCAGTCGTCTTCGCCATCACATATGTTGCTTTTCTGAGTAACAACTTGAACTCGTTGAAGTCGGATCCAAACTGGATCGTAGTTGCCAGGTGACGGGAGTCTCAGTCGATGAGTGTGTTGAACAGGAAAGTCAGGCTTGGTGAAGGCATTCTTCCTGCCAGTTGAAAAGCTCCAAACGTCAGTGTAAGCCACACTTTATCTTTGGGTATCGTGAGTAAGAAAGTTGACAAAATTGTCTTACTGACTGGGTATCACGTTTCAATATATCCATGTCTTAGTGTTGTGTTTATATGTAATTTTTTTCTTTTGTTTTATGTAGAGTTCTTTTTAAGAGGGCTTATTATTATGGTGGTTTTAAGTTCAAATCATTAAAAACAAGTCGTAAATAGGGCTTATTATTATGGTGGTTTTAAGTTCAAATCATTAAAAACAAGTAACCAAAAAAAAATGAAGCGTAGGAACCGGTTCAAGATTTTGAAGGGGTTTAGCTTCATATCAAACTCACTTCGATACATCGCTACTGATCTACCTCAACCTATTATGGGTCTGACGCTTACTAAACGTCTCAAGATTTCGAAACCTCCCTGTTTAAGGTAATTAAACAGAGGTTCTAGAATCTAAGAGGAGTTGACTCTACTTGCTCAATAAAGAAATGAGCGAACTATGCCAACGAAAGAGTGGTAGTCTGACCCACGAGGGATTTGGACACACTACCGATGTATGAAGATAACACCTTCTGGTCAAAATGGAGAGAAGAATTATCCCTAGTGGAGTTGCCAAAAATTGTTGGCCTGGATTTTTTGAAGCATGAACAATAATGTAGGTTTAATTTAATATATATATATATATATACGTAATTTTTTATTTTTTAAAAGTAGTATTTTAATTTTGAAAAAATGTGAGACCGAACATATCTCATAAATTTTAATAGTTTAAATGATCGAGCACAACATTATAAGCAATGCACATATTTTGAAGAACATACACATCACTTGTTAGCGGACTCGATTAAATAAACTAAAAAAGTTTATGACATCTGTTTGGTCTGCGAACCTTTTTTATATCTTGACCGACAAATTCTCTTATCTAATATAAGGATTAGTGAGAGTTTATATTACTTGGGTTTTTTAGTTCCCTATAAAGGCAAGCCCCTATAGTTAATTACATCTTAAGCGACCGAAGTCACTTAAGAAAACTCTCGATAATGACCAGAAGTGTTTGTCTTCAAGAATACAAAGTTTAGTGTTCAAGGTAGGAAATGGAAAACCAAATGGGATTTGATTAAATAGGAGAGATTATTTTCGTAATCCAAAGGAAAGAGAACTAAGGAATGTCACAAATCTTGAGGAGAACCTTGGTGGCTTCCCAAATTGTCTTATGTTTTGACTTTAGTTTTGAAGATGACAAACATGATTTTTGACCCTACCGTTTTTATTACGTATGGCTTACTTTTCATGAGATCAGATCATGCAAATGACCTGAAAGATCGGAGGACTTATGTCATATCGAATGACGACATCGGAGTCCTAAAAGAGTTAGGGTTTAAATTGCACGACATGGTTGCACAAAGATCTAAATATAAAGTTAGGATTTATGTTGCACTAAGCGAACTACCTCGAAGTCTTATGGGTTGTTGTTTAGACTAAGGGAAGGTTTTGTTGGTGAAGATCTCTTTTGCTCTCTCAAAAACGTTATTTTCTTGCATCTAGGTCATGTTGCCCACAAAGCTTGCTTCGAGCTTCTTGTTGTAGTAGTAGCTCCAAGGTTTGTAGTTTGCTTATTAAAATATATATTTTTAGGGTGATTTTTAATTTAAGCAACACCAGTCAAGATCTCATGGTTTCGTCATCCTGGCATCACAATTTTCTTTTGAATTTACTTAGTTTATACGAGCTGTTAAGCTCATTTAGATTGTAGAATTCTCGTTAGCAACCGTAGGTTACCTCATCCGAGTGATTCTCATAAATTCAAAAGGAGTTGATTAAGTGTGTTCAAAGGGGTTTAAAGGCGTGTTAATTTTTTTGAAAGTGTATTTTTTGCTTTGCAGGTGGAGCATACATTGTAAAGTGAAAATAAGATAAAGTAATAAAATTGCAATAAATAAATTGTAAATGCATACCTGACACTTCTGTTGTTGTTGTATGGTTAGTATCATAGAGCATAATATAGTTACAGGAAATTTAAGTAAATTGCAGGAGAAGAAAGCAGGAAAGTCCAATGCGAAAAAGTCAAAAAACGGGTTGTAAGAAAGCACAAACGAGAAAACATGTAATCACATATGAAAGATCGAGACTGAGTGTAAAGCTTTAGTAAAGGTGGGGGCTCAGAGTTAGGCTGTGTGTTTTATATTTCCAATTTTGATAGAAGTCACCATCATGACAACTCGAGGATGGGCAATCCTGACCTCGATCTGAGTGACTAACCTTTGGATCTTTATAGGTTTTCATCAAATTTTTTTAACATTTCATGCATGTGAAGTTTACTTTGGCAAGCAAAAGCAATGATGTTGTGACCAAGATTTTTATTTTCCTAAATATATTTTGTAAATTAATATAGTCCACAGGTTAATTACTCTAATCAGGTTAGGACTACCAGCAATCTAAGAGTATCAGAGGCATCTCCCACCAAAAGTTGGTGAATAGTATCATTAGTCTTATCCTCGTTCCTTATCAAGGATCCTTGAGGTAGGAGATATTATTCCAAATGTCAATCTGCATCCCTCGTTTAGCACACATAAGCAATGTTGTCATCGCCCTTGCCAACTAGACCACAGACTTACACAAGCTCGATGATCAATATGTGGCAAAAATATCCTCAGTTGCTCACAAGGATTTAAGTACCTTATCCAAGACTTAAGCTCTTGAGTGTCGGGTATAACTGTAAGACAAGTAGTGTAAAGTATTTCATTAGACTCGGTGTATTAACGGGTCCCGAGGTAAATCTCGGTGTATCCTTAATTTTTATGGATGATTTTCTTCAACAAAGCATAATAGATCTGAGTGTCCTTCAAAGTGTTCAGAAGGCTATAAAAGTGCTCGAGGATTGACCCAAAACATCTTTTAGAATCTTCCAAGTCACCTCGAGTTCGTGCAGACTTATGATTTTGTTGAATTAATCACTCCTAGTTAATTTAATTGTACTGCTTTAACTTGTTCTCTGTGAACTTTTAATGTTTTAATTAAACCGATGACATTCATTTTTAAAGGCGGTTAAGTTGTTAAGGAATCTTTACTCTTTCAACTGCAATTGAGCTTGTAGTGTTTGACAAGTGTTCATGATTGATGGAAGCGGTGCAGCGATTTATGGCCTTGTCCGTGGAAGAAGGCCACAGATAGCTAGCGTGTTATGATGGTTTTCTTGGGTGTGGTCACGCCCAGGGCTAGCGTGACCACGCTGAGGAAATTTCAGGCGTGGTAACGACTGGCCTAGGCATGACCATATTGAGGAACTTTTGGGCATCGTGACATCACCAAAGAAAGGACAGGTTTCCTTTTAGCCAATTTTGTTGTGTCAGACCAAGGGATGATGGCCACACAAGCCCTATGTGATAAAAAAATAGGATTACAGTTCTCTCAAGGGAATAGGGGTATGGCTCTTCTTTGAAGCCCCTTAACAACTATGGGAGGCCTTAGAGAGTTGAGGAGGTGATGGGGATGGGTCAGGGAGCCTCAGAAGTATTTAGGGAAGCTTTGAGTAATGGGAGAGAGTACTAAAGTTTTTTTTTTTGAATTTTGAGAATAAGCTCTTCATTGGCCATGGGAGGGGGCTTGCCTTTTTTTGGCTTGGTCAACTAAGATGCTTGGGATCTCAGCAAATCCAAAGCAAAGTTAATCATGGGTAGAGAAAAGGAGCCAAGGAAAGGAAGCCATGTGTAGGTTTAATTTGGTTTGGAGGGAGTGAACTTGGGTTGCTTTTTGCCTTGGCACGAAAGTGTTTTTGTCCTCATTTTTCATGAGGATTTGGAGAATTTGTCTTGGGCTTAACCACGGAGACATGTCATGGTCATGAGGATTTGGGTTTATCCTGGTTTTTGGGTGTGTTATAGGGATGAATCTACTTTTTGGAAAGTCCAAAATTTGTGTGGAGGGTGGCTCATATTTGGCTAAAGGCTACTTTGGCTTGTATGAGGCTTAACATGGCTCATGATTGATTTGTCATGACAAAATTTTGTGAGTTGGTCATGAGGCATAGGTTAAGGCTAGGTGGGTTTTGACTTTTGGTTGGCTTATGCTTTGGGTTTACCATGACATGAGTCGGTTTAATTTTAGTTTGATTTAAATAAGTTTTATATTCTGAAGAGTTGATTTTATTTTGGATTTTTAATTTTTATTTTTATTTTTAAAGTTGCTGATTGGTATTTTGGTTACTTCAATTTCATGATTTTGGTGAATTTGATCAAATTAAATTTTAATTTGGATGAATTTGTTTACATTTGGTTTTGATTCAAATTGATTTAATTTTGATTAGCGACTTTATGGGTTTTAATTTTAGGTTGATTTTTCAATTTGCCTAAAATTGATTTTTTTTCAGTTAAATTGAATTTTATAATTTTTATGAACTTAGAAATTTGCCTGTAGGATGGGTGCCTTAATGATTTTAGTTTCTTTTAATTTTTCATTTTGATTTACTTATAAAAATTTTGAGTTTGATTTTAATGTTTTAATTTTCATTAAATTCAATTTTATTGAATATTTTTAAATTTATCTTTAATGCATTTAATTTTATTGAATTTAGTTGAAATTAATTTTTAGTGAATTTAATTATATTGGTTTTAGTTGAAATTAATTTTTTGTGGATCTAATTATATTAACTTTTGTTGAAATTGATTTTTAATGGATTTAATTATAATTTTTTTTAATTTGACTTTTTGTTGATTTATGAATGAATTTTAATTTTTTTTTGTTTAATTTACTTAATAGTTTAAATTTGTGATTTAATTTCAGTGAATTTAATTTTTTTTTCTTTTAGTAAGTGATTTCAATTTAATTTAATTTTAATTTTATTGATTTTAATTTTGGGTTAAATTGAAAATTTTGATGAATTTGCTTTAATTTTAATTTTGATGATTTTAATTGGTTTAATTTTAGTTTGTGATTGAATTTTGAAGTTTAATTTTAAATGATTTTTTTTTTTTTTAAATTGATACTTTTTAAGAGATAAACCCAATCTTAGCTCAAGGTGAACCTCATATCGAATGAACTCTCCATAAGTAAGAAATTGTCTAAGAAATTGTGAAAGAGAGGTGCAAAGTGCCTAAGTGAGAGAGACCAATGGAAGACCTAAGTCTATAGGGTCAGAGAATGACTTAAGACATTTTTACTCTTATGGGAACTCAATTTAAGCTTTAATAACCTAACCTTAATCATCTCAACCAAGGGTTAAGGATTGAAGTGAGGCCTATGAAACACTCAGGAAAGAATTTATATTTTGGTGTTGATTTATTCACCAGTCTTTTAAGAAAGCTACTAAGCAAACTCTAAGGCTATATCATAGGCTCTAGAGAGCAAAGATAAGACAGACCTCATGCCAAAAATGTGGTCAACAATGTAATGCAACTTCGAGGCGAAAAATGTTAGGGCTACATACCAATGAATGATGGATGTAAATTTTTCTAAGTAGAAAGGAAAAAATATTGAACTTTTTGTGGATGATGTGCTAGTTAAAAGCAAAATAGATGAGTAACACATAAAATATTTAAAAAAAAAATGTTTAACATGAGGCTCAATTCAATCACCTTCAAGGCATGAACATGGAAATTCTTGCACTACTTCCTTACCCAAGAGGGAATAAAAACCAATCTAGAAAAGGTACAAGCACTACTTAACATGTCATGCCCTCAAAACATAAAGAAGTTATAACGCTAATCAGTCGGATCGCATGCATGAGTCGATTCATCTCTAAGTTTGGGGATATGTGTGAAGCATGTTTCAAAATGCTAAGATGAGCAAAGAACTTTGTTTGGTCAAAAGAATGTGAGCACGCATTTAAAAAGCTAAAATAGTCCTTAACATCACCATCACTCCTCAAGAGCTCGAAGTTGAACAAATAACTTTCCTTATATTAAAGGGTTTGATCTGAGGCCATTCATTTTGTTTTAGTTAAAGAGGAGGGGAAATAGTTCCAGGTCTATTACATAATTCAAGTCCTCCAAGACGTCGAGCTTAGGTACTATTATGGTGAAACTAACATTTTCCCTCATTAGTTTTGCTCTCAGGCTTCAACCATACTTCCAAACACATCCATTCAAAGTTAGAATTGTTCATCCAGTCAAGCTAGTTCACACTTGGTTAGAGAATTCTGGTCCACTTCTTAAATGGGTGGTGGAGCTTAGTAAGTTTAACATTTTCTATGTGCCATGTATTGTGATCAAAGCACAAGTTATAGCCTGCTTCCTAATAATTTTTTTTGAACTAAGCAAGCCAAGCAAAGGAATAGCTATAGATGAATAAACATGGAAATTTTATATTGATTGAGCTTCAATCTAAAAAAGAGAGGGACTTAATCTTGCATTGACTAGTTAGACTAGGGAAGACTTGTACCATTCGATTGAGGTCAAATTAAAGATCGCTAACAAACGTACCAAATATGAAAAATTAATTGGTAGACCAAATTTTTCTTATAAGATGGGTGCTCAATATTTCCATGTAAAATCCAACTCACAACTAGTTGTAAATCAAATAAACTAGTAATTGAGGACTGAGATGATATGATGGCTAAGTACCTGAGCAAATTAAATATGGTGATTGGGAAGGTTGAAGGCTTTAAAATTAAGCACAATGCCTAGAAGCATAGTCAAGAAGCGGACTTCTTATCCAAGTGCATCGACCTGGGTAAAGCAATGCCCCCAAAAACTTATCTCCAATTGAACATTAAAGAAGCCAAGATAATAGAGATGAAAATTTAAGGGCCAACTAGCTAAATTGACCCTTAGATCCTATATCTTGAGATTAGAAATATATTAGAGGAAATTATGACCAATGAATATTCAAAATAAAGATGAATACGAGAGTCATCCAGAGGGAAGACTTTGGCTTACTGAGTGCAGCAATAGAGTTGCTTTTGGCCAATAATTTTGAAAATTGCACAATTCTCCAAGAAGTGAGCAATGTAAGAAATATGCATCACAACACTATCCAGCACATAAGTTACAACCCATCGTCAGCAAATGAACGTTCACCATTTGGGGACTTGACATTCTCTGGGCCTTTCCCATGCCTTGAGCAAGTACAAATTTTGATTGATTGTGATAGATTAATTTTCTAAGTGGATTGAAGCCAAGGTGCTTGCTCATATCACATCTGAGGTTGACTAAAGTTTGGACCTATTCTATTGTTATGGATTACTATCATCACCGTAATGGGACACAATTTTGCGATTAAGGAGTAATGGAATTTTGCCAAAGCTAAGGAATCAGTTTGAAATTAATATTAGTGCATCACCCTAGGAAAAATGGACAAGCTGAGGCAGCCAAGCAAAGCATTATGAATCTACTGAGGTAGAAAATTGAAGTAACCACGAGGAACAAGGCATGGATTCTCCCATCTATTTTTTGAGCGGTTCAAACTACAACTTCTACGACGACCGGACATACCCATTTTATGATGTCACATGGGATTAGAGGCAATGTTGCTAGTTAAGTACTACCATCATAGTAGTATGATGGTAACCACCTCGAGATTCGATGAATCAGAATTGATTGAGTGATAAGAAGCAAAATGAGTTGATTCAGCCCTTGAGCTATAAGAATTAAAGAGGTGGATGACTCGATATTACAACAAACATGTCGAGAGAAGACCTTCACCCTTGGGGACTACGTGTTGGAGAAAGACAATCCAACACATGAGGACAAGTTGTGAGAAGTTGAATCAAACGTTGACCAAGCCTTTCATCGTCGACAAACTGGCCGCCCCTATGACATTTAAGTTAAAGACCTACATATGAAAATGTGTCCCTCATAGTTGGAGTGGAGATGGGTTGAATAAATTTTTTCCTTAAAAAATATTTGGTATCTAAAACGTCATCGTCCCAAAATCATTATACTTTGTTTCATGAAGAAATTATTAAATAATATGTCGCATACGATCCCAGATCCAACCAACACTTGGGAACTCCATAAGGTCACGCAATGGATCGTCAAAGTTTGACTGACACTGAGGAAGCCCAAACTGTTTTGCCAACAGTGGTTTTACTCGATGAGTAAAATTGACAACGACACATGGCATCTGATTGATAAAAAATTGTCTAAAACTTATAATGATGAATAAATGTCGGATCGATTAAAATCCTCTAAATATGATTAAAAACAATGATTAACATCAAATCAAAAAATTACACTATAACTAACAATGCCCAAGCATCAATAAAAATCTATGTCCTCTAACTCGAAATAAGTCAAGCTATGGTAGTAGCTTCCTACCTATTAGCTACAAAATTTGCAGTGGGTAGTGTATGAATCACCCCAACAACAAGTCTCAATAGTTACTCTTGTGAAGGTTGCGATAAAATCCACTTAATATGTCTGACATAAGGTGAGGCTCGTCTATGGAAACAACCAAATCGAGCGACCAAGACATAGGAAGTGTAATACTTGAGCCGGGTGATAATCCAACAAAAATAACTAAAGATATTCTCAAACAATCAAAGCATTGGCCATCACAAATTAAAAATACAATAAGATAAACAAATAAGAGATGAAGGTGAAAATCAATAAAAAAACTTTGTTTATTTCATGATTGAAAACTTATAAAAATTTCTTTACAAAAGAGTTCGCTATGCTTTTTTTAAAAAAGTTTTTTAAAAGGAAAAAAAATTCTTCAATTTACAGACGAAGCCCAAATTGAGTTAAACGTTTGAAGGCCCTCCATGCCTTCAACGCTCTCATCCTCTTCCTCTTCCTCCAACCCGAGAGCAGGGTAGCAAATTCATTCAGATTGGACCACATGGAGTCGATGAGCTTTGTCTTTACAAATTAATTAATTGCCAAAGTGGCCCTAAGCCTGAGCTACTTAGCGGAGGCCACCACTTGATGAGATGGGAGGGAAGCTGAAGAATGAACTCTTCTTCCATCTTCATCATAACCATTTATTCCCTTAGAGCTTCATTTTCTCCTTAAGCAACTTACAACAACTCTGAAAGATTGAGCATCTTAGCCTTGGCTCCCTTCGACTGCTTCTCAACTGCTACAGCCTGCTCTTTAGCTTCCTTAGGTCGTACCTCCATGGCTTTAACCTTTGCTTTAGCCTTGGCCAATTTACCCTCTGCCTCCAGGAGGAGTGATGCTTGAAAGTGTGAAATCTACAAATCCATCAACTGGTATTTGTCAACTGTTTGGAATAGGTCTAGAGTGTTTGAGAGGGATTTCTTGAAACCGCAAGACCAGAGCACATTACATAATCATTGTGGGGGTACATGGCCCACTATAAGGAGATCACAAAGCTCACTTGACCGACTGAGCTAAGCCATACAAGCCAAGCCAACAGGCCAATACTGATCAGGCCATGAGTTAGACAAAAAAATGACTACATTATTCAAGTATGGATCATTCGACCAGAAACAAGACAAAAGAGCATCTGGACCAACCACTGCAATTAAGTTGACCCAACATGATAGCCTACTTTCCATTAGAGCTGATTCAAGTGAAAATTCAGTTCCACAATACCTCCAGTTGTCCCGAGAATGCTCCAAAAGCTCCTCACTACAGATAAAAAATTGACATGCAAGCTGCATCAATCAATCGATCCATAACGACCAAGCTCAATCAACTTAGCTTACCCACTCGACCCATAGCCAACTCAGCTTAGCCGTTCAAGCTATAAAACAACTAGAAAATAAGCCTACACATGTAACATACCAAAAGTATCCTAATATGAACCTCTTCTAAACATCAGAAAAAAAAATGTAATATACTCATTATATCCTATCATCCATAAATAGAAGAAATATTTTAAGAATGACAACATTACTTATTGTCTATTTCTTCATCTTTTTGTCTCTATCTTTTAGATAAATTCCAAGAAAAATTTGGATTTCAACATTGTAATATAATCATGTAAATAAATACTTCATGTGAAATTTATAAATACATAAGGAAAAAATTGAAGTGGTGATGTAAGAGATGGAACTTACTTCAAAGGCGTACTTTCACTCTGCCTTACACATTGCCATGAACAAATCCCATTTCTTAATTATTCCAACTAACCATCAATTAATTTATATAAAAAAAAATATATATNCACTCCTTGCTTGATTCTCTAGGCCACAGAATTTGTATTCAAAGAACTCTGCATCGAGCTTTCCTGCTGCTTCTTGTCCATTGTTCCATTCTTCAATTCTCCTTCAATAAACCGCCAAGATGAGTTTCTTGGTTCTCTTCTCTGGAATCTATCATGGCAGCATAACTTGAGCATTCAACTATTCAAAATTTTATCTACGATTATCTGCAGAACGATCAGTGGTTCGTACTTAATCATTCTAAATCCATTTATTATTTGGACTGGATTTTATTGTCACTTTGCTGTGACAGTTTATTCAAGTGGAAGATTCAGAGGGGTTTGTGTTGTGTTAGTTTCAGAAGCTGTTTAGAGAAGGACAATTTCCCTTTCAGCTAAGTTATAGTTCTCGTTTAGCGATGAGTTTTAAATTCTTAAGACTTGTGGGTTGTATATATGATTGATTGTGATTTAATAAAAAAGATTGATGATAGAATCGACTGCTCATTAAATTTGATTTCACTTATTGTGATTTTAGCTGCTCTAGCTGTGGGTAGTTTAGAAGCATTTGGTTTTCTCACATCAGTTGTGTTTCTTTCTTCCAGAATTTCTTAATGTTTATTAATGTTTAAGAAAAGTAGTTTTATTCCTTAAATTGGTATTTTTGAAGCTTTGCTGCCTGGAGAGTTTGGTTGAAGGCAAATGTGTTCCAATTGGCTGTGGATTGGGACCACTTATCTAAAATGAAGCATATGACTAGTAGTATTGATAGATCTCAACCCCAGAGATCTCTAACTGAGGCTTCTTCTGAGTTTCCGTCATTGCAGTCTTTTCTGTCTTTTCTTCCTTAGAACTGTCCTCCAAGTCGATGTTGATGATCGGATCACTTCGTTCAATAGTCTTGTTAACTCTTCCTTGCCCTCATTGTCAGCCATGTTCTCAAATGCAACAGATAAAAGAGTTCTTGTTGTCTTGTTGCCAAGAGGTGACAGAAGACAATTAAATTGGAGCCGGTAGGTCCCACTTTTGTAATTCATTTACATCTTTAACTCTTTTTGGCACGAGGCCTTGTGAGAAAACTATCTTCTTCGGGAGAGAGTAATAAGTTGTATCTTCGTGAATGCTGATTTCGTGAACTGAGAATGGTTGTAAAATTTCTTTGATGCAATGCTCTTTTACCTCCTTCATAGTACTTTATACATTGGTGTAGAGAAGATGAGACTATCTTGTACTAATGGATCCAAGGTTGACCAAGTAAGGCATTGAACGATGTTTCTGAGTCGATGATGTGGAATTTTGTAGTTGTTGCTAAGTCACCAATTCTCATTGATAACCTCTCACCCTTTTGGTTAAATCCTCTTAACATTATTTTGTCAATTGAGAGCTTTTGAGCGTTGATTTCCAAGTAGGCTAACGACCATAGGTTCATTAGATTAATCGACACACCTGGGTCAAACAACACCCTGGAGAGTGTAAATTTGTCGATGTTAATTGAAATGTAAAGCGGTCAGTTATGATCTAACGTGCCGAGCAGCAAGTCATCATATATGAAAGTGACACCAAACTGTTCATTCAACGAACAAACCTCGTCTAAGGAGCTACTAGTCATTCGAGCTAAGAAAATTTCTGGGTCAAGTAAAGCCCTGACCAGAGCTTCTCTCATCTCCTTTAACAGGATCAAAGCGTCGTAAATGCTTAGTTTGGTTGGCAATTTTCTAAGATGGGCTAATACGTTATATTCCACTTTGTCATATTCTTTGGGAATCTTCTTGCGCTAGCATTTATTTTGTCTGCGGGGCTGGCTCTTTTTGGACGATTATCTGCTTTCCTTTGTCTTTTGGAACTGTTCTCGGAGGTAAGACTTTTCCACTCCTAAGGTTCACCTCTATTATTTCTTCCATCCCTTGTATTGGGTCCAAAGTTTCATCTTTTGGAGTGACGACTGGCTCTCCTGGTACTACCTTGAGTCTGAAAGTTCCAACTCAATCGCAATTGGAGTTCCTTGGAATTCTAGGAGACGTGCCTCACTATTTGAGCTATCGTAACCCACATCATGAACATCTTCTTTAATCACTTTGACGAGCTCATCGGGGTTTAACATGATTTGAGGATTGTCATGGGAATCAAAATTTAGATCAGATTCGTTATTAGTTTCATATCACTAAGGACAGTAAAAATGTAGCCAAAATCAACTTGCTTTGCATTAACAGTTTCCGAAGGAATATAAATATAATCATACAAAATCAGCGGTTTGAGAAATTTCTCCCCCAAATTTGAAATAACCAATCTAGAAGGTGCAGCCCCTGACCTACTCTTTGCATCTTCAATCTCCATCTTTTCGGCGATCTTTTTCTCCCTCCTTATCTATGGCGGCGAGTTTTCTGGTTTGACCAACATAATCAGCTTGGCAGGTGGTAAGCTATGAGGAGAAGCTTGCGTTGAAGATGCTTGAATCTGATCTAGAATCTTCTTGGAGGACCTGGCCCAGACTGTACTTTATTCGTCCTCTGTTGTATAAGGATCAATCGAAGTGCCCGGCTGGGCCGAAATCATATTGACGAAACCTCATTCAGGTTCTCTCAAATACTTTTTTCTGATAGTTATAGTTTCATTTTTGAAGTTCCTCCCGAGCCAACCCTTAAAGATAATGCAATCCTCTATGGTATGCCCCAATAATCTATGGTATGGACAGTACATAGGATGATCATTCTTGTCGACTTCCTCAGGCTTCTTCAGCTCAGGTAATGTGAAACCTGGCTTCTTAATCAAATTTTGAAACATCTTCGCCATGACTTTCTTCTTGAAGGAAAGTCTCTGTCCAACTTCTGCCTCGAGGTCGGAGCCTGACTCCCATCTGTCCGGTAAGGTCTTTAACTGGTTGGCCTGCTGTGATGTTTCAGTCTGAATCTGCATCGATTGCTTGCCTTTGTCAATTGTGGCTGCCGTTCTGGTCTTCTTCTAGAATGTCTGTCGCTTTCGGCTTCTAGGCCTTCTCTAAAAATCCAAGCTGTTTAGCCTCCTTTGCAGACTCGCGACCTTGTTAAGTAGCTTTTCAAAGGTTTTGATGGTGAATCCCTTGAGCAAGAAACTTACCGGACCATGAATGCTCTTGAGTAAGATCTCGATCGCTCCTGAAGCTGAGACTTGCATTTCATGCTAAGGTTTCTCCACCACATAATATAATCTATCAATGTCTCAGTCGACTTCTGTCACTCGACTACAAGATCACCAACGGTGATATGGTGCTGAGCTCCGACAAACCTCTTGACAAATAGATTTTTCAATTATGTGAAGGTCTTTATTGGCCCATTTGGCAAATCCGCGTACCATTCGAAGGCAATGCCCGCAATGCTTCTCACAAACTGTCTGAACAAAAGGGTCTTGTTGCCTCCTGCGTTGCAGCAACTCGCGCGAAAATGTGCCACATGTTGCCAAGTGTTCCCAGTCTCGTCAAAGGTCTAGAAGGTAAGGGGCACAAATCCTTTGGGATAAGGTACACTGTCAAACTCCTCCATGTAAGATCTACCCTTTAGAACAAATGTGCTTCCTTGGACAATGCCAGTGCCTCTTTCACTTGCTGCTCGACCAACTGTTTTATTTTTCTCTGACATTAAGCTTTGCATCATGTACTTCTTGGGTTGTTCATCTTTACTGGTGGTGGTGAACTCTTTCTTCTCATCTATAATGTGGACGACTTCTAACCGATTTACTTCGGACGAAGCAACATGTGGCGACTGAGGCTAGCTTTGAAGAGTGGCTACAACAGCCATCATCTCCTCTGATTTCTTCTCCATCCGAGTGATATGTTCATCCTGTAGTTAGATGGTCCTTTGAAGCTCATCAGAGGCGTTCTCCTTAGCGAGTTGTGGAGCATAACACCATGATGGAGAGGCCTGAGTCTCTACTACGAGAATCTCTGCATACTATTTGTCCATATAATCAAATAAGTTAAAATCTTTGTCATCGTCATCATGCTGTCTCTTTGACAGCTCTGAAATTTCAAGTATGAGCTTCTCTAGGGTTTCTTCGTTTGAATCTCCTTTGATCCTTTTGAGATCAACAAGCTACTATTGGCGAACATCTGTACTGGCATCTGATCCTAGGACATCAGCAGGTGTCTCAGACTTAGGATCCTTTTCGGTGCAATGATTCTCCATGTCTTGGGTTAGTATTTGACTAGTGACTCTAGATCTCCACCTCTTCTCCTTCGATACTTGTGTTAGAAAATGGGGTGTCTTACTGACGACATCAGTACGATGGAGAGAAGGGTGTCCTCTAGCATGCAAGTCGGATACCGTGACAACTGATTTATTGGCCTCCCTCGCCTTTGAGGGTTCTTTATGGACAATAACAGATGATAATCTTTGTCCCAATCGTGACTTGATCAGTCTTCTTCCTGAGGTGTTGATGTTGGTGACGGCGGCGGTGGCATCGGTGACGACTTGCTTTCTTAGGCGAAGCTTCGCGGAGATACGAGACGGCGGGGTCTTCTTGTGGACGTGGTGCGGCGTAGCGGTCATGTCCTTCAAAATTTCTTCTTTCAACTTGGGAGTGATGGCATATCCCATCCTCTTCACCAATTCCTTAATGGAACAGTTCTCCCAAGTCAATCTCTCAAACACTGAGCGAACTCGAGAAAGAGGGGTGGACTTTTCTTTCTTTTCTTCCGTCTATTTTGGAGAGATGGCAGTGGTAACATGGTTGCAATCTGGTAGACGCCTTCCTCTCTGGCAGCGGCAGACTGAGGATTGAACCCACTCCCCCAGAGGTGAGATGAGGTCTCTATTGACTCTATCTTCTCTGACTAAGGAGCTACTTCTGCTAGTACTGATTTGGTAGCATGTGTCATTTTCGTCTTCAACTCCCTTCTCTTTCGGTTCTTCCTCAGAGATCGTGTCGGTGGCACGGATCAGAACAGGATCCAACCTCAAATACTGAGTAAGGCTGGGCAAAGACATCCATCGGGCCATTCTCGTACATAATCTCTTTTCCTTTCTTTGATGGAACAGATGGTGCAGAAATAGTAAATCTGGCGGGCGAAGCTATAACAGTCCTTGTGGTAGTAGATACGACTGGAGCTGTAGCGGGAGCAGCGATTAAAATGAAGGCAGGAGTGACCTTCACCTTCTTGAGAGAAGGGAAGTCCTGGGCAGAGTACAGGTTGAATTCAGAAGACAGCTCCTGAACTTCGAGGGCAGCCGTCTTCACCATCACATATGATGATTTTCTGAGTAACACCTCGAACTCGTTGAAGCCGGATCCAAACTGGATCGTAGTTACCAGGTGACAAGAGTCTCGGTCGATGAGCGAGTTGAACAGGAAAGTCACGCTTGGTGAAGACATTCTTCCTCCCAGTTGAAAAGCTCCGAACGTCAGTGTAAGCCACACTTTATCTTTCGGTATCACGAGTAAGAAAGTTGACGAAATTGTCTTACTGACTGGGTATCACGTTTTAATATATCCATGTCTTAGTGTTGTGTTTATTTGTAAATTTTTTGTTTTGTTTTATGTAGAATTCTTTTTAAGAGGGCTTATTATTATGGTGGTTTTAAGTTCAAATCATTAAAAATAAGTCGTAACCGAAGAAGAATGAAGTGTAGGACCCGGTCCAAGATTTTGAGGGGGGGTTAGCTTCATGTCGAACTCACTTCGATACATCGCTCCTAATCTACCTCACCTATTTGGAGCCTGACGCTTACTAAACGTCTAAAGATTCTGAAACCTCCCCGTTTAAGGTAATTAAACAGAAGGTTATAGAATCCAAGAAAAGTTGACTACTTGTTCAATGCAGAAATGAGCGAAGTATGCCAACGAAAGAGTGGTAGTCTGACCCACGAGGGATTTGGACACACTACCGATGTATGAAGGCAACACCTTCTGGTCAAAATGGAGAGAAGAATTATCCTTAGAGGAGTTTACCAATAATTGTTGGCTNATATATATATATATATATATATATATAATTTTTTATGTTTGAAAAGTAGTATTTTAATTTTGAAAAAATGTGAGACCGAACAAATCTCATAAATTTTAATATTTTAAATGATCGAGCACAACATTATAAGCAATGCAACTGTTTTGAAGAATATACACATCACTTGTCAGCGGGCTCGATTAAATAAACTAAAAGAGTTTATGACATCTGTTTGGTCTGTGAACTTTTTTTTATATATTGGCCGACAAGTTCTCTTATCTAATATAAGGATTAGATAGAGTTTGTATTACTTGAGTTTTTTAGTTCCCTATACAGGTAAGTCTATAGTTAATTACATCTTAAGCGGCCGAAGTCACTTAAGAAAACTCTTGATAATTACCAGAAGTGTTTGTCTTCAAGAATACAAAGTTTAGTGTTCAAGGTAGGAAATGAAAAACCAAATGGGATTTGATTAAATAGGAGCGATTATTTTTGTAATCCAAAGGAAAGAGAATTAAGTGATGTCACAAATCTTGAACCTCGATGGCTTTCTAAATTGTCTTATGTTTTGACTTTAGTTTTGAAGATGATATTACTTGATGTTTCACCCTGCCGTTTATATTACTCATGGCTTACTTTTCATGAGATCAGATCATGCAAATGATCTGGAAGATTAGAGGATTTATGTCATATCGAATGATGACATCTAAGTCCTAAAAGAGTTAGGGTTTAAATTGCACAACATAGTTATGCAAAGGCCTAAAGATAAAGTTAGGATTTATATTGCACTAGGCGGACTACCTCAAAGTCTTATGGGTTGTTGTTTAGAACAAGAGAAGGTTTTGCTGGTGAAGATCTCTTTCGCTCTCTCGAAAATGTTCTTTTCTTGCATCCAGGTCATGCTGCCCACAAAGCTTGCTTTGAGCTTCTTACTGTAGTAGTAGCTTCAAGGTTTGTAGTTTGTTTTGTTATTAATAACTTTACTTATTAAAATATATATTTTTAGGGTGATTTTTAATTTAAGCGACACCAGTCAAGATCTCATGGTTTTGTCGTCCTGACATCACAATTTTCTTTTGAATTTACTTAGTTTATACGAGTTGTTAAGCTCATTTAGATTGGATAATTCTCGTTAGCAACCGTATGTTACCTCATCCGAGTGATTTTCGTAAATTTAAAAGGAGTTGATTAAGTGTGTTCAAAGGTTTAAAGGTGTGTTAGTTTTTTTTTTAAAATTGTATTTTTGCTTCGCAGATGGAGCTTACATTATAAAGTGACAATAAGATAAAGTAATAAAATTGCAATAAATAAACTGTAAATGCATACCTGACACTTCTGTTGTTGTTGCATGGTTAGTATCATAGAGCTTAATATAGTTACAGGAAATTTAAGTAAATTGCAGGAGAAGAAAGCAGGAAAGTCCAATGCGAAAAAGTCAAAAAACGGGTAGTAAGAAAGCACGAACGAGTAAAACCTGTAATCACATATGAAAGACCGGGACTGAGTATAAAGTTTTAGTAAAGGTGGGGGCTCAGAGCTAGGCTGCGTGTTTTATGTTTCCAAATTTGATAGAAGTCACCATCGTGACAACTCGAGGATGGGCAATCCTTAACCTCAATTTGAGTGACTAACCTTTGGACCTTCATAGGTTTTCATCAACAACTTTTAGCCTTTCATGCATGTGAAGTTTACTTTGGCAAGCAAAAGCGAAGTTTTTCTAAAGTGTTGTTGGATCGAACCTAGTCCACTACCAGGCTTTTAAGTCTTTATGGGTAGATTTGTAATTTTGAGAAAAAAAGTTGAATGAGATGAACTTAATCTTTATTAAAAGATTGTATCATCATTTAATTATTGGCATAAGGCTTCCAATTAGTGAGTTATCATCTTCCTAACATAAGCCCTTCACTTTAGGATCATGCAATTTAATACACTTCCAAAACACAATAATTCAGGAAATTACATTTTTACCCTTCTATAGAAAATAGAATGAGTTAGTTTCTATCTTTTAACCCCTTATTTTCATCATTTCTGAGAACTAATTATTGATCCATGTTTCCCCTTTACTCTTTGTTTTATCCTAAATTTTGATTAAGGTTAAAAAATTCTTTAATTATCACTTTGTCCTTAGGGTTCTCAACTTCATAATTCTTTAAGTTTAACTCAAATGACTTTTAAACTTTATTATAACTTCACTCATGGGTTCATTAGAATATTAAAACAGGATTTGCTTTTCTGTTTTTTATTTAATTTATTAAAATAATTTTAGTTCAAAAATAAAGATTTTTAAAGATGATTAATTTAGCTAAGTAAAATAAACTTTTTGTCCTTAAGAAAGTTATTGGAGGTTTACTTCGGTTAGAGGACCACTAGGAATACTTTTTATGAATTTTTGAATTATATTTTAATTTTTTACAATTTTTATTAATTTTATTGAATAAATAAGTAAATAATATATTTTATTTTAGAAAAATTATTTTTATATTTTTCATAAGTCTCTCTGATTTCAAGGAATCCAGATAAGTAAATTTTGTCTTTTTGTGATTTTTATTTTATTTATTATTATTATTATATACAAATTAAGAAAAATACATTTAATTAATTAAAACACATTTTTACACCATTCGAAATTTACAAAAACCTCTTTAAGTTATTTTCTATGATTAGGGTAGCATTTAGGACAATTGGGAGTATTTTTGCATTTTTGGTATTTTTTTATATTTTAAATTTTTTTAAAATTAGAAAATAGCTTTAAAAATTAAGTTTTTATTTTAATCTCAATTTTATTTTTCTTAGGTCTCACTAGTCTTAAAGGACACTCCAAATCAATTTTCATATTTTTCTGATTTTTCTTTTATTTATTATAATTATTTTAAGCAAAAATTAGTAATTACTTAAAAAATACATATTTCATGAAAAATAATTTTTATGGCTTCCAAATTTTTACATAGGCCTCCTAGGATGATTACCTACAACTTAGCCCATTTCTGTAATTATTTGAATTATTTCATATAGTCACAGGTTAATTACTCTATAATGAACCTACCAAACAAGATTTTATATTTTTCTGACTTTTATTTTATTTTTTATAATTTTTCTAAGTTAAAATAATGCCAAATATTTCAAAAATTAGGGCTTTAAACCGGGTTCGGGTCAGGTCTAATTTGGGTTATACTTGAGTCAGGTTTGGGTTTAGGCTAAAATTGGCTTAGTGAATTTTGGTTAGGTTGGATTCAGATCAACATAAGTTGAACCCATACCAAAGCCTAATTCGAGGCTATTGAGTTAACCTAACCTAATCAGACTTAAAAAAATATTTTTTTACAAAAATTAAAGAAAGAAAAAGGGAGGAGTTTATTGGAGGAGAGGAAGAAGGTTGATCGGAGAAGAGGAGGAGGCTTGCCAGAGACTTCTTCCCACTACTTTTGTTATCTTTGTGTATGCACTATGTTGAGGGGTGACGGTCGCCTATTTATAGGCATGAAAGGAGATGACAAAGGTCTCCAGAGCCGGCTGATTGGGTGGTGCATCAACAACGGAGATTAGGCAGATGATTAGTGAGCCAGGGATCGCCGTTTGTAAAGCGGTGCAGCAATTTATGGCCTTGTCCGTGGAAGAAGGCCACAGATAGCTAGCATGTTATAACGGTTTGCTTGGGTGTGGTCACGCCCAGGGCTAGCGTGACCACGTTGAGGAACTTTCAGGTGTGGAAACGACTGGCCCAGACATGACCATGTTGAGGAACTTTTGGGCATGGTCACATCACCAAAGAAAGGGCAGGTTGCCTTTTAGCCAATTTTGTTGTGTCAGACCAAGGGATGATGTCCGTACAAGCCTTATGTGATAAAAAAGAGGATTACAGTTCTCTCAAGGGAATAGGGGTATGGTTCTTCTTTGAAGCTCCTTAACAACTATGGGAGGCCTTGGAGGGTTGTGGAGGTGATGGGGATGGGTCAGGGAGCCTCAGAAGTGTTTAGGAAAACTTTGAGTAATGGGAGAGAGTACTAAAGTTTTTTTTTTTTTGAATTTTGAGACTAAGCTCTTCATTGGTCATGGGAGGGGGCTTGCCTTTTTTTGGCTTGGTCAACTAAGATGCTTGGGATCTCAGCAAATCCAAAGCCAAGTTAATCATGGGCAGAGAGAAGGAGCCAAGGAAAGGAAGCCATGTGGAGGTTTAACTTGGTTTGGAGGGAGTGAACTTGGGTTGTTTTTAGCCTTGGCACGAAAGTGTTTTTGTCCTCATTTTTCATGAGGATTTGGTGAATTTGTCTTGGGCTTAACCATGGGGACATGTCATGGTCATGAGGATTTGGGTTTATCTTGGTTTTTGGGTGTGTCATAGGGATGAATCTACTTTTTGGAAAGTCCAAAATTTGTGTGGAGGGTGGCTCATATTTGGCTAAAGGCGACTGCGGCTTGCATTAGGCTTAACATGGCTCATGATTTATTTGTCATGACAAAATTTTGTGAGTTGGTCATGAGGCATAGGTTTAGGCTAGGTGGGTTTTTGACTTTTGGTTGGCTTATGCTTTGGGTTTACCATGACATGAGATTGCTTTAATTTTAGTTTGATTTAAATAAGTTTTATATTTTGAAGAGTTGATTTTATTTTGGATTTTTATTTTTTATTTTTAATTTTAAAGTTGGTGATTGGTATTTTGGTTAATTCAATTTCATGATTTTGGTGAATTTTATCATATTAAATTTTAATTTGGATGAATTTGTTTATATTTTGTTTTGATTCAAATTGATTTAATTGAATAATGACTTTATGGGTTTTAATTTTAGGTTGATTTTTCAATTTGCCTAAAATTGATTTTTTTTAGTTAGATTGAATTTTATAATTTTTATGAACTTAGAAATTTGCCTGTAGGATGGCTGCCTTGATGATTTTAGTTTCTTTTAATTTTTCATTTTGATTTACTTATAAAAATTTTGAGTTTGATTTTAATGTTTTAATTTTCATTAAATTCAATTTTATTGAATATTTTTAAATTTATCTTTAATGCATTTAATTTTATTCCATTTAGTTGAAATTAATTTTTATTGAATTTAATTATATTGGTTTTAGTTTAAATTAATTTTTTGTGGATCAAATATATTAACTTTTGTTGAAATTGATTTTTAATGGATTTAATTATATTTTTTTTAATTTGACTTTTTGTTGATTTATGAATGAATTTTAATTTTATTTTTGTTTTATTTACTTCATACTTTAAATTTGTGATTTAACTTCAGTGAATTTAATTTTTTTTTCTTTTAGTAAGTGATTTCAATTCAATTTAATTTTAATTTTATTGATTTTAATTTTGGGTTACATTGAAATTTTTTATGAATTTGCTTTAATTTTGGTTTAATTTTAGTTTGTGCTTGAATTTTGAAGTTTAATTTTAAATGTTTTTTTTTTAAATTGATACTTTTTAAGAGATAAACCCAATCTTAGTTCATGGTGAACCTCATACCGAATGAGCTCTCCATAAGTAAAGAATTGTCTAAGAAATTGTGAAAGAGAGGTGCAAATGGTTTAAGTGACAGAGACCAATGGAAGACCTAAGTCTATAGGGTTAGAGAATGACTTGAGACATTTTCACTCCTATGGGAACTCAATTTAAGCTTTAATAACCTAACCTTAATCATCCCAACCAAGGGTTAAGGATTGAAGTGAGGCCTATGAAACACTAAGGAAAGAAGAAGTATTTTGAAGTTATATTCTGGTATTGATTTATTCACTATTTTTCCAAGAAAGCTACTAAGGAAACTCTAAGGCTAGATCATAGGCTGTAGAGAGCAAGGATAAGACAGACCTCATGCCAAAAAAGTAGTCAACAATGTAATGCAACTTCGAGGTGAAAAATGTTAGGGCTATATACCAATGAATGATAGATGTAATTTTTTCTAATTAGAAAGGAAAAAAGATTGAACTTTTTGTGGACGATGTGCTAGTTAAAAGCAAAATAGTTGAGTAACACAAAAAAGTTTTTTTTTTTTTTTTTTTGAAATGCATAACATGAGGCTCAATTCAATCACCTTCAAGGCATGAACATGGAAATTCTTGCACTACTTCCTTACCCAAGAGGGAATAAAAACCAATCTAGAAAAGGTACAAGCACTACTTGACATGTCATGCCCTCGAAACATAAAGAGGTTAAAACGCTAACCAGTCGGATCGCATGCTTTAGTCGATTCATCTCTAAGTTTGGGGATATGTGTGAAGCATGTTTCAAAATGCTAAGATGAGCAAAGAACTTTGTTTGGTCAAAAGAATGTGAGCAAACATTTAAAAAGCTAAAATAGTCCTTAACATCACCATCACTCCTCAAGAGTCCGAAGTTGAACAAATAACTTTCCTTATATTAAGGGGTTTGATCTGAGGCCATTCATTTTGTTTTAGTTAGAGAGGAGGGGAAATAGTTCCAGGTCTATTACATAAGCCAAGTCCTCCAAGACGTCGAGCTCAGGTACTATATTATGGTGAAACTAACATTTTCCCTCATTAGTTTTCCTCTCAGGCTTCAACCATACTTCCAAACACATCCATTCAACGTTAGAATTGTTCATCCACTCAAGCTTGTTCACACTTGGTTAGAGAATTATGGTCCACTTCTTAAATGGGTGGTGTAGCTTAGTGAGTTTAACATTTTCTATGTGCCCTGTATTGTGATCAAATCACAAGTTATAGCCTGCTTCCTAATAATTTTTTTTTTGAACTAAGCAAGTCGAGTAGAGCAGTAGCTATAGATGAATAAACATAGAAATTTTATATTAACTGAGCTTCAATCTAAAAAAGAGAGGGACTTAATCTTGCATTGACTAGTTAGACTAGGTAAGACTTGTACCATTCGATTGAGGTTGAATTAAAGATTACTAACAACCGTACCAAATATGAAAAATTAATTGGTAGACCAAATTTTTCTTATGAGATGGGTGCTCAATATTTCCATGTTAAATCCAACTCACAACTAGTTGTAAATCAAATAAACTAGTAATTGAGTTCTGAGATGATATGATGGCTAAGTACTTGAGCAAATTAAATATGGTGATTGGGAAGGTTGAAGGCTTTAAAATTAAGCACAATGCCTAGAAGCATAGTCAATAAGCAGACCTCTTATCCAAGTGCATCGACCTGCGTAAAGCAATGCCCCAAAGACTTATCTCCAATTGAACATTAAAGAAGCCAAGATAATAGAGATGAACATTTAAGGGCCAACTAGCTAAATTGACCCTTAGATCCTATATCTTGAGATTAGAAATATATTAGAGGAAATTATGACCAATGAAGATTCAAAATAAAAGATGTTGAATATCTTCAAATTGTGGGAAAGCTTTTCTGAAGACTAGTCACATCACTATATATATGGTGTATAAAAGAAAATGAAGCCGTAGAAATACTTCAAGAGGTGCACTCATGAGAATACGAGAGTCGTCCAGAGAGAAGACTTTGGCTTACTGAGTGCAGCAGCAGAGTTACTTTTGGCCAATAATTTTGAAAATTGCAAAGGAGTTCTCCAGGAAGTGAGCAATGTAAGAAATATGCATCACAACAACACTATCCAGCACATAAGTTAGAACCCATCGCCAGCATATGAACGTTCACCATTTGGGGACTTGACATTCTCTGGCCCTTTCCCATGTCTTGAGGCAAGAACAAATTTTGATTGATTGTGATAGATTAATTTTCTAAGTAGATTGAAGCCAAGCTGCTTGCTCATATCACATCTGAGGTTGACTGAAGTTTGGACCTATTCTATTGTTATGGATTACCATCATCACCGTAATGGGACACAACTTGTCAATCAAGGAGTAATGGAAGTTTGCCAAAGCTAAGGAATCAGTTTGAAATTAATATTAGTGCATCACCCTAGGAAAAATGGACAAGCTGAAGCAGCCAAGCAAAACATTTTGAATCTACTGAGGTAGAAAATTGAAGGAGCCACGAGGAACAATGCATGGATTCTCCCATTTATTTTTTGAGCGGTTCAAACTACAACTTCTACGGCGACCGTGCATACCCATTTTATGATGTCACATGGGATTAGAGGCAATGTTGCTAGTTAAGTACTACCATCATAGTAGTATGATGGTAACCACCTTGACATTCGATGAATCAGAATTGATCAAGTGATAAGAAGCAAACAACAAAAAAGTAAAGCTCGTGCTCGACCTAGCTGAAGAAAAATGAGTTGATTCAGCACTTCAGCTATAAGAATTAAAGAGGCGAATGACTCGATATTACAACAAACATGTCGAGAGAAGACCTTCACCCCTGGGGACTACGTGTTGGAGAAAGACAATCCAGCACATGAGGACAAGTTGTGAGAAGCTGAATCAAACGTGAACCAAGCCTTTCATCGTCGACAAAATGGCCGCCCCTATGACATTTAAGTTAAAGACCTACATAGGAAAATGTGTCTCTCATAGGTGGAGTGGAGATGGGTTGAATAATTTTTTTCCTTAAAAAATATTTGGTATCTAAAACGTCATCGTCCCAAAATCATTATACTTTTTTTCGTGAAGAAATTATTAAATAATATGTTGCATACGATCCTAGGTCCAACCAACACTTGGGAACTCGATAAGGTCACACTATGGATCGTCAAAGTTTGACTGACACTGAGGAAACCCAAACTGTTTTGCCAACAGTGGTTTCACTCGATCAGTAAAATTGACAATGACGCATGGCATCTAATTGATAAAAAATTGTCTAAAACTTATAATGATGAATAAATGTCGGATCGATTAAAATCCTCTAAATTTGATTAAAAACAATGATTAACATCAAATCAAAAAATTACACTAGAACTAACAATGCCTAAGCATCAATAAGAATTTGTCCTCTAACTCGAAATAAGTCAAGCTATGGTAGTAGTTTCCTACCTATTAGCTACAAAATCTGCAGTGGGTAGTGTATGAATCACCCCAACAACAAGTCTCAATAGTTACTCTTGTGAAGGTTGTGATAAAATCCACTTAATATGTCTGACATAAGGTGAGGCCCGTCTAAGGCAACAACCAAATCGAGCGAGTGTAATACTTGAGCCGAGTGATAATCCAGCAAAACTGACCAAAGACATTCTCAAACAATCAAAGCATTGGTCATCACAAATTAAAAATACAACAAGATAAACAAATAAGAGATGAATGTGAAAATGAACCAAAAACTTTGTTTATTTCATGATTGAAAACTTATAAAAATTTCTTTACAAAAAAGTTCACTATGCTTTCTTAAAAAAAATTTAAAAAAGGAAAAAAAAATCTTCAATTTACAGACGAAGCCCGAATTGAGTCAAACATTTGAAGACCCTCCATGCCTTCAACACTCTCATCCTCTTCCTCATCTTTATCATCTTCCTCTTACTCTTCCTCCGACCCGAGAGCAAGGTAGCAAAGTCATTCAGATTGGACCACATGGAGTCGATGAGCTTTTTACAAATTAGTTAATTGTCAAAGTGGTCCCAAGCCTGAGCAACTTAACGGAGGCCACCACTTGACAAGATGGGAGGAAAGCTGAAGAATGAACTCTTCTTCCATCTTCATCATAACTATTTATTCCCTTAGAGCTTCATTTTCTCCTTGAGCAACTTACAACTCTGAAAGATTGAGCATCTTAGCCTTGGCTCCCTTCGACCGCTTCTTAACTGCTACAACCTGCTCTTTAGCCTCCTTAGGTCATACCTCCATGGCTTTAACCTTCGCTTTAGCCTTGGCCAATTTACCCTCTGCCTCCAAGAGGAGTGATGCTTGCAAGTGTGAAATCTTCGAATCCATCAATTGGTATCTGTCAACTGTTTGGAATAGGTCTAGAGTGTTTGAGAAGAATTCTTGAAACCGCAAGACCAGAGCACGTTGCATAATCATTGTGGAGTACATGGCCCACTATAAGGAGATCACAAAGCTCACTTGACCGACTGAGCCAAGCCATACGAGCCAAGCCAACAGGCTAATACTGATCAGGCCATAAGTTAGACATATGGATCATTCAACCAGAAACGAGATAAAAGAGCATCTGGACCAACCACTGCAATTAAGTTGACCCAACATGACAGCCTACTTTCCATTAGAGCTTATTCAAGTGAAAATTCAGTTCCACAATACCTCCAGTTGTCCCGAGAATGCTCCAAAAACTCCTCACTACAGATAAAATTGGCATGCAAGCTGAATCAATCAATCGATCCATACCGACCAAGCTCAATCAACTTAGCTTACCAACTCAACCCATAGCCAACTAAGCTTAGCCGTTCAAGCCAGAAAATAAGCTTACACATGTAAGATATCAAAAATATCCTAATATGAACCTCTTTTAAACATGAGAAAAAAATGTAATATACTCATTATATCCTATCATCCATAAATAGAAGAAATATTTTAAGAATGACAAGATTACTTATTCTTTATTTCTTCATCTTCTTGGCTCTTGGATATGATTCCAAGATAAATTTGAATTTTAACATTGTACTATAATTATGTAAATAAATACTTCATCATGTGAAATTTATAAATACATAAGGAAAAAATTGATGTGGTTGATGTAACATATGGAACTTACTTCCAAGGTGTACTTCCACCCTGCCTTACACATTAAAAAAAAAAATAGGATCCACCACTCCCATTCCTCTTCCAAGCCGTGCTTACTTTCACACCATGAACAAATCGCATTTCTTAATTATTCCAACAAACCATCAATTAATTTATATAAAAAAATAAATATAAATATATAAAATAAATCAATAACAAACCGGAAAGCCCATTTTTGTCGCTTTCCCCATCCGCCCTCCTCATGCTGCCCGCATTCAATGTCCAGAGCTGTCTCCCGCGACACGCTATCATAATAATTGAAAAAAGGCAGCCTTTCCAAAATCCAACGGTCATGATTTCTCATCTGTCATCNGTCGCTTTCTCCATCCGCCCTCCTCATGCTGCCCACATTCAATGTTCAGAACTGTCTCCCGCGACACGCTATCATAATAATTGAAAAGAAGGCAGCCTTTCCAAAATCCAACGGTCATGATTTCTCATCTGTCATACGCGGGAGAACATGGAGGGCGATGACTCTTCCCCCCTTGGGTACCTCAACGGACCACGTCTTCCCCTTTCCCGGTCGTCCCACATCCACCACCTCTACCGCTCCTCCGCCGGCCACCGCCACGCACATCTTCCCTCTTCCTACAGCCGCAACTACTGCCCCTTGCCGGGCCTCCGAAGCTTCAGCCACAACCTTCCACCGGTCCTCCCCCCACTTATACGCCCTCACCTCCCCGCTCACCTCGTCCACCACGTACATATCCCCATCCTCCGCCAGCGATGGCGATGCCACCGGACCTGTCCAACCGGCGAGCATCCCTAATGGCATCTCTTCCCACACATCCTTTTCAATATCATATACTAACCCCTGTTTCGCCCCCCTTCCTTCCACATTCACCATGCAGAGCTTTCCGCCTGCGGCTACAGCATTGATGGCCTCACGGCTAAACCGTCCGTCACGGAGGGACGCAATCGGCTCCCAGCGGCTAGACGAGGAGCGGCGGGAAGGTTCCCAACGCTCTGCAGATCGAGCGACGTCAGATCGGTAAGAGGAGCCGACGCCGCTGACGATGTAAACGGCACCGGAGGCAGATCCGGCAGCGCACCAACGGCGGGGATGGCGGAGACGGGGGCCGAGGATCCAACGGCGGGAAAGAGGGTGGAAGGCTAGGGGACGGGGGAGAGCAGGTAGAAGATGGACGTTGGATGCGGCGACGAGGACGAGGTGGCCACCAGTGGCGACCGATTGGATTGGGAGGGATCTAGAGATGAAAGAGGGATGGTTAATTCGGATACGACGGAGAGGGGAATTTGGGGGCGGGGGCGGAGGCGGTAGCTGGGACCAGAAGCCAGAGATCGGGTCGAAGGAATAAAGGCCGATTGGATCGTCGTCGTTGTCGTGATGGTGGTTGGATTTGGATGAATCGGGAAAGGGGTTTCTGTGGGATAGGATGGCGTAGAGGGAGAGGAATGGGGGGAAGGATGGGGAGTAGATGAGACGGCGCCATGATCGGCAGACGGAGTAGAGAAGCGACGGGAGGACGAGGGAGAGGCAAAGCTGTGCGAGGTGGTCAGGGAGACCGGGAAGAAGAGGTTGGGAATCTCTGTAGTCTGATTTTCCGGCGTCTGAGGCGTCAATGGTGACGGAGTCGAGGCGGCGGTGTTTCGGCCGGCGAGGCATTGACGGGCGGCGGAGTTGTGAGGAGGAGGGAGAGGGGGAGAGCTTTTTGTGTGGGAATTGTTTTGGGTACGGGTTTTATTTACGGGAGATTGTGATCGGCGGCTTTTGGCAGTTTAGTACTTCGACTTTTTAAATTTAATTTTGTGGCTATCCTAAAATGGTGGGGGGGGAAGATAGTGGCTATTGGGCAAGTGGTTCAAAGTTGGTGCCAAAAGTCTAGTTTTTCTTGTAATCCTAAAATATAGGAAATTATGTCATATTTTGTATGCACATATAAGAGAAATTTAAAAAAGATCATATTTTTTAAGATCCCATTGATTAAAATTTTTTAAATATTCCAATATGTTAAAAGTGTTTTATACCTTTTGAGACTTGATAAAAAGACAATAGTAAATCAAAAGATGTTAATTTTGTATGTAGATGATAGTGGATAGGAGGCAATTGTCATGTGAGGATATTCCAACAATGACTACAAGGAGACAATGGACATTTGATGATAGTTAGATGATTATAAGTGGGCAATCATATTCAAGTAGCTATTTTGGGCTATGTTAGCTGATGATTGTAATTTGATGATATTGGGGCAACAATTTTTGATATTGATATTTGGGTAGTGATCTAAATTTTTTTATGACCAATGAGCTCTTTCTAATGTATGGTGAAGAATGAGGAGGTTATTTTTATAATATTTTAAAAATCTTAGCTTAGTTTTTTTAACACTATTTGATTGTTTATATAGATTTTTTAGGATTATAATCAATTTTTATGTATTAAATATTTTTGATGAATATCAGAATTGTGTGATATTTAATAACTTATGCTAGTCCAATAAACCCACTCCTTTCTAACAGCATTTTAATAATAACTCGGCTCTGCATTAATGTTTGTTACATGGAAATCTCTATACATAGTTATAGATGATTATATACATACATGTAAAAAATTGATATGTAAGATATATTGAAGGGAATTCCTCCTTCCCATTGTATTGCTACTCAGTTCTTTTATTCAATATTGTCTTCATGATATCGAAGCACCCATAGCTTCACAACAATCCTCCTATTTTTTCTACTAAACAACAGTCTTACATGTTTTCTTTATCCTTAACCATATCTGATTCTTCTCCCCCAACTACAATCGAATTGAGAACTCTTCCTTTTCTATAATTGCAGAGAAGATCATCCATTTATCTCTCAAATTCCTCATGTCATAATCAAACTAATATCTAGTTCTCCTACCACTATAGTTAATTACANAGTTGTGAGGAGGAGGGAGAGGGGGAGAGCTTTTTGTGTGGGAATTGTTTTGGGTACGGGTTTTATTTACGGAGATTGTGATCGGCGGCTTTTGGCAGTTTAGTACATGGACTTTTTAAATTTAATTATGTGGCTACCCTAAAATGGGGGGCAGATAGTGGCTCTTGGGCAAGTGGTTCAAAGTTGGTGCTAAAAGTCCTAGTTTTTCTTGTAATCCTAAAATATAGGAAATTATGTCATATTTTGTATGCACATATAAGAGAAATTTAAAAAAGATCATATTGCGGACGGACACCGCATGCATCTCTGCATGCGTGTCCGATCCTGACCGTAGATCACGGTGATCTACGATTATGATTATTTCAATTTTTTTTTAAAAAAAAAATTAGGTGAGGCTTACCGAAATACATTCTGACTGTAACCTGATTTACGGTCAGGATCGGACACCCGTATGGAATAATTTTTCCCTAAAATGGGGGGCAAATAGTGGCTCTTGGGCATGTGGTTCAAAGTTGGTGCCAAAAGTCTCTAGTTTTTCTTGTAATCCTAAAATATAGGAAATTATGTCATATTTTGTATGCACATATAAGAGAAATTTAAAAAAGATCATCTTTTTTAAGATCCCATTGATTAAATTTTTTTAAATATTCCAATATGTTAAAAGTGTTTTATACCTTCTAAGACTTGATCAAAAGACAATAGTAAATCAATAGATGTTAATTTTGTATGTAGATGATAGTGGATAGGAGGCAATTGTCATGTGAGGATATTCCAACAACGACTACAAGGAGACAATGGTCATTTGATGATAGTTAGATGATTATAAGTGGACAATCATATTCAAGTAGCTATTTTGGGTTATGTTAGATGATGATTGTAAATTGATGATATTGGGGCAACAATTTTTGATATTGATATTTGGGTAGTGATCTAAATTTTTTTTATGACCAATAAGCTCTTTCTAATGTATGGTGAAGAATGAGGAGATTATTTTTATAATATTTTAAAAATCTTAGCTTAATTTTTTTAACACTATTTGATTGTTTATATAGATTTTTTTGGATTATAAGCAATTTTTATGTATTAAATATTTTGATGAATATCAGAATTGTGTGATATTTAATAACTTATGCTAGTCCAATAAACCCACTCCTTCCTAACAGCATTTTAATAATAACTCGGCGCTGCATTAATGTTTGTTACATGGAAATCTCTAGACATAGTTATAGATGATTATATACATACATGTAAGAAATTAATATGTAAGATATATTGAAGGGAATTCCTCCTTCCCATCGTGTTGCTACTCAGCTCTTTTATTCAATATTGTCTTCATGATATCGAAGCACCAATAGCTTCACAACAATCCTCCTATTTTTTCTGCTAAACTACAGTCTTACATGTTTTCTTTATCCTTAAACATATCTGATTCTTCTCCCCCAACTACAGTCAAATTGAGAACCCTTCCTTTTCTATAATGGCAGAGAAGATGATCCATTTATCTCTCAAATTCATCATGCCATAATCAAACTAATATCTAGTTTTCCTACCACTAAAGTTAATTAAACCATTTAGCATTCTCAACTTTCCAAGTTATTCAAAGCTAATGGGTTCAAATTCATCCTTGATGGCACCTCTCCAATTCCCTCAAAATACTCTAAGCATATTGTAGACTAAACCCACTCTAAATCCACATTACAATACATGTCAACTAATAGATATAAATCCTCAAAATACTCTAAATCCACTCTTAAGCATAGGAAGTTTCATTCTAATCTATGTAACTCCACATGAAGTCACTGGCTTTGGTTATTAACATTAAGTAATCATTCATATCAACTATTTTAACTTACACTTAGACGTATGGGGTCATTCCCTAGTTGCATATACTAACAATTTTTACTTTTATAGTTAATTTACTAATGTTCACTCCAATATTTCTTGGCTATAATCCAAGCTACATAAATCTGACACTACACAAAAATCCATCCAATTTTTCAAAGTAGTGAAAAATTGGATCAACAAAACAATTAAAGGTTTTTGCATTGTTGGTGGTGGCGAGTATACCAGCCAAACCCTTTGAAAATTTTTCATTAATAATGGTATTGTCCAACAGTATAGTTGTCTTTATACTTCATCTAAAATGACAACTCTGAACACAAATAATAACATCTTATAAAAATTACATAAACATCAGCTCTTTAAGCACATTTACTTTACAACTTTTAGGTTGACGTTTTATGCAGTGTAGTTTGTCTAATCAATTGCATGCTGACCTCACTTTTGTTTAACATTTCATTCACTTCAATTCTTTAAGACAAACTTGAAACAAAACACATAAAATGGAAATAAAATATAATTAATTCAATGAAATACTAAAAACAATCATCATTTTTATTCCTTGAAATTATCGCTTTTTATTCCTAGGAATTATCATTTTTTTTATTTTCAAATCATTGTAGTGCTTGGAATTTTATTATATAAGCTGCATTTGGTTCATTATTAATGTGTGAATGTTGACTCTTTTTTCTGTCAATCCTTTTTTTTTTTTTGGCTTGCATTGAACTAAATCACACTTGAACTGAATCTTGTGCAAAATCTGAATTTAAAAAAATTAAAACTTAACTCAATAAAAATTAAAATTGACCAAAACAAAGTCCAAATATAACCTATTTTAACAAAGCTCTTAGAATATGACTTAAAATATGTCTTAATCAACAAAACTCCAAAATTATCATTTTCTCTCCCGAGATCATTCTAAGATTCATAATTTCATTCTGAAAGTTGCATGATGTTTATTGTCAAATATAAAGACCATGGAAATAAGTTTAACAATCATTGAAATAATTTTTATGTAAAATCCTTTAATTTAAATTTTCATGCATGAATAATACTTCCTTACAAACTTCATAACTATATTTTTCTTCGCGCGTAAATATAGTGATCAAAATTATATTTTATAAGTTACATAATTTTTATAATCACATATGAGGGGCATGAAAATTATTTTGGTGCTCATTAGACACCATTTTTATGTAAAATTGCATACTTTGTGTTTTCATGCATAGAAAAAGGTCCCACATAAAAATTTTCACCAAATCATTATTTTTCAAAATAAACTTTTCCATTGCATCCTTATAATTTAAATATATCACATGAATCTCTTTGTGCTCAAATATGTCCCCATTCGGAGGTCTGTTGAGCTAACGATTGATGGCTCAAAAAGTTACGGTGAAGCAAGTTGGTTGAATTATGCAAATATTTGTGTCAAATAATAATGCAGTTAAAGAGTACTATGTATCGATCTCACGAGAAAAGTGTTAAGCATTACTCTTGAGGGTGAATAGCTAGATTACTACACTTATAAACCTAGTTTAGCATGAGCACAAAAAAATGTGGTTTATCTAAACTCTTACTAAACAACAAAAACTAAAGACAATGAGTTCGGAAAAGGTAGAAAACAACAGCTGATAAATCTTATTGTTCTTCAAAATATGTGATTTAGGCGATTTGGTGGTTCGTGATTTTCTTAGACTTCCCATATGTTATAGTTGTCAACAGGGATAAAAAGTCCTTATGTCTATGCATAAGACAAAATGAAGGCTATAATCCATAAATTTGATGCTTCCTCAATCCCAATGACATCCCACATATTTGTTTTGATCCCCTTTCTAGGTTGGAAACTCAAATAAAATATGTTTATTGTTGCCCAATTTCATGGTTAATGACTTCGTTCCTTTGCACTATGGATAGAAGTCACATGTCACAAAATATGTCAACATCTTAATTGATTATATCATGAGTAAATAAAATTCTATGATTAACACAACAATGAAAAAAACCTATTTCCTCAAGAAAACAATATAGGAAAAGAAATAATCCGAGAAAACCGTAAATACCACAAACAATGAATCAGAGAGGCCTGAAAAGAAATTTAGCTATACATATTGGAAAGAACGTAGGAAAAACATTCCATTGAAATCAACATTGCAAGTAAAATTGAAAAGGAGTTACAAAACAAAATGTTCCCTCTTCTGTAGCAACCAACACCTCTCTCATACAATAAACCTCTCAGAATATGTAAGAAAGTATAAAGTAAAAGGTTGAAAACACCCTTGGCATCTCAACCCAAGAGAGAAAGAGAATCTTAAGGAAAATCTTTCCAAAACCCGCTCTTTTGCTCTTCAACAGTCTCCAGATCCCTCCCCCTCTAAAAGAGAACTTCTATTATTGCCCTAGCTTTCTCTTTTAGAGATCTAACAGATATCAACATGAAAATACCTTTCAAAATGGGCTTTGGCGATTTGACGGTGTGACTACACCTCAAACCATCTTGGTCAAACTCAAAATTGGCGTGGTCATGTGAATTCTAGCGTAATCATGCCCAGATTAGGTGTGGTCATGCCCAGTTCATGTGGCTAATCCAAACAATAATATTTTATGCATTTTAACTCTATTTTATGTGTTTGACACCTATAACTTACAAAATAGCACAAAGAACCTTTTTAAGCATAAAGTCAAGATAAATAAGGTGAAATAACAAGTAAAAAAATGATAACATGCAGGTATAATCACATAAAATTGATTCATATCAATGATAATTAAGAAATAAAAAATAATAACTTTGATAATAAAAAGATAATTTGAAAATAAGTGACCCAATTGAACTCAAAATGAAATCAAACTTCAACCAAAGTTGATTTAAATTTAAGAAAAAAAACAATTTGATTCATTAAAATCATTCGATAAAACTCTCATTCAAAATCCACTAACTTTCTCTCTTCAAGGGTTTGGACCCACTTTGACTTCAAATATATTAAGACGGGGTCCGTTTTGACCAAAACCAAATTGGACCATTGAAGTCCTCATTTTTTCTTCTATCAAATGAGCCTAAGTCAATTTTTTTTGTCATAACTACCATTACCACCTCATAACACCTAAGAATTTCAATTGGTCATAACCTCAGCTAGCCACCTCCCTTTTTAAAATGGTTTAAACGATTTGATTCCTTATTTCATTTTCTTCAAAATGACATATACTTTGTTTTTTCCATAACTACCTAACTTGCTTGTCAAATGACTTAATTACCCTCCCCTTTTTCCAAAAATCCCCTTCGTGTTTTCTCATTCAAATTTCCCTCCAATTCCTCCTAATTACTCCCCCCATCTCCCTCCATGCCAAAATCCCCAGTTAAATCCCCTCTCCCATTCTTTCTCCAGCTTCATTCCACCTCCCTCTCATTCCAGCCAAAGTCCCCCCCCCCCCCCCC
>JXCR01143035.1:13684-36089 GCA_002079205.1 Phalaenopsis hybrid cultivar | reverse complement strand
CCCCACACACAATTTTCTTAGCAAATTGAGAATACTAAGGATGTTCACCTATCTAAGGAAGAAAAAATAATCAATGTAAGGAAGAACAACAAACAAGATAATTTCGCACACTTATGATCACATCCTTTACAATTTAATTCTTGCAAGATGTTGACCTTAGGATTATTGTATATTTATTTGTATGAATTATTTTTCTCTTACTTTTCATTGCGGTCGAACCACTTTTTCTCTTATCTTCTTCCTAAACCCAAACATACATGAAATCTACCCATGACAGTCATATATGCACTTAATTCACACAACCATCACAGACCATAGCAGAGCCACTACTCCAACACACAACCACCACCACAACCCGCAACCAACTACCACCACCCCAACCCACAAGTGCTACACAACCCGCAACACAAGCTAGAGCCACCACAAAACCACGGCACACCGACCCACATCACCACAGCCACACAACTACCATAGCATAGCCAATCACCAAAATCCAGAGTCATATCAATAACCCAACTCACATCACAACACAAGCTAGAGCCACCACCCCAACCCACAGCCAACTGCCACCACCCTAACCCACAACCACCACACAACCACACAACCGACAACACAAACTTGAGCCACCACATAGTAATAGCATCACAACCTACATGATAGGACAACCCAACAACTATCACAGCAAAGCCAGCCACCAAAACCCAGGGCTACCACACCACAACCACATATGCACTAAATTCACACAACCACCACAGCCTACAACAGAAACACTACAAGCCAGAGATACCACTCCATCCTACAGCCACCACCCTAACCCACATCCAACTACCACCACCCCAACCCATAAGTATCAAACAACTCACAGCACAAGTCAGAGCCACCACACAACCCATATCACAACACAGCTACACAATTACCATAGCAAAACCACATCACAGCACAACACCCTAACCCACATCACAGCACAAGCTAGAGCCATCAACCTAACCCACATCCACCACAAAATCATACAACTCACAACACAAGCTAGAGCCACCACACAACCATAACACCCCAACCCAAATGAAAGGACAACCACACAACTACCACAACAAAACCAACCACCAAAACCCAGAGCCACCACACCAAAATCACATATGTTCTGAATTCACACAACCACCACATCACACAATCGAGCCACCCTAAGCCAGAGCCACCACTCCAACCCACAGCCACCATTCCAACCCATAAATATCACACAACCACACAACCTACAGCACAAGCCAAAGCCACCACAAAAGCATAACACTCCAACCCACATCACAACATAGACACACAACTACTACATCACAACTAACCACCAAAACCTAGAGCCACATCACAGGACAGCACTCCAACCCACATCACATCACAAGCCAGAGACGTCATCCCAACCCACAATTGCCACACAACCACTCAACCTACAACATAAGTCAGATTCACCAAATGATCACAACAGTCCAACCCACAACACATCACAACCACATAACTACCATAGCACAACCAACCACCAAAACCTAAAGCCATCCTATCACAGCCACATATGCACTGAATTTACATAACCACCACAGCCCACAACAAAACTACCACAACCCACAACAGAGACACCACAAAAGATAACCACCATACCACAAGCACGAACACCCAAACAATTCACACCAACACTAGCATCGATACAACACCTTAGCAAACAACCACCACCAAATCCACAGTAAAGGGCTTTACCTAGATAAAGAAAATCCAACATCAATGTAAAACCGCAAAAAGAACATACATAAGAAAACCAGCAAGAAAATAATCAATCAAAAATCAACAAGAGAACAACCAATCACAAATCATAAAGACAAAGGCAATTTAGAAGAGAATAACGTAGGTCAAAGGAGAGGAAAGGACCCAAGAAAATACGAGACACGGATTACAGACTAGACTGAAGGAGGCAATCGGGAAGGGAGAAGCTCGGCTCAAGAAAGAGGAGGGAGAAGCTCGATCATGAGAAAGTGGAGGGAGAAGCTCGACCTGGTTGCAAGAGAAGAGAGGGAGAATCTCAGTCGCGAGAAAGGGCATAAGTTAGGGTGGTAAAAAAAATGTTGCGACATATAATAAGAAATGTGGTTTGTGGGATCATACTCGTAGCCCGGTTCCGCTGAAATTATCCCAAACATTCCCAAAACGCGTCATCCAAATGAAAATGTGTGGCTTGAGGTCGCGCCGCGCTAGGTAAACTATCACAAACACACCCTTAAACTCCAGTAAACTACGTTAAGGAGTGTTTGACCTTTCATAAGAGAATAAAAGAGCACTTAGCATGCACACCAAAGATGGCATGGGTTGAAATGCAAAATAAATATAAATGACATAACATAAAGCACACCCAAAAAATGAGCAAAACTTGAACTCCAACCATGAAACACGACCTGATTTGAGAATGAAAATTGAAGGAGTAACCCCATAGTTGCTGACGAAGTACATTCCAGTCAATCGTGACTAATCAAACCACAAACCCAATGACGGTAGGACAGAATCATGGGAACTTGATTAGTTCAATTCAACGTTAAAATGAAACAAAAATCACAAAATTTAATTGATTAAGAAGTTTTAAGCAACCTATAATTTTCAACCCTTCAAAATATGAAAAAGACATTAAAAATTAAATGAAACCCTAATGAACAAAAATCATCAGATGCAACTTTAACATAAGTTAAGTTTGGTACATTTGTCGTCAGTTTATCTGTATTCATTTGATAAGTCAACCCAAATTGTAGGTCGATATTTACATTTCTGTTTTTTTCCCGGATTACCGGTAGGCTCACTTAAAGACTTTACCTCTTACACCAACTTAAATAACTTCAACCTAACTTTTTAAAATGAAACTCATAAATAAAATAAAACCAAATAAATCACTGCATTCACAACTATAGAAACATCATACATTAAACAACCTCAATTGATATCAAATAAAATCGAGTAGAAACTTTTTTTTTTGACATAAGAATAGGAACGATAGCATGATCTGTAGACATATGCATAACATGCTGCATCTATCCCTTGTCTTCGGGTCCTCACTCATTGCACAGAAAGGGGTGGTTTGAATCGTGAGAACTACCACCTCCTAGAGTGGATTCTGCCCACACATATTAATTGGCCTTTTGAAACAAATATTCTATGCATTCACTATCAAGGACTTGCATAATCTAGCACATAGCTTGCTTCAATGCACTCAACACCAGTAAAAACTTAACATTTGAGTGCAGTGAAACATCATTTGAAATCCCAAAATATTTTTGCATTAGTCTTCGGACATTATGCATACCATACATACCTAGACAACATGATTTATAATCAAGTCGTAAGGCTTACAACTCTTAATAAACAATAACCCACCCTAGCTTGCATCCTTGAGACCGGTCTTGCATGATTTTGAACACGATTAGGAGGTTTAGGTGACAGTTCTTTCCAGGCATGGTTATAAGTCCATTTAGCTTAGGACTTTGAAGTTTTGCCTCTTTCGGGGAACTTCACCCTAGGACTTCGAGATGGTTCGTCCAATTATGACATAATTTCTCACATTTAAGCTCTTGAATGACTATATGTGGTGCAGTTTTAACTTTCTAATAAAACACCAGAATAGAACATTAAAATCTTTCTTTGAAAATGATAAGATTCAATTTCTTGAAAAAAAAATAACAAAATTAATCGAGAGTTTTCTTAAGTAGCTTTGGTCGTTTAAGATTTAATTAGCTAATGTTGGTTTGCCCCTATAGGAAGGAGATGACCCCATAACTAATATAAACCCCATTTAGGGTCTGTTTGGGGTAACTGCAGCTTCTCAGCTTTTCAGCTGCAACTGCGCTGCCCCAGGAAGCAGCTGCAGGGAAGCTGGTTGTCTGTTTATTGCAGCTGTGTGAAAACAGCTGTGAGACAACTGTTTATGAAAAAATGACAATTCTACCCCTATTTATTAAAACTGTTTAAAACAGAACTGTGACAGCCACATATTTGATACTTCAGAATCAAAAAATTCATTTCAAAATAAAATAAAAGTTCAGATACACAACTTACTTAACAGTGAATACCGAAAGTGCTAATGAAAAAGAAAAAAATAGAAAAATATAATCTTATGTTAATTTAACACCTAAACCTTAATTTTTTCACCTAGATCCCATTATACCTACACTTAAAAATCTATATTTCACTTTTAAAAGTTAAAATATTACTATTTTAGATGTGATATTAATGATTCGAATGGAATAAATATAAAAATTAAAATTTTGGTGTTAGATATATAAATACATTTCAATTGGATGCTATTTATGTAAATACTTTTCTTCTCAAACCATATTTATACATCTTGTATGATTATATAACTCACAAATAACCATTAAAGCATCCAATCAACATAAATACCAGTTTCAGCAAGTCAATTTGAATGTACATATATGAAATCTTAGTTGAGTGAAAGACAAAGCCCACACAAATAAATCCAAATGGATCATTCATGTTCTTAATCAATCCTATCTTTATATTATCTTTAAAAAATTATAATTTATAGGTGTTGAGAGAAGCTAAGAATTTAATGCTTGATGGCTCAAAACAGTTGATTCAACAGAAATTTAACAGAGACTTCAAAACAGAGAAAAACTAAAGCTCTTGCATCTCAAAAATGACTAAAGAAAAGAAAAAAACAGTGCTCTTGCATTTCTAAAATAGAAACAACTTAGTCTTCTTGTGCATCAAAAATAGGGAAGCTATGATGCTTGCCCATCAATCAATGAAGAAGGTGTGATATGACTCATTAATGTGATGTGATTCCTTGGACCATATGGCTCTTGTCTGTAAGAAAATATGTGTCCTTGACCAATGAAAACCATGCAGCATCATTAGAAGAATTCCAAATGAAATCATCAAGCTAATTTCAAGATGCACAAAACTGGGACTCTCCAGCCGAATTGCAGAAGCAAACAGAAGGAGAAATGTTAGAGAAGGGGATTTGCACATTGTTGCAAATGTCTTTGACATAAACATGAGCAAAGCATTTCAAGAATCCCTGTGAAATCCATTTCTTTCTCGAGAGAGACAAGTAAAAGTAGTATCCAAATAAGTTCCAGTGTAAGAATAACACTTAGATCTGATCTAATTTTTTCGTGTAGATCGAGAAATTCTCGGTCAACTTCATCCATAAAGCCTGAATCAAGGAAAGAAAAATAAAAGTATTGGTTCAATCGACATAGAAAATTTTTCCTCACAAATAAAATACACAGAAGATTCGCGACTGTCGAGAGTGAAACGTCGCGCCAAACGATCCTGAACTGCGGCATCCCGCCGTACAGCACAAAGATTGCCGCACCAAACGGACCTTTAGTCTTTGGATTAAATAAGGGAAGTGACATGTCAAATTGTTCGCAGACCAGTGCTGATATCCAACACTTTCTTTGTTCAAATAATCAGAGTCATCGTAAAACTTTCGGTGACACGTTTGGTTATTCAAATAACGCAAACCTTCAAATCTGTGCGACAATCAAAAGCCCCGTGTAGAGGAGAACAACATGGACCCGATAATGAACAACGAGGAAACCCTTAACGCACTTAATCCAGGGCAGACACAACATTAGAGAGGAAGAAGACCCATCGAGAACCCTCGAGTCCAAGAGCTAGCCAAGAATAGTAGGGAATGGCTGATCCTTCTGTCTAGAGGTGTGTTAGGGTTTAAAATAAGGAGTATAGCCATTGGTGGTCGAAGGCTGGAGTAGTTGGTGCTTTGTAATCAAGTGGGAGGGTTTGTACTGACAGTGGCATAATTACGTCGCTCGCTTGGGTTGGGGCGGCAAGAGTGCACCACTTCGTAGCTTGAGTGCGCCAAAAAGTATCTAGGTAGAGTGGGTGAGCCAATTTACGGTGCTTGTGTGCCTAAGGCACCTTGACATAGCCACGCCATTACGGTGAGGGTGCGCTTAGGGTAGCATAGCCACTTCAAAAAGGGGCGTGGTCACGTTAGACATGATATGTTTTTAAGGTTTTTTTTGGCTTTTGGAGCTTGGAAAGAGTGGTCACGTTAGACATGATTAAGTTTTTAAGGTTTTTTTTTGGCTTTTTGGAGCTTGGAAAGAGTGCAACATTGAATGTCTTCTAATGGGAGGATAGATGTTGTTTTGCTTAAGAAGTGAGCCCCAATTTGGGAGAGCGAAAATTTGGTGGAGTTTCTGTAAATGATTTTAATGGCTTTTGATTGATAAAATTAAGTGTTTCTTAGATCACATTAACTTTAGTTGAATTTAGGTTANCGACGGCGGCCGACGGTGTTCGACGATGGAGGTCGGTGGTGGTCGACTACGAATGGTGGTGATACTAAGCTGCAGCTTCTCATCAAGATCTCAAACTCTCTCTAGACTTTATCTCCCCTCATGAGAGGGATGGGGCTCTATTTATAGTATTTGACTGCAATTAATGTAGGAATATGAATCATTTTGATCGGACGGTCTCGAGAGCTTCTCTCAATCATATAATGTTTAATGGACATTTGAGTGCCTTAATGATGTTAGAATCGAGTGGTCTTAGGCTCGTTGGATTTGTCTTGTCGAGCCGCTCGATTTGAGAATAAACTTGTCATATTTGACAGTCGTTTGACATTCAAAATGTATTAATAAATTTTTTAACTGTGGTTTAATGACTTGATTTGGGTTTGATTTGACTTGATTTGGGCTAGTTTTCATATCATTAGGTCTGTCTCATTTAACATGTCAGTTTGACTATAAGTTTGTTGAAATCGGAGCTCTGGATGACCTTTTTATCAAGATTTGAATTTTTCTTGCTTAAAATATCATCTCAAGGTTCGTGTCAAGCCTCGAGATTGGTGTTGAATGGTAAAAATTTGTTGGTGGTGTATCAACTCAATTTCTAGAATTGCCTTAATCTTTGTGAGGTTAACCTCTATCTCTTTATGTCAAATAGTAAACTCCAAAAATATTTATGAATACATGTTAAATGTGCATTTCAGAGAATTCATTTTCAGTAGGTATTGTTGGAGGCATTTAAAAATAACTATCAGGTCTATGATATAGCTTTTTAGATGAATTTAATATTACTTTAACAAACACCTCATCGATATAAGATTCTACCTGTCTATGTAACAAGTCATAAAAAATGTGCATCATATCATGTTAATAAGTTGCCCTAGCAGTTTTGAAATATATGGCATAATGTAAAAGCAAAATACACCAATTGGGTACAATATGATATAGGTTGCTCATTTTTTAAGGCCATCTAAATCTGATTGTAGCTTGATGGGATATCAGTAAAAGAAAATATTATATTTGATGACGCAACATTAATCATTAATTTTGAGATTGATAGAATATCATTTTTTAGGAGATACTTCTTATGGTCCTGAATGCTTATTCATACACTTATTTATCCATTATTCATATTATTTGTTATAATATTCGCTAACAATGTAGAATACATGTTATGACTAATGAATATCGCATTGATAAGCTTTTAGTATTTTCACATACCTGTTGCACTATATCCGATTGCATTCTCTTGGGAGCTTGCTTAATGAAGATTTGAAGGTACCTACTCATACTCATGTATCCATAGTCATCATAAAAATGCTCTAAAGAGGAATTACTGTAAGCCATCTAAATTTTAGTTTTAGTTTTAAATTTATCAAACTGTGGAGGAAATATAATAGAACCAGGACTTTTCTAGTCCCTCTCATTAAAATCATGGTGAATTATTTTATCATAACATGGCTTTCTTAAAATTAGGGAAGTAACTCAAGTGAATGAAAACTTGTGTTGCAAATAAAAATTCTTAAATCTATAAGTATATGGTTCAAAATTCTTCCACATAATTATGCAATCACATACACATAACTATTATGATTGGTATTTCCTAATAAAAGGCCTTCATTAGAGAGTGTGATTATAAGTACATCATATGATATGCTTAATTTGTTTTAAGTAAAATAAGTACTAAAGACTTTTTTCTTGAGTAAATACTTAATCAAAGTCTCTCGTAACATAGAGGACACCATATGTGCATTGTATATACTTATTAATGTTGGTATTTTCTTAAGATGACCAATTAACTATAATTAACTTTACTATGACAACATACTCTTATTAAGCAATCTGAGCCTCTATTGTCTCTTCCTCCTATGAAAATGGTTGTTGTTGATATTCTAAATTGACATAGGTTGTATATTTAGGAATAGTTTTAGGTCTATCAAGAGCAATCTCCTAAGCAATAAAATCCTAATTTGCTTGATTGTTGTGGTCTTCAATCACACTATCAAGATGATGGTCTCTATTTTTCGAGTTAGACTTGTTCTTTTGTCTTTCTTTGTTTACTGTCAATTTTGGATGTGTAACAAAATAATTGTAAATGGTTTTCCCAAAGATTTTGAAGTTGGAATAATACATTTGTTTAAATTCCACCTCCACCTTATTTCCCCAATAGTCATTGTTAAGAGGGCTAATTCATACCTTCTCCAACATAACTAAAGTGGAATCTCTTTCAGCATAACTCCTACAATCAACTGTCTGCTAAAGTTGTAAGTAGCCAAATCCACCCTCATAGGCTTTCCAAATATTGCACCAAGAGTATATAATACTTATTTATTAAAAAAAATGTAATCTAAGGCCTAGGAAAGTAATCCAAATAAAAATGATGGGTGGTTCAATTGCTAGATCATAGTTTGGGGTCCATTTAAGCATTTTCAAAAAACCAAATTTTACTACAAAGCAATGTAACATAATCCTCCTCTCTCCCAAACTTTATAATGATCAGTCAGCCATCTAAAGCTTCCATTTGTCTATAACCCAATAATTTCAGACATTCGAACAATTTGCTAATTAAATCCATTTTGAGTTTACCATAAGTGAATTTCTAACCAAAAAAAAAAACCCTAAGAAATTCAACCAAACATAAAGTCTAAAATTCATACAAGAATAAAACAAGTTTCTCATATTTGTGGCTCGCCTTTTTAATAAAACCTTTCTCAATGCCTTCATCAAAATTTTGATGACTGGATTGCGGGAAAATCAGAGAAGAAGCATCAACAGCCTTAATGCTCTGTAGGACGTCAACAAATGACGAGGTAATCATCAAAGGTCAAAAGGAGCTCAAAACCTAAAATCAATTGAACAACAAAACAACCAATGGAACAGTAGCACTCCAATGAAATCGTATAAATCCTAAACAAGGCAAGGAAAAGAAACAAACGTTTACCAAATGAGGGGGCAAGCACCAGAGATAACCTTTAGAAATCAATGGGAGGAATAGCTAGAATACAGATTGAAACTCTAGAAAGGAAGGGAAGGGGAAAGTAGCACCTGCCATTCTAATTGCTCCGGACACCATGACTTATTATACCCCATCATATATGCATGAGGGTCACATATATAAATATTTATTTATACATTTATTTATGCATGCATGCATGTATGCATTATATATCTGAAGAGAGGGGTGATAATCCGCTATTTCGAATTATCTCTCTAATAGGGCCTCAATTTCTTATTGTATTATGTTTCATATTTGTTACAAATATTGGTTCAATATTTTGGTGTGTAACTTTCATGGAAAGTAGGGTTGTAAATGAGTCGAGCCTGAGCAAGCTCAGGCTTTGGCTCGTGTTCGAAATGGCACATGAACTTTGTGTTCGTGTTTGGCTCAAAAAACTTAATTATGTTCTTGTTCGGCTCATATTTGGTTCAAAATTGGCTCTTTAGAATATAAAATTATTATAATAATTAAAATTTTTAAATAAAATTAAAATAATAATTTTTCTAAAAAAACTATTTGTAGAAAAATTAATTAATAATAATTTATATTATTTAATTTTATGAATATTCATTATGTGTGTGTGTGTGTGTCTATTTATTTATTTATTTAATTTTGAGCCAATTCGGTCCGAACACGGGCGAACAAACTTCTGTTCGTGTTTGACTTATTTACATTTCGAGCTTAAAAATTTATTTTTGTTTGGCTCGTTAAGCCTAACAAACATGTCAATTATGAGCTGTTCACGAACAACGAGCCAAAATGACAACCCTAATGGAAAGCACAACATACAAACAATAGGTGAAGAGTTAAAATAATAATTTTTCTAAAAAAACTATTTGTATAAAATTAATTAATAATAATTTATAATATTTAATTTTATGAATATTTATTATGTGTGTGTGTGTGTGTGTATATATTTATTTTTATTTTTATTTTTTTATTTTTTTTTGAGTCAATTGGAGACGAATACGGGCGAACAAACTTTTATTTCACGAACAATGAGCCAAAATGACAGCCTTAATGGAAAGCACAACATGCAAATAATAGGTGAAGAGAATTAATGCCCTTGATCCTAGGATTACTGGCAGTTCAGGTGCATAATGTTCTCATCACATCAACCTTTATCACTGTCTATAATAGGCAATCCACCACGTCTCAGCTCCTCCTTCGCTTTTTCAAAGGGTGGAGACCTTTCATTGTTTCCATCCTAAATCTGCCTTTTGTTTTTTTTTTTTTTTTTTTTTTTATTTTGCAGAAGTTGAGGGTTGAACTGTAAATTTAATTTGGCTGTTTACAATCAGATTCGGCTTCATTGAATTTCAAGCTGTGTGAGCAGCTTGTGCTTAGTCAGATAAGTAGCTTACTCTGAAACGCGATCCGAGGGTGGCCTATGAAGCTCAACCTGCAGTCTGCGTTTAGTGTAAAAACCCAATCATATTTTTGGATAGGCTATCAAAACGTGTTTTCCAAACTGTGGGGATGCGTTTCAAACGCCTTCTGCACTTATAAGCTATCCCAAACGGGCTCTAAAGCACTAACTTCACAGGATACAAGTCGACGCTTGGCCTCATTAATGAATCATCCACATTTTGAATAATCCAATGTATAGATTCCGCTGATTTTTAATGCTTCAACCAAAAAAAAAAATTAATTTTGAGTAAAACATAATTAAAACTTAATTAGAACTTCCGAGTATTAACAAAAGTTTGCTTAAAGTATGTCACTATGATCCATTAAATCTCATGTGCATTATTAATGGCATAAAAAAAAAATTATTTCATAAATTAAGTAAGCTTTTTAATAATATTTAATAATAAAAAATATTCAAACTCTTACTCTGAACTGATTCCCAAAATCAACAAATTTATAAATAAATATCACAAACTTAATTATAAGCTTAGAACCTTAACTAAAAAAAAATTTAAATCTCTATAGAATTTGCGTGCGTGAGAACAAGTCGTCCTCTTCAACAAGTCGAGGAAGAAAAAAGAAGGTTCGTAGAGGCGTAAGAAGAATGCGAAGGATTAATTCTTGTCATTTAAGTGATCAGTGTAATAGCTCGTGATATATGTGTGATAATAATTATAATAATAATAATAATAATAATACTAACTCGATCACACTTATTATGCATACATTTATAAAGGGAATATAATGAAAAACTATCTTGAATTATAAGTCAACAATATTGCTTTATAGAAAATATCTTGATTACATTCTTGTAACTTTACTCTTAGCTTTTATAGAACTTTTGTATGTTACTAGTAGATTTAGATACAATCATAAGCACATAAGAACATAAGAATTTGATAAGATCATAATTCATAAGCAAGTTCTAATTAAGCTATTGAAAGGTAGTTGCTTGAACAAAATTTTCTAGAATTATATACTTGCTCTCAATTTTTATAGGTTTTGGTCATTCGATCGAACGAATTGGACGAACTTGTCAATATAAACGTTATAGAGAATTGTCTTAGCTTTTCATGATATACAAAAACATATCATATAAATAGTTTAGCAATATTTGCTGGCTTGGATTAATTGTTAAGTAATATTTAACATTAATAAAATTTAAAATAGGAAGATTAAAATTTTGACTTATATATTTATTATATATTTATTTAAAATAGAAAAATAAATGTTATAATATATTTAAATTGTATAGAGAGATACATGTATAATTTCAAAATATTATAGATGATATATAATAAAATGAAAGTGGTTGTGGGTGAGCATGGAGAAAAAAAGATGCTTGTGATTGGTTGGAATGGTGACAAGCTAAAATGAAGAAAATTGCACTTGTGGGGCTTTTTACTTTAGAAAAATACGAAGCAAAAATGTGGCCAAGTATTTTCTAGGAGAGGAGGACAAGAAAGATAGGATTTCATTCTAGTTTGCTTGTGAATATGTTTTCTTAAATGTTTTATACTTCAAAAGATAGGATATCATCGTCTTATATTAAGATTCAACGAAGCTTCATCATGCATGAGTTTTGAAATCTAATTTGAGATAAATTATACGTACTTATGAGAATCTACTGTTGGCTTAAATTAATCTAATTTGATGATGAATATAAGCTTTCTGTATTTAGTAATTTTTCTTATCTTACGATAAAATTTTAATTCACTATTATATGTCCATATTGTTTTAATACATGAGCTATCAAAATTAGTGAGTAATACTGATTTATGTATTGGTATACATGAATATATTCATATTATATTACAAAGAATTCATATAAGCTAGTAGGCCTCTTTAAGACTAATAATTTTACCCTTGTATCATTAAAATAAATGTGAAACATTTAGCACAATTTTGATATTTATATAAATAATAAAATGTGAATTTCTACTTTTACAAGTATCCTTTTGAGTGAGAAATGTAGGATCATGAAAGACATGTTTAGACCATGACTTATTCTATATGCTCTTAATAGTATGAATTGAACTTTAACTGTGTGCTTATGAAGTGAAGAATTTAATGTATTGAATGGCTAGAATATATGCAAAAACGAGGAGATGGCTAAAGGAATAATCCATTGTTGGGCAGATCTCTTAAATCTCTATAGGAGGGCAAACCAAAGAGTTTGTCAACATGATTAAAATAGAATTTTACACGAGTTTGGGTAATGTGCATGCATGTACATGCTGATTATGATGTCGACGGGCAATCGGGTGATGACCATGTACATGATGAAGAATACTCAATGTGCTACAACGACTATTAAATGAACAATCATGAAATGCAAGATAGTCAATCTCATCATTATTTAAAGTATATGATTATTATACTTTCTCATGACAAAAAATAAATATTTTTTACATATGTATATGACCATTATAATGTAAAATAATCACAAATTTGAACTATGCAATCACCTTATCTTTAGGGTCGATCACCTTATCTTTTGGGTTTGATCGACGGCTATGTGTAGATAACTGGTTTGGGTTCAATCGGTGTCCGAGTCTGATCACTCATCATTTTGGGTCGGATCGATTACCCCGCTTCCTCGGTCTGACCGGCCCTCACAGACCGGTTGACTGATCACTTGCATGCATGTATGCTTTTACATCATATTGCAATTGGGTTATAGGGTTGTGTTTTGTTAATATTTTGGTATTTGAATGATGTTAGAATTAAGTGATCTTGGGTTCATTAGATTTCTCTAATTGAAACATTTGATTTGATTATAAGTTTTATCAAATTTGGAATCCATTTGACGCTCCAATTTATCAGCAAAAAGCTTCTAAAATTTATTGAATGGCTTGATTCGGGCTTGATTTGACTTGTATTGGATTAATTTTGGTGTCATTGAGTCTGTGTTGTTTGACGACAAATTTGCTGAAATTAGTGTCTTGTATAATTTTTAATTTAAATTTGAATATTTTTTTTAATTAAAAATACTGAGATTCATACTAAATATTAAAATTTGTTGATTACGTATCATGTCTACTATAATATACTCACATTTTTTTTAATTATAACATAGAAGATCATTTTATAATTTGTAATATAAAATTATTTCAATTGGGCATATCTCATAATTTATTTTTCCTTCATGAAATTTTTACATAAAAATTATGATGCCTCTTATAAATATTATTATTTATCTATATATGTTAGATTGTCATATAAAAATATGATGTTAGCTTATTCTATGTCATTCAACCGAGTGCCCATTTTTTTAACGCAAAAACTAGCGATGCTCGTTATCACTAGTAGCTCTTTCCCACCCCTAATGTTTCTGTGTGGACTGCTCACGTAGCTTTACGTGTCGCGGAGGTTATTTCTGAGTTATTTTCAGGTTATTTCTGGGTTATTTTCAGTAATCCCGATATAACCCGCGGTCTTTATTTTTAGGTTATTTCTGGGTTATTTCGGGATTACTGAAAATAGCTCAGAAATAACATGAAAATAACTCAGAAATAACCTGCGCGGCACGTAGAGCTACGTCAGGAGTCCGGACAAAAAATGTGCTCCTTTTCCACACAATAATTTACATTAAAATGAAGACATTTTTGTATATAGACGTCATCAAATCATGTAATTTACATAAAAATGTTATGAAGAGCGGGTCAGATTCATGGGATGATTGTCACGAAAAATTATTAGGTGCGGACATCGCACGTATCTGAACACTCTAACAATAAAAAAAAAATAAAAAAATATATTTCAGTGGTTCAGATCAGACACCGCACGTAAATTTACATGTGATACCCACATAATCACCGGCGATTATATATTTCGCACATAATTGGATAAAAACTGTGTGGTGCGTAACGAATGTTTAAATTCGGCACGTCCTCCTACGAAGCAACTATTTTAATAATCCATATGAATGAATGACCGAACAGGAGTGAAAAGGTTGGGTTCATTGAATCTAAAAACTATGCAAGTTGGCAATAGATGATGTAGTAATTTATTATATTTTGACATCCATACTCAATAAATTTCATCGAATTTAAATAAAATAATATTAAGAGATAGAAAATACATGTTTTTTTTATCGATCTGATCAAGTACCGATAAAGTTGTCAATCCTAACACCATTGACATTTTTTTTTAGACATATATATATATATATATATATATATAATTCTATGTCTATAAACATAAGTTAAGGTGATTGAATATTTCATGAACTTTAAGCATTTTGTGAGGCCCATGTTTAGAGTGTACCATAAGAAAATAAATTCATTCAAAGAAAATTAAGTGCCCTAATCATTCAAGTTATTTTGTACAAGGGGAACACTAATCATTAATATGAATCACTTTATATGATAGTGATCTAATGTTTCACATGACAATGACCATAAAATAGAAGAACTACATGATCACAGTCTTTTTAAACAAGTACTTCTTTGCTATAGGTGGGTACTTTTTGTCACTCAACATTCTTGAATAAACACGAGTAAATGTACTTTATCAGGAGGCAAGTGAGACCAAACAATCGGGCATTATTATTCACCTCTAAAGATGGTAAACATTCACAAAGATCACCTGCATTCTTTATGGCTTTCCTTTTATGCCAATGTTACACTAACATGATGTAATTTATTAGGCAACAACTACCTAGCACATTATCTTCTTCTATAATAATGATGTGACGTGCCATCCCTAATAATCCAAATAACCTCAAGATGAGCAATTTTAGTTTTGTTCTTACTTGATTGATGTAGTGGAGTATTTCACCTTAATTATTCAACTACACATGCAACGAGAGCAGTCATTCTCTACTAGTAAGAGAAGCTGCCCCATCAAATCAATGGCTTTCTATTACATTTTGTTAAACTTTTTAGGTCAATACATCTAAATAACTCCATTTTCTATAGGATAGGAGCCACTTCTTCTCATATGAAACCGCTAATGTCTCCCTTAAAAGTCAAATACAATTATGAATTAATAACTATATAAATTTAATGACCCACTTGAATCAGCTATATAAAAGCTCATGAATATTATTTCTATCTTATTGCACCTTGAACTTAAGCAACATATTAAGTGGGGACTCATCTTATCCAAGTTTAAGTACAAACTACTTTATTTCCTAGAGTATGACAATCTCAATTACCAAAAAAATCAAATAATCAACAACTTAATTCATTCTTTATAATTCTATAGGAAATAAAATGAAATTTATATATTAGCAATATAAAGAATTAATAAACAAATCAAGTGAAATCATAGAAACTTAAAATATCATTTATAATTTGATTTATATTACCCGATTATTATTTAACTAATAAAATTCATCAAATTAAATTAAATATGTGATCAAACTTGACAATGCTATATGATTCATCATCATATGATACAATAAATTCTAGATTTTTTTAAAAAAAATTAGTACTTAATTTTGGATAATTTTTAAGTTTTATTCTAGTGATTTTAATATCAATAATAGTAATAATTTTTTTTTATTTTTATCACCATATTCTTGAAATGAAAGTTGAAGATACGTTAAAGAGATTGTAGGATATGTTGGTATTTCAACAAATGTGTGAAAATGTTTATGAGATTCAAAAAATTTTTGGCTTACTAAATTTGTTAATGTAGTTTTAAAAACTAAGAAGACATCCAAAGACTGGAGAAAAAGTATTTTGGTTCATATTTTTAAGAATAAAAGGGATGCACAAGAGTGTGCAATTCAAAGAGAATTAAGTTAATGTGTCCATTTTAGATATCTCAAATATATTTTTCAATTTGATAGTGATATAGAAGGGATGCTATTAATAGAATTCATGTTGGGTGGTTGAAGTGGAGGAATGAATCAGTACTATTGTGTGATATAAAGTATCGCATAGACTTAAGGAAAAATTTTATAAGATGGTGGTGATGAGAATACTATTATTAATGACACATACTGTTGGCCCATAGAGAAGAAAAAACTAAGCTGAGCATTGTGGAGATGAGAATACTGGGGTGAGTGGCTTTACACTTGGATATAAATGTGAAACCAATATCTCCATGACTATGTGATGCATTTTTCATTATAATCACAATATTTCAGTGATAAAATCTTGTGATTTTTAATGTATTTGTTTAATTTTTTAAATTGATTTATTAAACAAATTAAAATTAGTTTTTTTTTTCTTTTGAGACAAAAAAAAAAAATGCCTAAGGGGGTGTTTGGTTGTAGTCAAGATTTCTCGTTAATAGGATTTAGTAAATTTACATTCATTAAATTCATCTCCTTTTCGGTTCTATAAAATCCAAATTTAACATGAATCAAAACAAAATTCAGGCCTTAGATTCGAAATTTTCATAAATTCATAGAACTTTTATTTTTTTATATTTATTTGAATTTATTAAAATGGATAAATAAATTTTGTTAATAGAAGATAAAAATAAATTGAGCAAGAATAATAGAAGCTTTCAAACACGAGCACAAATAGATGGAAACATGCACCACCTCTTCCTCATTTGCACCCCCCACATGCACCCACATACCTATGACTAGAGTTGTTGGTTGGGAGTATATAACTATTTTCTAAATGAAACCAAAATCAAAGGACAACAAAGAAAAGGTTGCAGCAGACTACTGTCGAGTGAAACAAGAGTTTGAAGAGCCGATGAGATTTGAGGAGCCTTGGACTTTCGATATTTTAAAACCTCCAATTTCCGATCACCTCACTTCGTCTTCTCCCCATATGAATGAGGTACGTCTTCATCAATTGTGATTGTTAACATTTTTTTTTGGCAGTTTTCCAGTTCTTTTTATGATTTCGTAATCCTTCGTTGCTGAATAATTTATGCTATGGTAGAACTCATTGTGGCATTAGGGTTGCCTGAGCTAGCAATTTGTGTTTAATTTATTAAAAATCCTCCTTTTTTTATTTATATATAGACATTACAGTCTAGGGCTGGCTTGTTTTGTTTGGAGGAAACCAGCGCGTAGATGACATTAACGTCTTTTGAGTCTTATGGATTAGGCCNCATTTTGTGAGGCCCATCGTTTGTTAGATTGTACCATAAGAAAATGAATTCATTCAAAGAAAATTAAGTGTCACAATCATTCATGTTATTTTGTAGAAGGGGAACACTAATCGTTAATATGAATCACTTTAGATAATAGTGATCTAATGTTTCACATGACAACGACCATAAAATAGAAGAACTATATGATCACACGTCTTTTTAAACAAGTACTTCTTTGCTATAGGTGGGTACTTTTTGTCGCTCGACATTCTTGAATAAACACGAGTAAATGTACTTTATCAGGAGGCGAGTGAGACCAAACAATCAGACATTATTATTCACCTACAAATATGGTAAACATTCACGAAGCTCACCTGCATTCTTTATGGCTCTCCTTTTATGCCAATGTTACGTTAACATGATGTAATCTATTATGCAACAACTACCTAGCACATTATCATCTTCTATAATAATGATGTGACATGCCATCCCTAATAATCCAAACAACCTCAAGATGAGCAATTTTAGTTTTGTTCTTGCTTGATTAATGTAGTGGAGTGTTTCACCTTAATTCTTCAACTACACAGTGCAACGAGAGTAGTCATTCTCTACTAGTAAGAGAAACTGCCCCCATTAAATCAATGGCTTTCTGTTACATTTTGTTAAACTTTTTAGGTCAATACATCTAAATAACTCCATTTTCTATAGAATAGGAGCCACTTCTTCTCATATGAAACCTCTAATGCCTCCCTTAAAAGTCAAATACAATTATGAATTAATAACTATATAAATTTAATGACCCACTTGAATCGACTATATAAAAGCTCATGAATATTATCTCATCTTATTGCACCTTGAACTTAAGCAACATATTAAGTGGGGACGTCTTTTATCCAAGTTTCAGTACAAAATACTTTATTTCCTAGAGTATGACAATCTCAATTACCAATAAAATCAAATAATCAACAACTTAATTCATTCTTTATAATTTTATAGGAAAGAAAATGATATTTATATATTAGCAATATAAGGAATTAATAAACAAATCAAGTGAAATCATACAAACTTAAAATATCCTTTATAATTTGATTTATATTACCTGATTATTATTTAACTATCAAAATTCATCAAATTAAATTAAATATGTGATCAAACTTGACAATGCTATATGATTCATCATCATATGATACGATAAATTCTATATTTAAAAAAAATGAGTACTTAATTTTGGATAATTTTTAAGTTTTATTCTAGTGATTTTAATATCATTAATAGTAATAAAAAAAAAATTTATCACCATATTCGTGAAATGAAAGTTGAAGAAGCTTTAAAGAGAATGTAGTGTGAAAAATTAGTAGGATATGATGGTATTTCAACAAATGTGTGAAAATGTTTATGAGATTCAAAAATTTTTTGGCTTACTAAATTCGTTAATGCAGTTTTAAAAACTAAGAAGGCATCCAAAGACTGGAGAAAAAGTATTTTTGTTCATATTTTTAAGAGTAAAAGGGATGCAGAAGAGTGTGCAATTCAAAGAGAATTAAGTTAATGTGTCCATTTTAGACATCTCAAATATATTTTTCAAATTGATAGTGATATAAAAGGGATGCTATTAATAGAATTCATGTTGGGTGGTTGAAGTGGAGGAATGAATCAATATTATTGTGTGATATAAAAGTATCGCATAGCCTTAAGGGAAACTTTGAGATCTGCAACGCTTTATGACACATAATGTTGCCCTATAGAGAAGAAAAAAACTAAGCTAAACATTGTGGAGATGAGAATACTTGGGTGAGTGGCTTTACACTTGGATATAAATGTGAAACCAATATCTCCATGACTATGTGATGCATTTTTCATTATAATCACAATATTTCAGTGATAAAATCTTGTGATTTTTAATTTATTTGTTTAATTTTTTAAATTGATTGATTAAAAAAATTAAATTTTTTTTTCTTTTGAGACAAAAAAAAAACTGCCTAAGGGGGTGTTTGGCTGTAGTCAGGATTTCTCGTTAATAGGATTTAGTAAATTTAGGGTCTGTTTGGGGGCAGCTGCAGTGTATTGAGTATTCTGCTAATAAGCTGATTAAAAATAATCTGTTGATAAGTTAAGTGCGATGACTATTACAAATTTTTATATTTTTGGAAAAGTCAGACCGCAGCCAGAATGTTCCCACCGCACCTGTTTTCAGCGTTTTGAAAATGCATAAGCTGCCAAAACTCAGTTTACCCAAACAGACTAGGTGCGTTTTCAAAACGTCACCGCACCAAATAAGCTGCCCCAAACGAACCCTTAGATTTATTAAATTCATCTCCTTGATAGTTCTATAAAATCCAAATTTAACATGAATCAAAGCAAAATTCTCGCTTTAGATTCGAAATTTTCATAAATTCATAGAACTTGCATTTTTTTTAATGTTTATTTGGATTTATTAAAACCGATGAATAAATTTTGTTAATAGAAGATAAAAAGAAATTGAGCAAGAACAATAAAAGCTTTCAAACACGAGCACACATAGATGGAAACATGCACCACCTCTTCCTCATTTGCACCCCCCACATGCACCCACATACCTATAACTAGAGTTGTTGGTTGGGAGTATATAACTATTTTCTAGAAGAAACTAAAATCAAAGGACAAAAAAGAAAAGGTTGCAGCAGACTACTGTCGAGTGAATCAAGAGTTTGAAGAGCCGATGAGATTTGCGGAGCCTTGGACTTTCGATATCTTAAAACCTCCAATTTCCGATCACCTTGCTTCGTCTTCTCCCCATATGAATGAGGTACGCCTTCATCAATTGTGATTGTTAACAATTCTTTTTATGATTTCGTAATCTTTCGTTGCTGAATAATTTATGCGATGGTAGAACTCATTGTGGCATTAGGGTTGCCTGAGCTAGCAATTTGTGTTTAATTTATTAAAAATCCTCCTTTTTTTATTAATATATAGACATTACAGTCTAGGGCTGGCTTGTTTTGTTTGGAGGAAACCAGCTCGTAGATGACATTAACGTCTTTTGCGTCTTATGGATTAGGCCAATTTTTTCCTCTCGCAAGCTTTTTCCTGAGAAGTTATTTGCTTCGGAATATGAAATCTAAAACAAATGGAACCATGCGAAGGGCTCAGCTGATGGATCGTGTCAAAGGAGACAGACCCAATTGGATCCTTATTGCTGGAGGCGCCTTGCTGAGTACTTTGTCAATCAGGATTGCATGCAAGCTGAAGGAGGTCTTGGAAACAAAAGGTTTAAAAAAAGATATTAGAGGTTAGTTTTTTGTGTTTTTAACTTTGATGGATGTTCATGGACTAGTAGAAGAGGTAACACATTAGCCTTGAAACAGGGAATAAGAATGCTGCCTTGCCACCACGAGGAGTATGCCAGTTGCATTCAAATTTATATCAGTTAACTCCAGATAAGGATGGTTGTTACCATTTTGTCTCAGGTAACGATTCTTCGAATTCATTACATATCCTATTTCTCTGTTGTGAATGATTTGTAAAATGACTATTTGCATTTGATTTTACAATGTTGATTAATGATANCATCAGCCTTGAAACAGGGAATAAGAATGCTGCCTTGCCACCACGAGGAGTATGCCAGTTGCATTCAAATTTGTATCAGTTTACTCCAGATAAGGATGGTTGTTACCATTTTGTCTCAGGTAACGTTTCTTTGAATTCATTACATATCCTATTTCTCTGCTGTGAATGATTTGTAAAATGACTATTTGCATTTGATTTTACAATGTTGATTAATGATTTTGATGAACAATTCAAGATATTATTTTTAGTTCTTTTCAGTGTTATGTTATGCACATAGACACACCTTAATAGAGCTTGGAAATTTGTATTCAAGTGGGATTTGTTGGATTTTATCATATATATGTAATTGTATACCCAAATTCACTTGGGCCGCTCAAGCAAACTTGGCCGTTGACTCAGAAAGTTCATTTGATTGAACTCACCAAAGACAAGGCTTCATTGGCCCTAGGGCTGATCAGACGGAGTCACCTTTGCTGCAATGAATTTTTTGATAAGATCAAGTCATCCCAAGCTTGAGATGCAACTATATATTGTAGAATAAAGTCGTCGTAGAAACTTGCTTGCTACCCTGCCCTAGAAATCGATTAGATAAACTCATTCTGAAATTCCAACATAACAAATCATTAAGATTCAACCCAAGACTTTAGGTGGGCACACCTCATATTTGGAAAAACATAACGCATATATAAGGGCCACCAGTGAGATCTTTTTTTGTGATTTTTTTCTTTGCCCCATTTATCAATAGGGAGTCAACGGGCAAGCCTTGGTCAGAAATTATTTGTTTTGAGTTCTATACATCAATTGAAATAAGGAACCATAGAGTTTTTCTCTTGATTCTTTTTCCATCTTTCTCTCTCTCCCTTTCATTTCTCGGTAAAATTTGTTAGTAAGGTCCTAATGTTATCCATAGACATTTGGATTTATCAAGAATTTTATTGTTGAATATAATAACTAACGCTATATTTTATATAATTTAGGTTTTAAACTTTGGTATTCTGGTAAGAGTCGCACTAGAAATGGTGTAGGTGTAATTATAGATAAGAGTTTGAAAGATAATGTTGTAAATATTAATAGAGTTGGTGATAGAATTATAGCCCTTAAGATTATCATTGATACTAAGATTTTTAATATTATAAGT
>JXCR01143035.1:0-11391 GCA_002079205.1 Phalaenopsis hybrid cultivar | reverse complement strand
TTAGAACTAAATGAAAATATGACACTAAATAGGACGCAATGGAGAAAAAGGATTCATGTGGCCGACCCCACGTAGTGGGATTAAGGCTTTGTTGTTGTTGTTGTTGTTGTTGTTACCTTTTGTGCGTGTGTTATGGGTCTTTCAATTTTTTCCTGATTGGATAATCAGAATTTATGTTTGAAATTGAAATTATTAGCTCTAATAGAATAGTCATTGTAATATTAACCAATCTAGATCAGTGGATTCCTGACTAGTCTGAGTTCTCCTTATTTTTAACAATTTTGCAGTGTTTTTGAATATATCCTTGAGCTTGAAACTGTTAATATCTAGAGGTATTCCGAGATCAACTATTTTTTGTCTACTTTGAAATGGTTGGGTTTCATTAAGCTAGGCCACAGAAGTTAATAAAATGAGACTTGAACTGGCTTTCTCAAAGTTATAACATGAACCACCTTTCCAAATTGACTTATTAGCATTTACTTGGGGACCTCGGGTAACCAGGTTGCATATGATTTAGGAAGATGCTCAAGCTAGCTTTATTGGCTTGGTAGTCATGATAGTTCTTGCACATTCATGTGTGGTAGTTAAAGTCTTTGCTTCAATGAATCCTTTCTCCTTTTTTTGACTCCTTATGGAAAAAAGTAAGCATACATGATGGAGAATATGCTTCATGGGAAGTTTGGCATATCATGTTAGTGACCAAAAATCCCCAAAAGCAAATTAGCACCACTGGTGATGATGCTATGGCTTACAAATTCTTTCCCCAAAAGCAAATTAGCACCACTGGTGATGATGCTATGGCTTACAAATCCTTTTTTTTTTCCTCCTTCATATATGGTTTTCCTGTCAAAAATTGACTACTGTAGTGATTGACTTCTTTATCTAATGAGTTTTCACATTCTTAAATCAAGGTCTCTAGGAATTCTTCACCCTTCCCTATCGTAACTAGCATTGATGTCCATTTCTCACTCTACTAAATTTCACTTTTTAATCTTTAGTTATCTACAAAAATATATGTTTAGAATTCTAATTATACATGACAACTTCTTGTTCAACTTAAGTTTTCTCTGTGATTGGAAGTCTGTTTTGCCATGCTTCTTATCATTTGAGTTTGAGACTTGTATATTTAGAAGCGATCAAGCAAGAATGGCTATGCAAAAGAAATTAGAAGGATTCAATAGCCAAGATAATAATACTTACATCCCAAGCATTTTACAAACACATCGTGACAGATGGAAATGGCATGGATGGAAAGCGTAAAATGAAAAAAAAAAGGCATGAGTAGGAAAACCAGGAATATGAGATTCTCAATTGATTATATTATCCCCACCATAGTTAGGCAGAAATGTCTTCACTAATTCTAATACATCCAATACTTTCTCAAGTATTATACCATGAGTTGACCGGCAGCCACAACAACTAGATAACATGCAGTAGCAGTGTATATAGCTTGATGGACTTCTTTGATTGCTGATTCATTCATTCAACAACTTGGTCTATGAAATATTTGAGTGTACAACTACAACAAAAAGTTTTTGTGGGAAATAGTGAGGACAATACTGGCCTGCAAAGCCGATAGATAGTGAAGAGGTAAGTGAATCTTCCTAGTGATGGAGCGGTGAGTGCAAAATGGTTTCCACTTACTTTCTCTAATTTACCCATTCTTTCATTTTCTCTCTCTTTCTCCATCTAATTAACTTCCTATTCTTCCATTATTTTTCCTTTTTAACTCGGAAGCCCAACTATTTGGGTATTGTATTGATCATGATTTGAATTAAAATGATCCCAATTTATTTAAGATTTAATACAAAAGGCTTTTACTTACTGTAATTTGGATTTGTATTATAATGATAAACGGTGACAAATGCTTGAGTCATGTTTATTATGCATTGTGAAGTTTGACTATTATGCCTTGATGTATTGATCAAATCTTTCTTGGTTGGTATGTGGTAATATGTGTAATTAAAATAAGAATTTACATATTGTAAATTCACCATTTGATTTTTTGGGTGTGCTTTTTTGGTTGGGGCGGCTTACCGACTTAGCAGCTCATGTTTTGTGCTAGATTTTAAAAATTGCAACAATTTTTTAGTTCATGAGATTATTTTACCAAATTTTTCCGATTACATCTGCCAGATGGTGGCACGATTTAAGAACAACTTAGCTTTAGCTTTCAGTTGTGCTTTGGAAGGGGCACTAATAGCTCTCCAAGATAATGTTGATCCAATCAATGCTTTTGTTCTTTGTGTTTATTAAAAGATAGTGTTCATAGGATTGTTTAAATGGGTAAAACATAAGCACATGCTAAACTTTTTTCAAGGAAAACAAAAAAAGTTTCAAATCACCAAATCTTCACCTATGTTTATATCATAATTATGGCATCATTATCTTCATCAACATCATCATCGTCATTACTATCCTTATCTTACTATTTAGAGCCAACTTTATAAATCCTCATTCTCCTTGTGTTCTTTAAGGTTTTATCAATTTTTTGGTTCCATCCGTTTATGCTTTATCTACTCTTTTCTCCCTAATTCTTATATTTATTGACATTCAAATATTTTGTCAACTTTTTACAAGTTCTTTTTAGTATTTTCAATTTTAAAAATCAAAACAGCTCGTTCAATTCAAATCATTATAGTGCGAATTGGTTTCCAAACTGATTTTGTCCACATGCAAAATAATTTTTTTAGAACCATATTGAACTAGGTAGGACTGGCAGTTGAATCGATGAATTAGTGAGCTAGTTGTTATTTTAATGAGTCACACACATCATTTCTTGATCATTTTATCACCATTTTTTTTAACAGAATGACCAAATGCAAATCAACAACAACAACAACAAGCCTTTATTCCACAATGACTGGATGTAATTAATTTAACATAAATAAAACTATTTAAGTTTATAAACATTAACTCCCAATCTTTTGACTCTTCAAATTCTTTGATTTGTGGGCACTTTTGTATAAACTATTGTCTAGTTGAAATACATTTATGCAATTAGGTGTAAAAGATTTTAAAGGATTACCTAAATTTTTATTATAAGTTAGAAAATAAACTTGTCACTTAAATATAGATGATCTTTTAATTTAAATCTATGAAATATATATCTTCTATATTATTGTTGTGTGCTAGAAAAATTTACGGCGGTAGGCTAGTGTTTTAATGTCCTAGTGTTATATGAAGGTCCAATACAGATAAACAAAAGTAGCGAAAGGAGACACCAAAATTTTTACGCGACAAAATTTAAAAAGGAAAAAAACTATTGGGCCCAAAACAACCAAAGTAATACACTTTGTGTTTGTAAGTACAGTGGTGCGTCTTTATTCCGCAACAAGAATAATGAGGTTACAATCTTATACCAAAAATTATACTTGTATGTTTACAACACGAAGAAAATATGTGTTAGAGACAACGATTATATTTGAACTACAATGATAACGAATAAGAGTCGCGGTGGTCGACAGTAGTCAATAACTACGAAGGACAGTGTTTATTCGTTAGGTTTTCAATACAAGTATTAGACACAACGACAATATTTGGCCTACAACGGTTGCAAGCAGGGGTCGCAAACAGCCAGTGGTCGGTTGCAGCTAACGATTATGACCGCTGGTGATCGATGGTGGCTAACGGGCATTGGTCGATGGTGGTTGATGGCTACGGAGCCCGGTGATTATCGTCAAGTTTTTTCTCCATAACATGCTCTGGAATTCCTCTTCTCTCCTTATTCTTCTCATTTCAAGTGAAGAGATGAGGCCTATTTATAGCCTTTTGGGGAGGGGCATTTGGGTCTTTTAGCGCATATTTTCTCTAACCACCTGATCAACAGCCCTTTTTGATCCTCGATCATAGATGATCTTTGTTGGGGCTTATTCACTTCTAAGGAATTGTGGAAAAATAACGATTCAGGAGATCTAAAGAAAACAATTGAATAAAAGTGCACAAACAAGAAATTTGAAAAATATAACACGACCTGGAAAAACTGAAGAACCGAAAAATATCCTACAGAATTTCACCACACCAAGAAATTTACTATGAAATGAGGAGACATATACAAATTACACTACCTCAAATCCTCTCTACAATCCTGGTACTCATGAATGCTCCTCTCCCGATCGTATGAGAAATATGTAGAAATCCACTCATAACTCGCAGACACCGCTTCAAGATTTTCATTTTTTTCTTCCCACAGTGAAGAAACCCAATCTTTGAAGTTTCAAACTGTATAATCGGTTACAGGCATCAAGGTGCCACTTTCGAGCGTTGGGTTTTCTGGATCTTTGGTGCAGCGTGCTATTTGGGCACAACCGCACCCCGTTTAGGCACGGGCTTTCCATGTGCTTGGGTCCTAGATTCATTCATTTGGGCGTTGGATTGCACGTTCCGAGTGTTGAGTTTCCGGATGCTTTGTTTTTGAAATGCTAGAAACAATTATCTAAGCACCGTGTTTGCCCGTGTTGGTGTCGGGTTTCCATCTAAGAAGCATTGGTTGGGCGCTGGGGCGCCTTAGTGGCACTACGATGCCTTGTTTGCCATTGAATTTCCTACTCCTAGATGTTTTTCTTTGCCAAATCAGACTCTATTACATAACAATCTCCCACTTGGAGACTAATTGCAATCATCTCTCCTCTAAATCTGCACCATTTTTATAGTTATGTAATGTAGTGTGGCTTAACCTGGTCTCAACTTTTCTGAACTTCAACTGAAGTTAATTATAGCTTCAATTTTTTAATTGCAACAACTTAATCAACATAACTATTGGATTATGAGTTGTAGGTATCTTCTACAAGAATAATTATCAATCTTTTAGAAGAGAACGATCGAAGTGATATACTTAGCTGAATGTGCATTGTCGTGGAATGAAAAACATCATTTTTAGCTAAATGAATAACACTTATACTATCAATATGAATTTTTCCAATTTCTTGCTCTTTGCTGTTTTTTGCCATAAAGCTCTGTAGTCAAATCACTCTTTGATAGCCTCAGTGATGGGAACGTATTCTGCTTCTGTAATTGATGGTGCAACAATTTTCTCTATCTTGGAAACCCAATTCACTGTTATGTTCCCCAAAGTGAAGATATATCTTGTTGTACTTTTATTATCAATATCCCTTGCTAGATCTAAATCTACATATCCTTGTAGATTAATCCCCGCACCTCTGAAACAAAGTGTTTTGTTGATTGTTTCTGTCAAGTATTTGGGAATCCACTTCACCGCCTGTCAATGTTGTCTTTCTAAATTACTCCTGTACCTGTCGGTCAGTCTCACTATATGTCCAATATCTGGTCTCGGGCATATCATCACATTTATCAAAATTCCAACAGCTGAAGCATAGGGGCTTTTCTCATCCATTCTGACACTACTTTAGACTTAAGCAATAGTTCCGTAGATAATTTGAAGTAATTACCTAAGAAGGTGCGTTACTGATTTTGCCTCTCATGTCGAACATGTGTAGGACCTTCTCAACATATTCTGCCTGAGATAACTTTATTATACATGTACTTCTGTCCCTGTAGATTTTCATACTAAGGACTTTCTTTGGTTGGATCTAAGCTCTTCATCTCAAACTCTTTTGATAATTACTTATTCAAGCTTTAATCTTCTCCATATCTACTTCAACAATCAGTATGCTATCAATATAAAATAGAAACACAATATAATAATTATAAACATGTTAGATGCAGCAATAATATTTTGTATTTTGATCATGTATCCCTTGTCTGATATAAACATGTTAAACCTCCTTTACCACTTTCTTGGGGTTTGCTTAAGACCGTAAAAACTCTTCTTCGGTCTATAGTCTATATCTTATTTCCCTATAATTTCATAACTCTGCGGTTGCACCATATACAATTCCTCTACCAATTCACCATGTAAGAATGTTGTTTTCTGCTACTACCAAGCTCAACACAATTCTAATGGTTGTCATTTTCACTATAGAAGAAAATATCATTGAGTAGTCCGAACCTTTCTTTTGCTGAAAATCCTTCACAACAAGTCTTGCCTTATAACGATTGTTACCATCTAACTCTTTTTTTAGTTTGTAAATCCCCTTGCCGTGCAGTGACTTTTTTGTCATATGGTAGTTTTGTTAAATTCCATGTCTAATTTGACTTTAATGGCTTCATTTCATCATTCATGATAGACTTCCACTCCTTTGAGTTTCAACTAGAGTTGTCTTTTTATACACTCTGGTTCACTACTATTAATTAGCAATATATAGTACAAAGAAGGAGAATACATTTGTATCAATCCTGTTATTTTGTATGACATCTTGACTTTAGTAAGAGGTGTCTTAAGAACTTCTTGTGTTTCATCAGAATGAGCACATTTTCTTTCTCTATCATCCTGATCACTAGTATATTTTATCTCAAAATATTTTGAAGGCTCTTAGGAAGCAACTGATAAAAAATCGTGAGTCTTGTTTTTGTCGTTGTACATCTCCAATTCATTGAAAGTCAAATTTCTGCTTTTGATAAACTTTTGATTATAATAATCCCAGAATTTGTATTAAAACTCATTTGAGTTGTATTCAATGAAAGTTCTTTTGACAGATTTCATATCAAGCTTACTCCTTGATCCTGTATTAACATGAACACATGCTGGACAATGAAATACTCTCAGGTTATATAAATTTACATCCTTGTTACTCTAGGCTTCTTCAGGTATGTCTTCATTCAAAGATACTGATGGACCATGATTTATCAAATAAACTGCAGTATTTATTACTTCTACCCATAATTGCTTTCACAAGTCTGTATGCAACCTCATGCTTGTAACTTGCTCTATGATGGTTCCATTCAAGCGCTTAACCACACCATTCTGTTTTGGTGTTCCTGGAATAGTAAATTCATATTTGATTCCTTTTGTAGCACAATAATTTTTGAACCTCTGACCACAATATCCGCTGTCATTATTTGATCTCAAATTTGCCTCATTCTTAAACATGATCTTTCACTTCCTATACACATCAAATATATCAAATTTATGTTTTAAGAAATATATCCATATCTTTTTGGTGATCATCAATGAATGATAAAGTAGTCAGAACCTCCAATAGGCTGAACTGGAGTAGGACGCCAAATATCAATGTGCACTAACTTCAATTTTTTGGACTTCAGATTTGACCCACTTTTGGAGAAAGTAATCATCTTTCACTTCTTATATATACAATATTTAATAAAAAAATTGATTTATAGACTTGAAATCATGAAACTTATTTTTAGTATGAACTTTATACATTTCTCACTTATATGACCAAACCTACAGTGTCAAAAACCTGTATAAACATTTGTTTCAACTACATCAATGTATTCAACTATCTCATTGATTAGGTAATGAGTATCTTCAATGTTGGCTTGAGTCATCATCATTGCCCCTCGCCACCTTTTACGAATCACTTGTGAAAGTAGTCACATACCTTGATCTTGCAAGTTGACTCATCGTGATCAAATTTCTCTTTAAACATGGAACATGACTTACTTCATTAAGCTTCCAGACTGATTCATTTGATAAACTGGTATCAAAATCACCCTTTTCTATAATATTGCAGCCCTTGTTATCTTCTAAATACACCTTTTCTAAACCACACTGAGTTTAGTTTTTAAACACCTCTTTGTTGGAGGCAAACATGAAAAGTGACGCTCTTATTTACTATTCAAGATTAAGTACTATTTAGGGATAAAATTAGATTCACATTAGAGTTCATAAGTGGAGACATTAATAGAAAGATTTTTATCTAGTCCTCCACCACCATCATTCTTTGAAGCTTTGTAGTTCTTCTTAAGATGACCATTCTTCTCGCAGTTTCAACACTTTCTTCTATTTTTTTTTTCTTTTCTTGATCCGAATTTTCCTCCTCTATACTTAAATTTGTCTCTATATGTGTTAATGTCCAAGTTCATTCCTTTGTTTTCGACATTTAACGAAGAATTTGAAGTTTTACTGCTCACATTTATTCGGGCTTCTTCATTCAACACTAATCTCATAATGTCATCAAAATTTAACTCCATTTTACTTCAAGAGTTACTGCAGTGACCAATCTATCTCATCTGTATGGCGATGAAGATAGGAGCAATAGTGTCCTGATTTCGTCATCAAACTTGATGCCCACAGAGCATAACTTGTTTGTCCCAATGTTGAATTTATTTAAGTGCTCTACCACTAAATTACCCATCCACCATCTTCATATCAAACAATCTCTTTTTCAAAAAATGTATGTGGCCAAAGGCTTCTCACACATCTTTGTTAGTACAATCATGAGATTTACCGTAGTTTTCTAATTCATGAGTTGAAAGTAATAGATGAGGAAATTGAAAGACAGATTCAATCTAGTATTGTTCGATCAAGCCTTTCCATTCTGCCAGAATTATCGATTCGGACTTCTTAGCGATTCCTTCCAGTGACAAATAAAATAACTTTTGATACTACTTATTGGGGGATATTCACTTCCTTGGAATTGCGGAAAAATACCAATTTGAGAGATCTAAAGCAAACAATTGAATGGAAGCGCATAAATAAACAATCTAGAAAATTAAAAAAAAAAATTAACTCGGAAAGCTCCAAGAATAGGAAAAAATCAATGAGTCAAACCACACTAAGAAATTCACTATGAAATAAGGAGGAATGTACAAATTACACCCACTAAAATTCTTTCTACAATCCTATAACTCATGAATGCCCATCTCTTGGCCGCACATGAGAAATTTGTAGAATTTCACTCACAATTTACAGACGTCTCTTCACACAATTTGTTTTTTTCTTCCCACGGTGAAGAAACCTAAAACTTAAGTTTCAAACTGCAGAATTAGTTATAGGCGTTGGGACCGCATTTTTTACATGGTTTGCTCCTGTGCAGGGTGTGATTTTGACACCACCACACCCCTTTTGGACGCTAGCCTTCCACGCGCTTGGGTCCTGGACTTATTCTTCTAGGCACTGGATCACCCCTCCTGAGTGCTGTGTTTTCTGACACTGTTTACGGGACGTTGGAAATGAGTTTCTGAGCATCAGGTTTCCACCTGCTAGTGACGGGTTCCCTTCTTGGAAACATTGGTTGAGCGCTGGGGAGCCGCACTGGCACTGGTGCGCCTGGTTTGGCTCTAGTTTTCTACCTGATGGCGCCGGATTTCCCACCCTTGGATGCTAATTTTTTCCAAATTAGGCTTCATTACATAACAATTTTTTAATGATTTGAGTTCCTAAATGACTAGAATTTAGCAATTTTAGGCTTGTTAGATTTCTCTCGTCAAGACATTATATTTTCACTATAAATATGTCAAATTTGGAGTTCATTTGATTATTCAATTGACAATCTAAAACTTTCAAACGTACTTCAATGGCTTGATTAGACCCAGATTGAACCAATTTTGATATCATTGAATTTGCTTTGTCGAGACTGTTAGGTTGACTACAAGCTTACTGCAATGTGGGCTTGGATGATCTTAAATTTGAATTTGGAAGATTCTTCATAAAAAATGCCTCGATATTCGTGTTTGATAGAACTTTGTAATGTGTCCCCTATTTTCGAGTGATATTACTTGGTTTTGTTCGAAAATATAACTTCAAATATTCCAAAAACTCTTACTTTGAGGATACTTAAGCTGGCATGGATGCTCTATAGAGTTTTGATTATGTTGTTATTGTCTCATATGGTGATGGTGGTCGGGTAGTAGTGGTCCAATGACAGTGGTGGTAGACTCTTGTACATGTAGGCATGCATATACGAGGACACGTGAATGTCAATACAAGTAATTGAATACAAATGCGTGTTTAAGAATGTGATTGCAGGCACGTATGAACGCTAGCAAGGATGCAACTGTGCACTAGTGTGAGTGTGTTCGCACGCATAGGCTCCGAGCGAGCATGTGCACAAGTGCATGTAGTAACCGAATGTCTGGGCATGCACAGGGAGCATGGGGAGCACAGGTGTGTGTGAGGCAATAGTGTGTGTGGTAGCAAGGCGCGATGTATTCGTGAGGTGTTGTGTGTGCGTTCGACCTTGTGGTAGCGATGCGCTGACGTCCGCAGCAATGCAACTCAGAGGAGCGCGAGAGTGGGTTGTGAGCATGTGTGTGCAGGTACAATTGCGGAATCGTTTTCTTGCATGAAATGGTTCATGAACTGCTCCAGTATGGTGCGTGTGCAAGTGTGTGTAGTTAAGCGCGCGGTTGTGCGCACGCCTTTACCCAAAGTTGTGTGCACATTCACACACGCTTGTATGTGTCTGAGGATTTGTAGGAAAAAACTCCTAAAATTTGAATTTTGACATTTTCTAAATTTTAACCTATAAATAGGCACATTAAGGAGCAAAGAAGCCACGTCGCTTTTCTACTGATTAAAGTTTCTTGCAACTGTTTTTGCCTTCTCCTAGATTGTGGTTGTCTTCATTACATAGGTTGTTTCCTTTGTTGATGTTGGTTGTTGTTGCCTTTACCGATGCGGTGTTGTTATCTTCCCATATTGAGGCTATTATTGCCTTCCCCATATCAAGGATGTTGTTGTCTTTAGGTTACGGTTGCTTACCCATATTCAAACTGTTATTGCCTACCCTTATTTAGGTTGTTGTTGCATGTTTTTTGGGTTGTAAAAATTTGGATTGTTCAATTGATGATAATTAGAGCCAAGTTGTTTTGTTGGAAATTTTTCAACGGTATTAATTTATTAGGAATAATCAAATGAAATCAACCAAATATGTTAGACCCGTTCAAGATTCTCTTGTCGGAGATACTCGACAACATTAATTTATTGTAGATGAAGTTGAATGAAATCCGTCAATGATACTAAACTCGTCCTAAGTTGTCGTGTCAGAGATGCTCGACTGCATTAATTTGTTGTGAAAAAAGTTGAATGAAATCTACGAAGGATGTTAGAATCATTCTAAGATGTCTTGTCGGAGATACCCGATGACATTAATCTATTATGGACAAAGTTGAATGAAATCCACAAAAGTTGCTTGACTCGTCCTAGGTTATTTTGTCGAAGATGCTTGACAATGTTAACTTGTCATGGACAAAGTCGAATGAAAATCCAACAATGATGTTAAACCTGTCCTAGATTCTCTTGTCAGAAATGCTTGATGACACTAATCTGTGTGAGCAAAGTTGAATGAAATTCACAATTTAGACTTATCCTATGTTGTTTTGCTGGAAATTATTTGATGACGCTATCATTTTATGGACAGTCGAATCAAATCCTCCTAGGACTGATTAAGTCCATAATAAGGTGCTAGAAATGTTCTGTGTTTCTTTAGTTCGGGGTATAGGTTGAAATGTTCCATACTTTTTCTTGAAAATATGATTACAATTATAATAAAAAAAGACATTTGTTAACTTCTTTGTTATTGTTTTTGGATTTGGTACCCTCCATCGAGGTTGTTATTGTTGTTATCT
>JXCR01143032.1:66558-132377 GCA_002079205.1 Phalaenopsis hybrid cultivar | reverse complement strand
ATCATTAAGAGTCTTACTAGCATAATATATGACTTTAAAAATTTTATCATATCTCTACCCTAAAATAGCTCCAATTGCATAATCACTAGCATCACAAATTAATTCAAAAGGTTTCTCCCAATCTGGTGAAACAATTATAGGAGTAGTGATCAATTTTACCTTTAAAGTTTCAAAGGCTTTAAGGCAATCTTGGTTAAAGTAAAATTTTATATCTTTTTTGAGAAGTTGGCAGAAAGGCTTAGTTCTTTTTAAAAAATCATTAATATATCATCTGTAAAATCCAACATGTCTTGAAAAGCTCCTAACTCCTCTTACAGTAGTAGGTGAAAGTAAGCTTCATATAACCTAAATTTTTGCAGGATCTACTTCCATGCCATTTTTTAAAATTTTATGTTCAAACATAATTCCTCCTGCAACCATAAATTAACATTTTTCCCAGTTTAATATGAGATTAGTCTTTTCGAATCGTTCTAGAACTTTCTTTAAATGATTTAGACCTATTTCAAATGAAGTTCCAAATAAATAAAAATCGTCGATAAAGAATTCAATACCTTTTTCAATTAAATCACTAAAAATTAACATCACACATTTTTGAAATATTGCAGATGCATTACATAATCCAAATGGCATTCACTGAAAAGCAAAAGTTCCATAAGGACTAGTAAATGTTGTTTTTTCTTGACCCTCTGGAGTAATAGGTATTTGATAATAACCAATATATCCATCTTGAAAATAAAAATATTTGTGCCTAGCCAACCTATCTAATATCTGTTCCAAAAAGGGTAAAGAAAAATGATCCTTCATAGTGGAAAAATTTAATTTGCTATAATCTATGCAGATCCGCCATCCAGTAATTTGTCTTGTTGATATTAATTCATTATTCTCATTTCTCACTATAATCACACCTCCTTTTTTTGGAACACAGTGAATTAGACTCACCCAAGCATTGTCTGAAATAGGATATATTATTTCATCATCTAACAATTTTATAATCTCTTTCTTAATAACTTCTTTCATTATAGGATTCAATCTCCTTTGAGAATTAGTTCTTGGTTCATGTTAATATTCCAATAAAATTGTATGCATTCAAATTAAAGGATTGAATCATTTAATATTAGCTAATGTTCATCCGAAGGCTTTCTTATATCTTCTCAAAGTTTCCAACAACTGTTGTTCCTACGTATTAGTTAATTCTGAGGATACTATAACAGGTAATGTAGATAAATCTCATAAGAATGATACTTTAAATGTGTAAAAAGTGTTTTGAGTTTTATTTCATGAGGTTTCTCAATAGATGAAATCAATTTCTTATTAATTTTTTTAGGGTCTAACATTTCAAAATTTTTTTGAACATAATCCAAATCTTCTTTACTCCCTTTTATAGATTCATCTTGAATTTTATCCTCATCTTGATATCCAAATATTACTTTTCAAATTCTTTTTGAATATCTTCTTGAAATATTCATGGCTTAATTATTCATTGATATCCATTCTTAAGCATTTAATCTCTTGCTCTTTTGTAGGTTAGCTCATTGATTTTGCAATATTAAATGTAACCTCTTGATCACTAACTCTCATTGTTAATTCTCATTTATGAACATCTATCGAAGCTCTTCCGGTGGCAAGGAGTGGAGTTTATTTATCCTCCTCCATATATAATACAATAAAATCCACATGAAAGATAAATTTATCAACTTTTATCAAAACATCTTCTATAACTCCTTTATGATAGGTAATCGAATGATCAACTAACTGAAGGGTTACAGTTATAAGTTAAATATCTCCTAAACCCAATCTTCTAAAAATTGATAAAGGTATAAGATTAATATTGGCTCCTAAATCACATAAAGCTTTTCCAAAAAATCTTTTGCCAATAACATAAGGAATAATAAAACTTCCAGCATCTTTTAATTTTTCGGGAAGCTTTTTTTGAATTATAGCGCTACATTCTTCACTGAAACTTATCTACAAACTTCCAGTATAATTCAACCGTCTCCTTATCTATAAACTTCCTTTTCCTATTAAGTATATCCTTCATGAACTTCATATAGCTTGGTATTTATTCCAAGGCTTCAACAAATGAAAAGTTTATTGTTAATTTCCTTAATATTTCTAGAAATTTTTAAAATTGGTCATCTCTTTTTTTTTTGCTTCAATATTTGAGGAAATGGAGGTGGTGGTCTTCAACTGTGATTTTCATTAGTTTAATAGGATATTTTGACTGAAAATGAAACTCTTCACCAAAATTTTCATTTTCCACCTCATCTTTTTCAATTTCAACTTCCACTTCTTTTTAAACTCTGGTGTCCAATTCATTTCCACTTCTCAGTTCAAATGCCTTAATTTGCTCTTTGTTATGATCTTTAGCATTTACTTCAACATTATTATGAAATGTTCCTAGATGTCTATTGCTAAGTGCAGTAGCAATACATCCCAATTAATTTTCCATATTTCATATTGCAACTCCTTGACACTGTAATTGACTTCTCATTTGTAATATCAATTCTTTAATTGACAACTTTTTCTCCTTACTCTGCAAATTATTAAAACCTGGAGTGTAATAAGGTTTATAAGTTAGATTCCCTTGATTATTGGAGTTTCCTAATGGTTTTACATCGTTGTTTCCCCATTGCAGATTTGCAGCACTAGAGTTATTGTTACTAACTAAAATTTGGATGATTCTTTCAACCAGGATTATAATAATTGGCATATGGATTATTATAACGATTATTTATTTCATTTAAGGTCTTATAAGAAGATTGAGATTCTATCATTTGTCCAAATGAGTTTTCCTCAAACACAGGTGATGTCTGAGAGTAATTCATTCCATATTGATCTATCTTCTTTGATATAATAATTATTTGAGCAGCTAAGATAAATATTGCATCAGAATCATGAATACTAGCTACATTTTTTGGATTTAACCTTTCAGAGGGCCATTGAAAATTATTAGTAGCCATCTCTTCAATTAAATAATATGCTTCATTGAATGGTTTTGACATTAATGATGCACAAGCAGTAGCGTTAATTATTGATCTAAGAGATCCAACTAATCAATTATAAAAAGTTTGAATTATTAACCAATTTGGCAACACAGGATGTGAACACTTCTTAAGGAGATCTTTAAATCTTTCCTAGGCTTCATAAATTGATTCCCCTTCAAACAAAAAAAAATATATAATATCGTTTCTAAGCTTAGCAGTTTTTGAAGGTGGGAATTATTTAGATATAAATTTTTTTGATGAGTCTCCCCAATTTTTGATAGATCCAGGTGCTAACAAGTTTAACCACGTCTTAGCTTTATCTTTTAGTGAAAAAGGAAAACGTATAAGTATGATGACATCATTTAACACTCCATCATATTTAAAAGTACTATACAATTATATAAAACTAGCAAGGTGTAAATTAGGATCTTCAGTTGGTGTTCCCCCAAATTGATTATTTTGTACAATTTGGATAATAGTAAGTTTAGGCTCACATTAATTGGCAACTACAATAGGTTTTTATATACTCAAAATAATTTCATAAGTTGTAGGATTAGCATAATTTCTTAAAGGTCTCTGATGATGTTAATTTTCATTTCTAGCATTACTCAAATTGCAAGCCAATTTGCTAAAATGATTTATCTCTTTTTGTTATTTTCAAATTTTCTAATATTTCTGTTTAACTCAGAATCGTTAGGCACTAAATACTCAGATCTTACACTACACATAAACAAACACAATAAGTATTTAAAATAAGAAAACACACTAAAATAGGAAAATATTCAAACTAAACTGCCTTAATCCGCAAAAAGTCGTCTCTGGAACTTGAGGTGCCGACTTTCTTAAGACCGCACTGTTTTGGGTTTTGGCACTTTTGGCGCTAAATTTGGCACATTTGACACTAGCTCTCTGTCAAATGACACTTTGGGAGCCAGTTCTGGTGCTTCAGGTGCCATCTCTCTGTCAAATGGTGCTTCTGGAGCCAATCCGGCATATCAGGCTCCATAATCCCAAAATTTACTGTTTTGGCTCCAAATTTCATTCTTTTTGCTATTTTTGCTCCAAATGCCTAAAATTGATATACTTCCAATAAAAACATGAAAATACCATTCTTTAAAGTGCAATATCACCAAAAATAAACATAAAATGTATAATTAAAACAACATACTATTTCGATGTATCAGGTGAAAAATTAGTTTCTACTTTTTAACCCCTTATGTTTCAAACATGCAAAAGAATTCATTAGGATCAAAATTATCCATTTTACCTTTAGTTAATGCTAAATTCTGATTAAGGCACCAAAATCTAAAATTACCATTTTTCCCCCTGCGCTCTCCACTTCATAACTTATCAAATATAATTCAAATGACTTTAAAATTTTTAGAGTACCCCACTTATGGGTCAAATAAAATATAAGAGGATAAAATGTGATTTTTCATAACTTTTTTTTTAATTTAAACAGTTATTTTAACTTAGAAAACATGATTTTCAATATTAATTTATTTAACTAATCAAAGTAAAATTTCTTTTATTCATGGGAGAATTATTAGAGGTTCACCTAGTTTAGAGGACCCCTTGGACAAAATTTTAAAATTTTTTATTTATTTATAATTATTATAATTATTTACTGATTTTAAATGATTTAATTAAATAGAAAATATGTTTTAATAATAAAAATTACTTTTAATATCTTTATTAAATCACCCTGAGTTCAAAAAACTTAAAGAAATAAACTTTTTGTTTTTTTGATTTTTAATTTATTTATTATTATTATTTTAAAGGAAAATTAGAGAAAATACATGTTTAGCCTTTAAAAATTTAAATTTAACTTAGAAGAATTAGGAAAATATTCTAATGACTCTTGAGTGATAAAAAAGTAATTAGGAACATTTCAAATCATTTCTTATATTTTTATAATTTTTAATTATTTTTAATTCAAAATATAGCTCAAAAATGAATTATTTACTTAAAAATAATTTTTAATTTTCCTAAGTGCCTCTAATCACAAGGAACTCAAAAAATAACTTTTCATAATTTCCATAATTATATTTAATTTATTAAAATTGTTTTAGTGCCAAAAATGCCATTTTACTTGAAAAATCCATTTTAGTGATCAAACTTAATCAAATAAATTTCAAATTTTTACAGTGAGTTAAAATAATCACTATTTACAGTGTGGAATAATTTTTGCTAATTTTTTAAATACATAAAATTTATTTTTACTTTTTCTGATTTTTTAGGGTTTATTAACTATAGTAATTTACATAAATATTAAAACCTAATTTACTTTTTTCCAAGTATCCTTTGACCATAAGGAACCTACCAAAATAAGTCCAATAATATTTTGATTTATATTTTAATTAATATAATTATTTTAAGTACAATAACCATTCAAAATTTGAAATTAGGGTTACATGTATAGAGATGCCTTCTGACTTTGGAAAAATCACAAAAGATCTCCTCTATCATTAGAAAGAAACTCCTAAAGTCTTTAGCAATTATCATTATTGTAAGCTTAATCAAAATTAAGATATTGCAGAGAGTATTTAATTAATTAAAAATAAAAAACTCGTCAAATAATTTTTATTTTTACTCCACATTATTCTCATCTATTCACTGAGCAACAACATATTTTTCTTTGTTTTTATAATTTTTCTAGACCAAGTTATGGATTTTATAATAACTAAAATTAAAATAAATCAAATATCCTAATTTTCTATTTAACCTAGTCAGCTGGCACATCAACCTATGAGGCTACAAACTTTACACGCGTTGCTTTCTGATTTGACACCGCCATCCACTTAGCAGCCTCGTCAGCCCGCGGTTCTCATTCCATCTTCTTGTTTGGTGCCATCCTAATCATCCGACAGATACACACGCGATCGAACGGCTCTCCATCATTGTCCCCCGATAACCCGAACCCGTAAACCACTCGACTTCAAACTCTATGATCTCACTCGATACTCAACCAATTCACTTTGGGTTTGTTTCCATACCTTCATCTACTTAAGACAAACAAATATATATGGCTAAATTCTTCTGAAATTGAACTTTTCTTTACAAAGGCCCAAACCGTGCCAACAATTTGAGTTTAGGCTTTATATTTAAGTATGATAAGAGAGGCCTCAATCAGATGCTTTTGGAAGCTTTAGTAGGGTCCAACGAACCTCCTGAGAGTGTCACTTTGCTCTGGTGTAAGCTCCAAGTATGATCTCGAACAACAGGTGGTGCAGCCTTGGCCTAAAAGTGGGTTGGAAGGCTCAAAGTGATGGGGTTTGAGTGGGAAAATTCTTCTTAAGCTCTAATGATGCTTAAGGGCACTTCAATTTGGAGTTTGGTTGAGTTTTGGGAAATGGTCAGAATCTGCCCAAGATTTTCAAAGAGAAATTGGGCTTTGGTAGTGGAAATGGAGGGCTAATGACTATGTGATTTAACTTAGGAAAGCTTGAAGAGGTTCTGGAAGGATTTTGGCATGGTATCTTTAAGGATTTCAATGATCTCCTCCCTTGAAAATGGGAGGTGGGGTTTGAATAGAAGAGCTTGAGGTGGCCACCATGGCTATCCAGGGGGAGCAAAGGCTTGCTGAGTTGGAGTGCTGAGTGGAGCCAAAGACCAATGGGGATGAGCCAACTCAGGGAGTTTAAATTTGGAGTTTAAAGCTTTGGGTGGCTCTCAATTTTAATGTTTTTCAGCCACTAGGCCGGCCGGTTATGCCAGGGCTGGTGTTCAGGTGGTCAGGTGAGCTAGTGGTAGGTTTAATGAAAATTACCTTTGAAGGTTTAATTCTCAATGGAAAATCTATTGGGTTTAGCAAAATATGAGAAGAGATCCCATAAAAAAGGTACCCTTGGTCCATGTCTCATGTATGGTGGGCTAGGTGGGTCTAGCCTGGTCCCTAGGGTCCAAAACTTGGTTGTAGTGGTCTTGGGCTAGTCAATTTGGTTAGGTTTGGTCAAATTTAAATTTTGGGTTCAAAATCATGTCATGAGCTTGGATTTGAGTTTGTGTATGGATAGACATTAAATTTATCTCAATTTATTGATAAAAATGTCTTGGATAATTGTCATGAGGAGTTTTGGATATCAGCTGGGTGGAAATTTTGGGGTTAGGAGGTTCAATTTTATGGGATTTGGGTTTTTGATCAAAGTTGGGGATTTCGGGTTAATTTGGATTTGGGTTAGCTTTGAGTTCAAATTTGGGTCAATTAATTATTTTAACTGGCTTGAGGAAGTGTTATGAAGAATTTAGAATCCAAATTTGGGGAAATTGATTTGCTCATGGTGTTCAATTTGGAGGATTTAAGGGTAAGGCTAAAATTGGGGATTTTGGATTGGGCTTGCAATTGAGCTTGGAATTGGGGTCAATTGGGTTTGGATTTGGTTTCCAATGGAATTGAGGATGATAGTTTGAGTTTGGAGTTGAAATTGGGTGAGATTGAAGTCATTTTGGTGGAAATTGGGTCAATTTGGGCTTTAAGAGCAATTTGAGGAATTTGGTCAAAATGAGTCAATTTGGTCAAATTGGGCTCAATGGAGTGGTTCAAATTAATTTTGGGTAGATTTGGAGTGATTTTGGAGATTTTAGGAATTTTTGGAACTTTTAGAATTTTTGGGGCATAGAGGGCAGTTTTGTATTTTTGTGGATTTTGGGAATTTTGAAAATTTTGAGGCATTTAAGTGAATATTAGTGATTTGAAAGCATTTGAAATGATTTTTGAAGAGATTTTAGGAATTTGGGTAATTTTGGGAAATTTTGGAAAATTTAGGGTTTAGGGGANGAGGGCAGTTTTGTATTTTTGTGGATTTTGGGAATTTTGAAAATTTTGAGGCATTTAAGTGAATATTAGTGACTTGAAAGGGTTTGAAATGATTTTTATAGAGATTTTAGGAATTTGGGTAATTTTGGGAAATTCTGGAAAATTTAGGGTTTAGGGGCAATTTGGTAATTTGGTGAAGTTTGGGGTCAAGGAGGGTCAAAATTGGGAATTTGGTAAAATTAGGATTGACTGAGAATGTTAGTCATGAGGTCACCCTATTTGAGCCACAAGATCAAAGAAACTCTCATTATGGATCCTCCATGTGCTGGTCATAGCCGAACCCTAGCGCTGGGCTAATGGTTCAAGGGACCATCCACAACAGTTTCTAATAGAGTAAGGGATCAACTTAGCATATTTAGGTTAGGGTTTAGGTTTTTTGTGTCGGTGCAAGTGTGTGTGTGCAGGACTAACTAAGACCACACTACCTAGGGCTAACCCTAAGGCCAAACAGTTCTATGGGGACTCCTCTTGAAATCCTCCAATATTTGTCCCACCTACTAAGTGCTAGAGGTTAGAACCAACATGTGGTACATTGAGATGAGCAAAGAAGAGTTTAAAATTTCTATTGGTGAAGGTACCATCACTAGTCCTCTAGGAAGAGTCAACAGGAAAGTCATATGGCTAGGTCTTATGCTTCTAAGGAAAAAAGACTAGACCTCAACCAAAATTGAGGTCAACTAATGGACCCCCAATAGGTTTTGTGTGTCGGGCAAGCACACTGCATGTATTGGCTTTGACCGAAGAGAATAACAAACCAACACTACTGTTTGAGTCGACAGGCTCAAAGCAGAAAAGAGAGAAAATGTGGAGAAGGTTTCCGCTGGGGAGTATACAGAGAATCCTGATAGGGATTGGTAAATGTACCTTCAGACCATCAATTTTAAGAGTGAATTTGAAATTGAGAGAGTGATTTATGCTTGCTAACCCATGTGAGGGGCTACACGATGGATTTACAGTGACAACCAATAGGGAAACTATCGACCATGAGGAAGTTTCTATTTGATTTCAACGTTTTAAATTTTAATTTAAATTTTAATTTTGACTTTAATAAAAATTATAATTTTCAAAAGGAGAAAATATATGAAATGATCATACTGAGATGGAATGCACAAGGACTCACATCCAACTCAGAATGTATAAAAGTGCTGAGAAAGAGTAGGATGAGGCCTACCCCGAATGCAAAGATTGCAGAGCTCTATGAATGCAGAGATTTGTAGAGATAAGAATTGAAAGCCTCATATAATTTAAGACGGTCTCACATTAATCTTGAAATGCTGAGATTTGCAGAGGAAAGAGTCGAAAGCCTCATATCATTTATGGGGTTCTCACACCGATTTCAAAGAAAGTGTCACATTAGGAAGGAAAGCTCAAGGACTCACATCCATCTTAAGAGGTGACATAAGAGAATCAGAATTTAGGTACTGATCTCAGAATGGGAATTGAAATTTAGTTACCAACCCTAAAATGAGAATCAAAAGCCTCATACAATTCAAGGGGATCTCACACCGATCTAAAAAAGGGTGTCACATTAGGAAAGAAAGCACAATGACTCACATCCAACCTAAGTAGTGAGGAAAGGGAATCATAATTTAGGTATTGATCCCAAAATTGGAACTAGAATTTAGGTACCAGCATTGAAATGAGAATTGAAAGCCTCATACCATTTAAGGGGGTCTCACACCGATGTCAAAAGATGAGAATAGGGTGTCGTGCTCCATTTAAGGTGGTCTTAAGCCTATCTCGAAGATATCGTGTAGAGAATTGGATGTCGTGGTCCTCAACCTTTAAAATTTAGTTTGAACAAATGCAATAGGAGGAGATCCTAAAGTAATACAGTATCAGATGCTGTAATATTCAACCTCTAAAATTTGATTTAAATCATTGCAATATGAAGGAATCCTAAAGCAATGCAGTATCAGTTGTCCTGATCCTCAAGCTCTAAAATTTAATGTGAACCATTATAGTAGGAAGGACTCCTAAAGTAATGTGGTATAAGGTGTTGTGATCCTCAAACTCTAAAGTATAATGTGAACCATTGCGATAGGAAGGGCTCCTAAAGTAATGTAGTATCACATGTTGTGATCTGAAACCTCTAGAATATAGTGTATACCATTGCAAAGAAATGCAAAATTGGATGTTGGAATCCTCATCCTCTAAAAGATAGTGTGAACTATTGCAAAACAATGAAGAATCTGATGTTAGAATCCTCACCTCTATAATATAGTGCAAAACATTGCAAAGCAAAGTGGAATCAGATGTCGAAATCCTCATCCTCTAAAATATGGTGTGAACCATTGTAGAGTAATGTAGAATTGAATGTCGAAATCCTCATCCTCTAAAATATAGTGTGAACCATTGCATATCAATGCAAAATTGAATGTCATAAGCCTCATCCTCTAAGATATAGTGTGAACCATTGCAAAACAATGTGAAATCGGATGTCAGAATCCTCTTCCTCTAAAATATAGTGTGAACCATTGCAAAGCAATGCAGAATTGGATGTTGGAATCCTCATCTTCTAAAATATAGTGTAAACTATTGTAAAGCAATGAAGAATCAGATGTCGGAATCCTCATCCTATAAAATATAGTGCAAACCATCGCAAAGCAATGTGGAATCGGATGTCACTCATCCTCTAAAATATAGTGAGAACCATTGAAGAGCAATGTGGAATCGGATTTCAAAATCCTCATCCTCTAGAATATAGTGTTTTGAACTCATGAGAAAATCATGGAATTTGTGAAGATTTATGGAATGGAAGTTTGGGACTTCAACTTCTGTCGCTACACTTTATTTATTTGCTTATGTTATGAGTTTTCTTTTATTTTATTCTATTGTATTTTCATTTTTTTTGTTAGGACATGGACCCAATTTGAGATAAGCATGAAATTTGAGCTTTTAAGAACAAGTCTTTGTCTCTGAAACATCAGGAGGCACAATACTTCTTGAAGTATCATCTACTGATTAATGGAAAATGTACAAAATAACCCACTCTTTAAGGTGTTATAAGATATATATTCTTTCAAGTGCACATAAAGTTGCGTTATTTCTACGGACACCACATCTGAAGAGGCCACAACTTTGTAACGTCATTGTGGTAGTAGTCATTTCTTATCACTAATTTTGTGTAAATTTTGTCCATATTGTCTTTGAGAAATTGCTCTGACGTTCTTTGAGTTGACATTGGAATTGTATTTCCTGGGCACTGAAGGATGCGAATTCAAGGTTGAATTTCCATTATATCTAATAACGTAACCACTTACTTTAATTCCTTCTTTACGTACCTAAGAGAATTTCAAGATTTTGGTCGTGTGATCAAATTATTTTTCATTTTCCGAAGATATCTCAGAGCCAATTATAAGCCGACCAAAAGACATAAGATCACTTAACATTTTCATAAATATAATATACAAAGAATTTTCTTAAGAGAGCTTTCAAGTTTTATTAATCAGGGGAGGATCTAGACACCAATTTTTGATTATGCATCCACCTCAAGCTTCCTTCCAGGGAACATTTCTTTTCTCTCCTCTTCTTTTATTTTTGTTGCTTCCTTTTTTTAATCAAGTCTTTTACAATTTTCTTTTCTTTCTTTCTTCTCCACTTAGAATTACTATATCTGGTGGAGCAAATTTTAAAGATTTTGAATCTCTAAATTTAGACACCACTTTTTTATTTTATACCCACCTCAAGCTTCTTCTCAGGGGAATTCTCTCCCTTTTTGTATTGATTGATTTTTTTTGCTTCTTTTGTTTCTGGTAATTACTATATATGGCAGAGCATATTTTAAAAACTTTGAATGTCTGAAGTCCCCTAACTAATAATCCTCAAATATTTCTTAATATGAATTCTGATATATTATAATTCATTCAAAAGTTAGGACCCAATTTTGTGGAAGGAAATTAAAAGGCTCATGATATCTCGAGTAAATTACTCATATTTCAATCACACTATTTTATTTTGAAATCAACTTAGGACCAAGTCTCCCAGTTATTAGGGAATTAATTTTATTCCTCACTGAAATCATAGTTTATTATAATACTAAGACTTCATCTTAGATCACTCTTTGCTTAACTGTCGTTCCATTAAGTTTTAAGCCTCTAAGTCAGTTGGTTTCTTTTTTCCTAAAAACTTCCCTTTTCATTTGATGTAACATTATCTGTTGAATGTATGCAACAAAAAAATATGATGAATCTTGAACAACAACTGTTTCTTCCTTTTCTTTATTGTGGTGGGAGGGATGGGACAAAATGACACTAATCCTGCTAATATCCTTTTTAAACAAAAATAGTAGTACAATAGTAGTCAAGGGCATCTCATCCATTGTTAGTTGCATAGGAGTAAGTTGGAATAAACAAATTGACTGAAATCATTTGGATAGAACCTCTTTCAAGTTCTTTTCAAATATTCTTCTGAGATCATTATGTCTTTATTTTTGAAACTCTCCTCAAGCAAGTCTTTGAAAGTGCAACACTCCTCTATGATGTGTCCAATGAACTTGTGGTATGGTCAATACCTCGGGTGTCCTTTCTTGTTGACCTCGTCTGGCTTCTATGGGTTGAGCAACCTGAATTCAGTATTCTTGATCAGATTGTGGAACATATTTCTTGTTGCCTCATACTTAAAAGATTATATCTTATTTGATCAATCGACCATGGTTGGGATTTTTTTTTTTTTCATTTTTCAGGTAAGGTCACTGCAAAATGATTGCTGAGCATTCTGACAAGGACGTTGGAAGGTTCGTTGACATTATTTGGCTTGTATTTGCATTTATCACTTTCCCCTACCAACCACAGTAACTGTCCAGGATTTCTCCTCAAATATCTCCATTAGTTCTATCTCCTTAGCCCTTTCCAGAAGACCAAAATTCTTGGCTTCTCCTTGGAGGTTCCTACGTTTACTAACCTACTTCTCAGACTTACTGATTATAAAACCTTTAGGCAAGAAACCCACTGAACCATGGACGCTCTTCAAAAGAATCTCAATTGCATACTGCTCTTGCAACCGCGACTCAAATCTCTTGCTGAGATTTCTCCACCGTAGGATGTACTCCACCAAGGTTTCATCCAGCTTTTGCATCTCTACTAAATGATCACCAATAGTAATGTGATGCTGAACTCCGACAAACTAGCTGACAAAAATGTTTTCCATTTCTTTGAATGTCTTCACTGAACCATTTAGTAGCTCTGCATACTAATCAAAGGCGACTTTGGTAAGGCTACTTACAAACTGATGGAACAAAAGTGCTTCGTTACCCACCACATTGCAACAGCTTGCTCGATATTGTTGATCCCGACTGTTTATATGCAACAGTAGAACAATGTATTTGACTATAGTTTTCACTTATCTTTCCTTACTTTGCAACAGTGCCAAATACTTGCTCCTGGAGAAAGTAAGAATTTAACTTTTTAACTTAATCTATATTGGGATACTATGCATGTATACATATCATTATCAAGTAATATAGGACTTTTTGATTAAGCCCTGAATATCGAACCCACAGGGGTTGTTCACAATATGCGATAATTCAAGTAACCAAACTTTCTAATTTAAAAAGACAAATACTTAAACCATAGTTTTATCACAGGAATGAAATTTGAACCCTTTTTGATATTTTTAATGTTTAAAAATGACATAAAAACTTAATAAAGATAACTTGAGTTTATGTAAAATAAAAGCACTGAATATGAAATATCTTTCTCCTTATCATGAATTAGTAATAAGTATAGTAATTATGTTGTGGATGTATTCAAGTTGTGTTGTGTGAAATAGGAGCAATATTATTCTTTACCCTTACTAGAGATGCTATAAGGAACATTTCCTAATTTAAAGTTTGAATAGTTTTGAAGACCAGTTAGGCAGGAAAGATACTAGCTCTCACTCTAGAGTTCCCTCGGTTCCCTTCACCTGCGGGATAACACCTCATATCAAAACATAAAACAATAAACCAATTTGGGGGCTTTAGTTTATCACTCTAAAGTCCTCTAACTCTACACCCTTAACTATTATTTTCCTATTTATTTGCACTCAATCAGATGAACTACATTCTCATTAATACAATCTCATGTGATTCTTTCCAATTGTTGACTGAGACAATACCAGCCTTGTTCTTACATGTTCTCAAAACAAATTTTAACAACTAGATGGGCCAGATCAAGAAGTAAATGAAGTGCATGGAAATAAATCATCACAAATTCTTCCAACATTAAAGATTAATACTCTCCCCAACTTCCATCCAACACTTTAATTACTTTTCATTTTAAGGAGAAAGATAAAGAAAACTACTAAGAATCCATGGAGAAAAAAAAACCACACTTTAGTTTAAAAATAGAAATCATTGTCAAACCAAAAAGAAGTCTCAATTAAAACCAAAAGTAGTTTAAAACAAAGATAAAAATACATCTCAAATCCTTCACCAAATTATTTAAGTTCCTTTGAATCTCTCCTATCTTACAACACTCTTAACTCTTAAATTAAAACTATAAACAAAAGGAAAATAAATTTGTGGTGCCTGAGTTTTTTTTAAAAGCTTCTCCACAAACTTCTTTAAGAACCTTTCAAAACTTCTTAAGATTTTCAGGACTCCCGAAAAGTTTCAACTTTCTTCTTTTATAATTTTCCAAGAGGTGCCTTAGTATCTCTTCAAAATGTGTCTTGATTCGATGTCTTTACCAAGAGATGTCTCCTTTCACAAGTTCTTTAATTATATTTTCAACCTTAGTGGTTTTAACCATCGATTTTAGCCAATAGGTGCCTCAAATGTCTCTTCAAAATTCATCAAAATGAATTAACCCGTCAAGTAACTATCATTGGCACTTAAGCACGGAGCCTCTGGCGCTTAGGCGTGGCCTTCTCTGTTTCAGCGGTGCATAAGCACCAGTTCTGGCACTTAGGCGACAAAACACTTTTGCACCACTTTTGCATCTTTAATCCAAATTTGATCATTTTTCACTTCTTTTAGCATTTTCCACCTTTTACTTGTACCTGAAAGAAAAACACACAAATACCTTCCATTAAAGTGCAATATCTCAAAAATATGTATATCGTGTCTAAAAACCAAAATCCCCCAAACTTAAAATGTTACTTGTTCTCAAGTGACACTTCAATCTTTAAAAACTAGATAAGTATGATTATGTACATGAGTTTGTTTAGGAGTATCTAAAATTTTTTTCTAGAAATATAATACTCTAATTTAGAAAAAAATCTAGCGAATGAGACCAACTTAAGGTTTAGAAATCCTTAAACTGAAGAAGCATGAAAAATAGGAGTTCTTATCTAATTCAAAGAAATTTGTACATTTTCCAAATATAGAACTTAGGCATTTTATTTGCTTCACTTACAAAAAATTTATTAAGTATAATTTTACTTAATATATTATATGCTTAAGCTTAAGAGTTTCTCAAGTCTTATACTTTAAAAAGATCAGATGTGGAACCAATTTTTTATTAGGTTCTAATTTTTAAGCTTCTCCTCCCTTTTTCAACTATTCTTTTTTTCTTTTCTTTTTCTTCTTCTTTTTCTCTTTTCTTTTTCTTTTTCTTTTATTTTTTTAGGCATGGATAACTATATTTTGATAATTTTCTTTTACTTAAAAACATAATAATAATTTTGGGAATTAATTTCAATAAAAGAAACTTAAGTATCAAAAATAAATGTTTAATTTTTTTCATTTTTTAAAAATACAATTTCTCCTACTAAAAATAGTTACACAATATTTATGATTTCTACATTTTAAAACTTTAACTTTAATTTTTTCTATATCACTTATAAAATTTTAACTAAATTTTCTTACTCATTTCTATAATCAAAATTTTACTTCCCTAATATAAGTTCATATACATTATCATTTTTCTTTCCAAATCAAATTCACTTGTAGCTCATTTGAGAACAAATAAAATTCAAGTTTTGAGAATATTTTTCAATCCCACCAAACTTTAATTTTTAAAAAATTAAACAACTTAATAGTAGATATATATAAGCAGGAACAAAAACTGAAATAACATGCTTAGAAGAATTTTTATACCATAATAATACAAGTCCAAAACTAAAAACAGGAGTAAAATTAATTTTAGATCAAATTTCTTACTTTTAATATATAGAGATCCATTAAACTTCCAAGTAGTGGATACAGACATAAAGGCAAACAAACACACTAACTTTGACTTCACAATATCAACATAAAAACAATCACACTGACAATATAAAAGAAAATATGGGGTAGTAAATTTTTTATATTAACGTTTTACATTAAAGCTGACAAGATTTTCAACTATCATAAGACATAGAAATAAGTTCATTTTTAAATAACTAAAACACATTACACAATCAACAATTACTACCCCAGAATTTAAAACACAGTACTAACAAAACACAAACATTCCAATAACATTTAAATAGAAAGTCTAACACATCACATAGTCAAAAAAGTATAAAAAACTCAAGTTGCATCAAGTGCACACCATAAAGTACATCACATAATACAAACACATAAATAACTTAGTCCTCCTCCTCCTCGTCATCATTAGTGTCACCGCTATCGCAAAATGTTGCAAACTCATAATAAGGATACTTTGGATATGAAGGAAACTCCACTCCTTGGTTACCCCTAAAAAGGCTCTCCAAAGATGAGTAAAATTTTTCCTCATAATCACCATGTCTTCTGACATATCCATCAATTTGATCGACAAAATCCTCTAAATTTTGTACCTTATATGTAGTAAAATTAATATTATCCATCATCTTCTACAATAATTGATCCTCAAATTCACTAGGTTGACCTCCAGATGTAGATGGTCTAGATGTAGAAGCAGCAGAGGTGGATGTAATAGGCGTCAACATTCTATAACTTCTCAAAAATCATCCTATCCAACCAAAAATAGAGTGTTCAGAATATGATTTCACATTCACACTTGTAATCAGTTTTAGAGGCAGCAATACTTCTTTCCAACTAACTGATGGTAGTCTGACAAATCAAAGCTCCAATGTTGATAGACTTGCACTACTGAATACAATAATTCAACGTTGTTCTCCCCCTCATAACTTCACTAAGATGATTCGTCGGTAACAAATGAGCTGAAATAATGTAGTTTCATGCCTTTGATGGTGCAGTTAACTTTGAGGTGAAAAAATTGACTCTCCTCCCATTTGTAATTTTCTAGAGTCATCTTCCAACAGTCAAACTGATATAATCTCATCTAGTTCCATCGAAGTAGGACTATAGTTCGGATAAAAACACAGAGTACCAGGAAATAAAATGTAGAACATGTTGATTACCTCCGGTGAAAAAGGTACCAATTTGCCTCTGACCATGACTCTATCCTCTTCCGCCTCAGGAAGGTTTGCATAGAACTCCTGCACTACAAAAATCACAGCCATAGCAAAAGAACAACAGAGTCGTTCTCATTGTAGGCGAATGATCAAATCCTCCACGGATCCACCTGGATTTTTAAAAAATCTCTCAAAAATCAATTTTTGTGACTGTAGAGTGTCACTATATTTGTCCCGAGCTTTTGAACTCACAAACTTGCTCGAATCAAAGTGGGACTTCCCCTTCCTCCTCTTCATTCTTGTTTCCATTTCTAAAAGTTTTCAAAAATTCCAAAATAATTTCAAAGATCAAGTCTAATCTACTAAACTCAACTCCTATAAGTTTAAACTACAATTTCTATGTAATTTTCATAGATTTTTCTCCACTTTTCACCATGAATAGTGATTTTTGGGTTTCTCCAAATGTATTCAAAATACATGGTGAAAATCCAAAATTTTCTATATAGAAGTAAAGCTCTTACCTTAAGAATTCCAAATCTAGCAAATTTGGCTTGAATCCACCAAGAAATCAACAAAATAAGGTTTGCCCTATACTCAAACTTTCGGACGTCAGAGAAGGAAGACGATGATAGGAGAAAAAATGGAAATTTTTGGGGTTATTTTTCACTTTTAACCTTTTGTGAACCAGTTTTCGTGAACCGGAGCTTATGCGTCGATATGTGGCGCTTAGGCACTTGCCTCTCTGATTCCCTCGCGCTTAAGCACGGGGTTGTGGCGCTTAGGCGCCAGTGAACAAATTTTTTTTAATTTTTTTTTAACTTAAGTTAAATACACTGTTAGCCTAAGTAAACCACCCCTAAATGGTTTTATAACACTTAAATGACTATTTTCATCTCCTTTAACTCTCCTCTCTGTCAAATTTCTCTATCATAACTAATTTGATTCGAGACTAAAATAACAAAAAAATTTCATAAACAAACACTTATATTCATTCATGAACTATTACAAACAACATTTAACACCTAATTCTCATTCAAAAAGAGTCTTAGATGAGAAAATTTTTCGAAATACAAACACTAAGAAAACTTACACAATAAAACACATAATTACATAAACACTAAAAACAATACTTAACACTAATAGATAAAATAACTCTTAACAAAAAAATCTTAGCATAGAACTTAATTCCATGCTTCATTTGTTGGAAAAAAATCCTGTCTCTCATTAGTCTCTCCTTGGGCATTTAGAATATAGTATTGATAAAATGGATGGTGGCGACGAGCTCTGATACAGTCTTCTTCAATCCATTTCTTCTTAAGATACATCGCCTTATCCGCTTCCTCTATATAACTAGTATGGCTAAATTGGATTTTTAGTTGCCATTCAATATGCTCTAGATGTGCATTAACTTCATTTACCTTTGTGTCAATTGAAACCACGTCAGCCTCAATTTTATTGTTTTTTTCTGCTATTCCTTCAATAGTAATGACTAAAGAAACGTTATACATCTCTTGTGCGCTCTAACTAATGAATTTCTTCCTCATGGCCTCTCCTTTTTCTTTAAATCCATCTTGCATGAAGACATTTTCTCCAAATCTCTCTTTCCCTTAGACTTTAAGGTTAGAATTTGAATTGTGGTGAAAAATTCTTTATAAAACCCTTTTATTTATAGGCCAAAATCCTTCCTATAACTCTTAGAGACATCCTGAAACTGCCATGGCACATTTAAGTTAACGAATTGGCGGGCTAAACTTCTAGAAATCGCATTTTCGTACATGGTTTTTTCTCCTGTGCTTAAGCATCAGTACTTGATTTAGCACCGGCCAACTTAACATCCAAATACTCATTCTAACATGTCTAATTCACTTAATAAAATCTCAAAAACATTACAAACATGAAATAGTCTCAAAAGAACCATCCCAAAAATTCTTAATCACACATAAAAAAAATTTAAAACATAAGCACACTGATAACTATGGATTGCCTCCCACTGAACGTTTGGTTTAATGTGGTCAACCCAACGTAAGCAGTGCTTATTCTGCTTGACCCAACATCACTCGATCATTAAATTTAAGTTGATCCCCTATAAAATAGGGTTTCAGTCTATGACCATTCACTTTAAATATTTTCTCAGTTTTAGGATCTTTGATATCCACAACTCCATAAGGATAAACTTTCATCACAATAAATGAGCCTATCCACCGAGACTTAAGTTTTCCATGAAATAATCTTAACCTTGCATTATATAGAAAAACATGTTGCCATGGTTGAAAATTTTTAGTAAGAGTCATTCGATCATGCCGCATCTTCATCTTTTCTTGTAAATCTTAGCACTTCCATAAGACTCTTTCCTTATTTCTTCAAGCTAATTTAATTGTAACAATTTTTTTTCATTAGTATCTTTCAAATTATAATTGAACTCCTTAATCACCCAATACACTTTATGCTCAAGTTCAACTGGTAGGTGACAAGCTTTCCCAAATATTAGCCTATATGGGGACATTCCTATAAGAGTTCTATATGTTGTCCTATAAGCCCACAAAATATAGTCAAGTTTGGCTGACCAATCCATTTTTATTGGATTTATAGATTTTTCCATAACTCTTTTAATTTCATGCTTGGATAATTTACTAAAACCACTTGTTTGAGGATGATAAGCAGTAGCAATCTTATGATTTATATGATATTTCTTTAACAATTTATCCATTATGACATTTCTTAAATGACTTCCCCCATCAGTTATGATAACTCTCGACATTCCAAATCTACAAAACATGTTCATTTTCAAAAACTTAACAACACACAATTTTTTTCCCTTTCGAGTTTGACTTGCTATTTCACAAATTATATCGGACTGTGTCGTGCTGCGCGTGCTCATTAATTTTCCTTATATTAATTAAATCTTTCTACTTTTAAATTACTTTTACTTTAAAAATCTCTATAAATTAAATAAATAATTACCCAGTATATAGATCGATCTCTGTTGATTTTTAGTGCTTGCACTAATATTGCGTGGTATTGGCCAAGTAGCTAACCACAAAGCTTTCTTTTTGAAGCTGCTGCAATGGCGTTTCCAATGCTCACTTTCTGCTGCAACCTGCCGACAAGCCACGATGCTCAAAATATTGTTTTTACCATCAAGTTTGGAATTAGATTTGAAGAGCTCGAGGTTGTCCTTGGGAAAGCCCAGTTCGTCATAATGAAGGTCACCACTCAAGAGGTTCAAGAACTGTTTGCTGAGTTTATCCTGAACTGCCCTCAGGACTTGCCTTCTTACAAGATGGTTAAGAATACTGCCACCACGACACCTACCAAGCCTACTGTTCTCGCTTCTTCTAAGGGAAAAGAAATCATGATCATTGAAGACCTGACTGAGGGATTGATTGTCCTGCCATCAGTATTCAAAATCAGATCAAGTTTAAGGACTCCACCGCTAACCTGAACTCAGAGGAGAAACCGCAACTGGAAGATTCGGAGGGCTACTTAAGCCAAGATTTTTGAGAAAGTGCCTATTGATGAAGTTCCTCACCAGGAGGAGTCAAGATTATTGGACACCTATCCACTTCTGCAAGGGAGTAGGTTCCATCCCTTAATGGAAACTAATGGGTACAGAAGTATCCAAAAGATTGTCGCTACTTTACCGAAACTTCATGGACATGGTGGAGAGAGGAAGAAAACTACCTCCATCACCCAAGTCAGTTTAGTTTTCTAGAAACTAGCTGCCAAAAAAGGATGTTCAGTTGGTGAGTTACTCAAATGAGTGGGATGTGCAGTATCCCCTCGCATGTAAAAAGAAATTTTAAAGGACGTCAAATCTGTTAGACGCTCCCAGAAATCAATTGAAGCTTTAGCTGCTCGCATTGCCATCTAGGTCCGCTTGGGGAGAATAGTTGATACCACCATTGATGCAACTAATTTTACTGCCACTAGAGTCACGGGCCATCGACCAGTTAAGTCACACCTGGGTCCGAGAAATTTACCAACTACCAGTCATAACGATGTTCTTAAAAATTTGAAGGATAAGATGAAGAGGTTACCTCGTACCGTATCCAGTCCACACCATGGGGAGCAGACATCTCTTTGACATGTCAATGTTCCTACTGAGACACTCTGTCTCAAGACATCATCATCAAAGAAAAGGGTATGGATACCCAAGGTCACCGTTCCAATACAATCTAGTGAGCCCGGAGGGCAGAATCATGGAATAAGGCAAGTGTATGAAGTGTCCAGCATTGACGCAACAATTGCTAGCAAGATGGAGGAACAAGTAGAGGAGGTCCATCAAGGTCCTCCAGACCTTAAGACAATTCAAGAATCAATAATTACAGAAAAGGTCAAAAAGCTCAGGGTCAAGATTTTTGAGTTAGCCCGAGAACATGGAGTTTCCATTGATGATAATGAAGATTTTGACTTCAATGATTACCTTGAAGAAGATTTTATAGATGTCCATGTCATCAAAATTAGAGCCACTGCATCTACGCGCGACGCTAAACCTCTCTTCGAAGAGAATGCCATAGATGAGCTATGTAGGGCTATCTTCCTAAGGGATGAGCAAATCAGCCAAATGGAGAATAGAATAGAAGAAATGGTTGCTGCAATTACCGCCATGGCCACTGTTCAGGGACAGTCTCAACCCCCACAGCTAGCAATAAGGATGATTATACACATCGTAGATGAAAGGAGGGAAGTCGCCTCAACAAATATGGATGATCAACAAAAGAAAGATTCTCCATCAAGCGCCATGCTAGAAAAGGAATTGAGGCAAATTGTCGAACAAGTTCGGGAGGCCTTAACCCAATCTAAGGGTGATGCAATTATTTTGAAGGATAAACCTTACTTGGAGGTGTTTGATGTTGTACCCAACCCTAAGGGTTTTCTATGACCAAACTTTAAGATATTTGCCAGGACTAGAAATTCTAGGTAGCATATAGCACATTTTCGAGCCAGTTGTGGTAATACTAGAGGTAACAAAGCTTTGCTTTTCTAATAGTTTGTTAGCAGCCTGTCAAGGATCACTTTTGATTGGTATGCAAAATTACCCAACGAATCAGTCAAGATGTTTGCCGAGTTAGAACAATTGTTTGGGAAAGGTTTTCTAAAGCACAACATCATGTGTGTATCAGAGATCTCATAATAGAGAAGCAAAAGCCCAATGAGACTTTAGTGGACTACATTTTGAGGTGGAAAAACCTTAGCACTAAATGTTAACCTCAACTACGGGAACATCACGCAGTTGAGATCTTACTCAAGAGCATCCATGGGCTAGTAGATTTCATTCTCAAGGTACTCACCATTAAATCCTTCAAGAAGCTACTCAGTAAAGCTAGCAATCTTTAAGAAGAAGTCAAACATATGGATTCTCATGAGAAGTCCGAGAAGTCCAAGATGACCAGAGTATTTGAAAAGAAGACTGGAACAGTGGAAAAGGTCAATAAAAGAAAACAGTTGATGAAGATACATGCAGAATATTCTCACCAGAATTCTCGTCAGTCGTCATCGTAGCATGCTCAACAACAGACACAATAGTATGGCCATTCTAGCAAGAAACCGCCTTAAGGAGGATCATACCGAACAGAGAACAGGAAAATGTCCATTGTAGAATGAAGGAAAGTGGTGTACTCCTTCAAAGATGAAGCCATTCCCAAAATGTTCAGAAGTCTTATGAAGAAGCCTGAGTTCAAAATACCAAATCCGAAGAAGCTTGAAGAGGTTGACAAGAATGATCAACAAAATTATGTCCATATCATAGATTGTTGGGCACACTATAGAGGAATGTTTTGTCTTCAAGGATTGGCTCGAGAAACATCTTAAGAAAGGGAATATAACTATCCTGAAAGAATATTTAAAAGAATCTTAAAAAGGTTCTATAATTATGATTTTTGTCAAGCCAAAATCTCTGATTGACCCGTATACTGGAAAAAATGGGTGGAGTACAGTCTAGAGCAAATCATCCAAGAAGATACTAAACCAAATCCATAATGCATCAAGACAAGCTTTAGTTCACATTCTTCAACCTACTAAGCCTGAGATGAAGATTTTGCTAAAAGATCCATCATCGTCAAAGATAATAAAGAAGAATAAAACCACCACAATTACTAATATCACGAGGGTGGGGGGGGGGGGTAGGATAGGGGCTGCCTCTGCTAGATTGGTTGTCTCAGATTTGAGGAAGAAAATCCTCGAACCCTTGACCTTGTATGATTATCTTTTTGACCCTCCGGGGCTTTTTGAATATAATGATTATGATTTCAGCTACATTTTAACTGTTTCTAATGATAACATAATCAACTGTGACCGACCCAGCTTTGATCTTGATTCCCAAAATGATCCTCAAATCATGCTTAATTCTGATGAACTCGTTAACAAGATCGAAGAAGACATTGACAGTACCGCTTACAACAACACCGAGAGTGAGGAACCAGTCCACCGCTTACTATCAGCTTGGATCTCTCTGACAAAGAAGAAACACCAGAAGATTTGATAATGGCAACTCAAGAAGAAGAAATAAATAAGTAAACTTAAGGAGCAAGAAGGTATTACCCCCGGGAATAGCTCCGACATATAAAAGAAAGCAAATAGTAACTCGAGAAGACCTGCGTCCACCTCCGCCAACGAGAGAAACACATAACCTAGGGAAAATTGGAGGATCATACAAAGTGGATTACAATGTGCTAGCTCGTCCTAGGAAGTTGCCGACCAAATTAAGCATCTAAAATGCTCTAATCCTATCAAAAAAGATAAGAGAGTCTCTGGTTACAACTTTTCTAGACCCAGAGATTTGTTTAGCCCAATTGGCCAGCACATCCTCAGATGAAGTTTTCTTGTTGAAAGAACAATCTGGGGTGACCTTCACAGATGAAGACCTGCTGCTCGGTACCACCGACCATAATCGTTCAATCTATATCTCCGTTAATATCGGCAAATTTGTATTATCCAGAGTCTTAGTAGATGATGGAGCATCACTCAACTTTATGAGTCTACGTACATTAGCCTATTTGGACATTAAAGCTCAGGAGCTTATGACACAAAAAATGATGCTAAGAGAATTCAACCAAAAGGGAGAGAGAGCCCTTGGATCAATTACATTACTGATGAAAGTTGGAGAACTACTAACAACTGCTAAATTTCATATCATCGGTGCCAAGACCTCTTTCAACGCTTTATTGAGTCGACCATGGATTCACAGACATAACATGGTTCCATCGTCTCTACTCCAATGCATTAAGTACTACAAAGAAGGACAAGAACATTGCATCAAGGGAGATTTACAACCATTTTCTGTTCATGAAGTTGGTATTCATGAAGACGACGCTTACTATTCAACTCTAAAAGAAATTGTTTTCTCTTGTGAAGTTATGATAAAGAAAACTGAGGCTTCAGAAGAAGTACAATGGAAAGGCCATTCAAGTCAGCTTCAGCAATCTTCCAACACTCTTTCGAGATAAGTTGGTGGAAGTTCTTTTACTTCGTGCACCCGAGGTAGAGGTCGGTGGACGTGCAAGAACCAACTTAATTGTTGAACGGACTAGGCCGACCATCAACATTAGTGATGCAAACAGTTCTGAAGATGAAATAATGATAACAAGACAGAACAAACCTCAGTACAAGATCTCCTTAAAAGGCATGGAGAAAAATAAATATGAGACAATGTATGATCGGATAAACCACTATGTGAACACCATGGCCCTTACTCTGATTCTCCCTCAAAAGGTCGAGAGTTTAGAGGTCAAAGAGGTCCATAGTGCTGGTTCAAAGCCGATAAAATTTTATCGTGATTCTACTTCTACTAATCTTGAAAATCATGTAAATTTGGATGAGGATCCAAATGAATTAGTGGAATTGCCTTTTGGTTACCTTTCGCCTTGTGTATAAAAGTTAATTAAATAGGAACATTTGCCAAAACAAATACCAAAAGATAAGTTACAAATTTTTTAAAAATTATGGAATATTAAAAGTCGAACTCCCAACTCGAAAGAGGGTCTCAGATTTAGTACAGGTTGACCAGTCGATGATTTAGAATTTTGCATGGTCGTTACTAGTGAATCAGAAGAGGACCACCTCGTTATAGAGGATGACCTTACTGATCAGCTAATAGAAGATGCTCCGCCAGAATTTGAGGAAGAAATCAAATCAACTGTTGATAAGTTAAAAGGAAATTAACCTCGGGACAAAAGAGTAGCCCCGACCTACATTTATAAGTTCTTTACTCAACGATGAAGAATCCTTAGAATTGATCAAACTATTAACATAATTCAAAGATTGCTTCACATGGAGTTATGATGAAATGTCAGGACTGTCAGCAGAGGTTGCAGCTCATAAGCTCAGGGTGTACAAAGATATGACCCGAGTAAAATAAGCTCCAAGAGAATGCACCTTGAGATAGAATAGCAAGTCATTGCTGAGGCGAAGTAATTAATAGAAGCTAAGTTTGTAAGAGAAGAGCAATACCCTATGTGGTTAGCTAACATCGTACCTATTAAGAAGAAAAATAAATAAATTTGTGTATGTGTCAACTTCAGAGATTTGAAAAAAGCATGTCCAAAGGAGGAATTGCCGTTGCCAATACCAGAAATGATGTTGGATATCGCTTCGACACATGAAATTTTCTCTTTCATAGATGGTTCATCGGGGTACAATCAATTCAAGATGGATCCAGAAGATGCATCACTTACAGCCTTCAGAACGTCCATTGGATTTTTTGCTACACAGTGATGTCATTTGGGTTGAAGAACGTCGGAGCAACATATCAACGAGCTATGACAAATATTTATGATGATCTCAATCACAATCAAGTGGAATGCTTCGTGGATAATTTGGTGATCAAAAGTAAATGAAAAATAGACCATTTGTACGATTTGAGGATCGTGTTCGAACGGTTACGACGATATGACCTCAAGATGAATCCCTTAAAGTTCACCTTTAACTTTACCTCTGGGAAATTTCTAGGATTTGTTGTCCGTCATCGGGGAATCGAGATCGACCCAAATAAGATTAAAGCTATCTTGGAGATGCCTCCACCCAAAAACTTGAAGGAAAGTTGGCATATCTGAGACGCTTTATTTCTAATCTCTCAGGTAGGTGTCAGCCCTTCTCCGCATTAATTAAAGAGGGCATCAAATTTGTTTGGGGAGAGAAATGCCAACAGTACTTTGAGGACGTTAAATAATATTTAATGACACCTATTTTGGCAGCCCCTATCTCAGGGAAACCTTTAATACTTTATACCGTGGCCCTGGATGACTCTCTCGGAGCCCTTTTAGCCCAAGTCAATGACGAGGGTAACGAAAAGCACTCTACTACTTGAGTCGTTGTCTAATACAGATGGAGATAAGGTATCCACCTATTGATAAGCATTATCTAGCTTTGATTTTAACCGACCAAAAGCTCAGACACTACATGCTTTCTCATAGGATTACCCTAATTTTGAAAGTTAATATGTTGCATTATTTGATGACCCAACCCACACTCTCTAGACGTCTGGCTAGATGGACGATGATTTTATCACAATTTCATATAAATTTTGTTCCCCTCCATGCTATCAAGGGACAAATTTTAGCAGACTTCCTCACTTCACATTCACTTCCAACTGGGTCCCCTCTTAATGACAAACTACGAGATGAACAAATATTACAAATGGAATTCTCCAGTGCACAACACTCAGAGATGTACTTTGACGAAGCTTTGTTAATTAGAAAATACAAAGGATCAGGTACAGTTACACAAGGCAAAGCAGGGATTGTTTTGATGTTCATCATGTCAGATAAGGGTATGTTGAGGTTCTTCTACCACCTGACAGAGCTGTGTACCAACAATTAAGCAGAATATGAAGTTTTAATTACTGGGCTGGAGTTGGCAATCTAAACGGATATAGCAGATATTTCCATCTATGGTGACTCACAACTCATCATTCAACAAGTTAACAAATAGTACAAGATTTTAAAACAAAGGTTAGCAGAATACCATTGGTATGCCACAAAGCTGCTCGAGCAGATTCCAAATCTGACTTTCTACTGCATTCCTCGAGGAGATAACACACATGTTGACATTCTAGCAAAACTTGCTAAAGAGTTGGCATGCCCCCCGGAGGATTCCATTGACATCACAATATAGGGTAGACAAGTTCTGTCTCGCGTCAACCTCAATAATCTACACAAGCTTGGAAAAGAGGAAGAAATAATGATTGCAGTTGCCGATATCAACAAAGATTGGCGCAAGCTATTAATAGAATATTTGCATACTGGAAATCTGTCGGAGGACAAGTCAGCAGCACACCACATAAAAAAAGGGCTATGTCATATGCCTTAGTAATAAAGGTCCTCTACAGAAGATCATTTGACCAGATGTGGCTACGATGTCTAAGGAGAGCCGAAGCACAAAACGTTGTCAAAGAAGTACATGCCGGATTGTGTGGTGCTCACCAGTCAGAGCCAAAAATGAAAATGAAGATCAAGTGACTCAAATATTTTTAACCATCAATGATGTCCGACTGAATGGATATAACCAAAATATGTCACCAGTGCCTAGTGCATGGGGTGGTCTTGCACGATCCTCCGAATATGCTACACCCAACAGTCACCTCATGGTCATTCGAGTGTTGGGGCACGAGAAATAATAGGTCCGATAGACCCTCCATCCTCAAAAGGACATATATTTATACTTGCCACTTCAGATTACTTTTCCAAATGGGCAAAGGCAGTGCCGTTACGAGAGGTTACAACACAGAACGTCCTTCAATTCATCAGAAGCCAAGTCATCTACCCTTTTGGAGTTCCACGTAGAATAATCTCCGATAATGGAACAACCTTCAAGAGCACAAAAATCAATAACACATCAAACAACACGGGATAGACTAGAGATTCTTTACAATTTACTATCCTAGGGAAAATGGTCTGGCCGAGGACTTCAACAAGACATTGGTACAGATTTTGAAGAAGACACTGGATGAAAATAAAAGAGATTGGCATAAAAAACTACTAGAAGCTTTGTGGGCTTATCGGACGACGTTTAGAACTCCCACTCAGTGTACGCCCTTCATACTCGTGTACAGGTCCGAGGCCGTACTACCGTTAGAGGTTCAGACGTCGTCTCTCAGGGTCGCTGTCGCCAATCAACTTACAATAGAAGCAAGTGAAAAACTTAGACTTGAAGAATTGTAAAGTCTCGAAGGAAAGCGCTTAGAAGCGCAACAACAATTGGAGATTTACCAGGCGAAGATGGTTCAAGCTCATGACAAATTGGTCAGCCCAAGGACATTCAAAATTTGTGATCTCGTACTTGTTCTCAAAAGGCCTATTCATGCACGCCACAAGATAGATGGAAAATTTGAGCCAACATCGGAGGGACCATATGTCATAGAAAAAGTCTACTTAGGAGGAGCCTACCAGCTAGTGGATTTTTGGGGTGAAAAACCTATTTTGCCGATCAATGGACGATACCTGAGGACATACTACGCAACTTGACATTAATTGAATTGAAATCTTGGAATTTGGATTATTTTGGTGTTATTTATTCGACAAAACGTCTGTGACTGGGTCCAAAAATTTTTAATAAAATTAATCTAAAAAAAATGAAAGCTTTTTGAAAATTACATGCTTTGATTTTCTTCTTTCTACCTTTTAAATTTGATATTCTACTAAGTTAAACAATAGATATACATAAATAAACAATCTTCTCATCGATATAAACCAAAATTTTGTCTAATAAAAACTTTATTTTGTTCTTCTTCCTGCTAAATTTCAGCTCACTGATGTATTTTTTCTATTGTCTGCAGAGAAAATGTCAGGACAGAGGCTGATTTTTTTTATTTTAAGGATGGCTGGAACCTCGCACCTAACAAGGAAAGGGCGTCTCAGGGTGGCATAATAGACTTTGACTTGGACTTCAGTCAAGTCAACAAGGACTATGAGGGTCCCCTAATGGATGTGGTCAGCCGTCGAGAAAAAGAAGGGCTACCATCGCTGCTGAAGATTGGCACCAGGGATACTTCCTCGCTTAAGGGGAAAAATGTGATAGTTCAACAAGACCCGATGGAGGGGACTAGCCACATGCCGTCTATGCTAATTGTGCCGACCGGAGGCCTAATCATTGTCAATGATGAAAGACTTCCAGATGCAACGTTACAAAGAACTCACGTAGAAATGCCAACCACCAAAAACATAGAGCCTTCCTGCGCAAAGAAAGAAGTCACTAGAAGGAGGCAGAGAACTTGCTTACCCCTATCCCTGAAGGGAAAATCTACAATCCAAGCATGAGAGAGACCTCTTCCAGCTTGCCTACCACAGAGAATGAGTCCGAGTTTGCTCCAGAGCCGGAGACACCAGGAGTTTTAGAAGCTCTTTGTATGGGTTGCCCGACATGCAACGCCGAGATTCCCACACGGACACCAGCTACAGGGGCATTTATGGAATGCTTGGATTGCAACGTTCTCCATCTAGAGCATTACAGTACTTTGGAGGAGTGAGTGTCCATCGAGGATGGATTTTAGAGCACTGATTACCCAATAGGGGAGCCGTATATCCCGTTAGATGCAGAGTCATATATTTCGTTGGAGACAGAGACAACACCAGCTTAGGTTCCTGGTGACATTGAAATGAGGGAGTACCCTCGAAAAAAGGCTTGGAGTTTGAATTGAAATGAGGGAGTACCCTCGACAACAAATTGCTAGAAAATGATTAAAGCAAACAAAAGGGAGTTTGAATTCTATGAAGAAGTTCAAGGAAGATTCATCAATATACTAAAAGGCTTGGAGTTGTACACCACAATCTTCTCTGAAAGCAATGAAAAAAGTATTACAAGCCTTCTGATGGAAAGAACCTATTTTGAGCCACGAAAATGCATGCGTGGGAAAGGCAGGATCACTATACAATATGGGTGTTGTTACAACTTCACCAAGGACAGACAAGGGATCCCCCTGGAGATTCTGAGGCATGATGAGGTAGATCTGCAACCTCCCATGATAAAATGAATGATCAAGAGAATGGTCGATGGAGCATATTTCCACCTGATTGCATTCCTAACAACTGCATCTTTAGCATCTAAGATGAGGGCGATTGCATTCCTCCGCATATAGATCATCATGATTTTGTGAGGCCTTTTTGCACGGTCTCTTTCATGAGCAAAAATAACATTCTATTTGAAAAAGAAAATGATATCATTTGCCCTGGCGAGTTCAGAGGGTCCATGGAGATTCCACTACCAGTGGGTTCAGTGCTCGTTCTTAAAGGAATTGGAGCAGACATTGCCAAAATCTGCATTCCAGGGGTACAACACCGTAGGGTATCCGTGATTTTTCGAAGAATGGATGACAGCAAAATGCCATACAAATTCCGATCAGATCCGGAGTTGGAAGAACTACTACCGTACGAGCTATGAGAGGGTTGCACCTCTAAGCACATGCATGGGAACTCTTACCCTGGAGCGTGGCTTAATAGGTCAGCTCAATCGGAAGCTCGTTCCACCAGAGACAGACACTCAGAGGATACCTTTTTGTGCTACATTTTGATGCAGCAGATATGATGATACATGTATTGGATATGCTCAGCTTCTGAATAGTACTCAACATGAGATATTTCAGATGTACTTTGATGCGATCAACATGTTGTTCTTTTTGAGGCTTCTGCCTGTACACAATCTGTAACACCTGTTGAAGCGGATTTATGAAATATCTTTTAGAAGTATTGTCTGTTTTCTCAATTGCCCTTTGTACGATGGATGAAAACCATAGAACCATACGTTGGTTCGGGACTACACTGAACAAAGGAAAATCCAATAAAAACTTGATAATAATAAAATTTAATTAAAATACTCTCTTTTGAAAGAAACCAACAAAATTTTTTTTTTAATATAATAATGTATTATGCTAATTAAATATGATGAAAACAACAAGAAATGAAAAAAAATCTTTTGAGTTGATTCTCTCAATTTCGAGATCTTCTACTCTTTGCTCACACAGCGCAACTGTCCTTGTTTACAATAATTCTCCTCACAATCCCTGCGGAATTTAACATGTTGCGTAAAATCTCACAAGGTTTCACAAATCTTTCTTACCAATACCTATCTTCACATGATACATATTTATGGACTCAACACCACAAACGTTCTGCACTACATTTCTGTTCTTGAACCAAGTACTGAGACACTAACCTCCTTTCTACTATCTCATGGGTTGGATTTCTGCCACAAAGTTTTCCTTCCTAATGTGATACAAACTTCTGAGATTGGTATAAGACCCCCTTGATTGGGACAACGACATCCAATTCTTTACACATATCTTCGAGATAGACTCCCCTGAATGGAACATCACATCCTATTCTCAACCTTTTGAGATTGGTATAAAACCTTTTTTAATGGGACCATGACATCCAATTCTCTATATATATCTTCGAGATAGGAGTAAGAATCCTGTGAATGGAACATTGCATCCTATTCTGAACCTTCTGAGATTGGTGTAAGACCCTATTAAATGGGACAACGACATTCAATTCTCTACACATATCTTTGAGATAAGGGTAAGACTCCCCTGAATGGAACTTCACATCCTATTATCAACCTTCTGAGATTTGTATAAGACCCACTTGAATGGGACCATGACATCCAATTCTCTACAAATATCTTTGAGATAGGAGTAAGAATCCCCTAAATGGAACATCACAACCTATTATTAACCTTCTGAGAATGGTATAAGATCCCATTGAATGGGACCACGACATCCAATTCTCTACACGTATCTTCAAGATAGGAGTAAGACTACCCTGAATGGAACATCACATCCTATTCTCAACCTTCTGAGATTGGTATAAGACCATCTTGAATGGGACCACTGCATCCAATTCTCTACACATATCTTTGAGATAGGAGTATGACTCCCCTGAATGAAACATGGCATCTTATTCTCAACTTTCTCAGATTGGCTTAATACCCCCTTGAATGGGATCACAACATCCAATTCTCTACACATATCTTTGAGATAAGAGTAAGACTCTCCTGAATGGAACATCACATTCTATTCTCAACCTTCTGAGATTGGTATAAGATTCTTTTGAATGGGACCACAACATCCAATTCTCTGCACATATCTTCGAGATAGGAGTAAGACTCCCCTGAATGGAACATCGCATCCTATTCTCAACCTTCTAAGATTGGTATAAGACCCGCTTGAGAGGGACCACGGCATCCGATTCTCTACACATATCTTCGATATAAGAGTAAGATTCCCCTGAATGGAACATCACATCCAATTCTCAACTCTCTGAGATTGGTATAAGACCCCTTGGAATGGGACCACAACATCCAATTCTCAACACACATCTTCGAGATAAGAGTAAGACCCCCTTTAGTAGAACATGGCATCCAGCTTTCAACTTTTGAGGTCGGTACCTAAATTCTAACTTACCTTACTGGGATTGATACCTAAATTTCAACTCCTATCTCGGGGTCAGTTCCTAAATACTGATTTCCATCACCAATAAGCACCTGAAATTTGATAACTTGAAGCTCACACTCCAATCTCCATTGAGAGTTTCTACCTTTTTATTTTAATCAGATATGCACTTGCAAATTCCCCAGCAGGAACAATTAGCACTTAAATTCTACGCTCCTTCTATGTCTGTTGACTTAGGAGTCTATATGGTCTAGTTGATCTCGTTGGTCAACACCAATACACGCGTTATGCTTGCCTAGTACACCACACCTATTGGGGGTCCATTTGTTGACCTAATTTTTAGTTGAGGTTTAGTTTTCGTTCTTTAGTTGCCTGAGATCTAGCCATAAGACTTTCCTGGTGACTATTCTTAGAAAACTAGATAAGGAACCCTCACCATTAGAAATTCTAAACTCTACCTTGCTCGACTTGAAGTTCCACATATTGGTCCTAACCTTTAGCACTTAGTAGGTGTGGTCAGTATGAAGGATCTCGAAGAGAGTTCCCATAGGACTACTGACCTTCGGGTTGACCCTGGGTGTTGGTCAAGAATTAGTTCACCCACTTACACTCACTTTCACCCATAGTCACTCACAAACCCTGAACCCAAAATTGTTGAATTTGATCCTTTGATCTTTTCGGAGACTCATGTAGATGGTCCCATAAACACACTAGCCCTAGGTTAGGGTTTAGCTAAGATAAGTACAAAGAGGACTCAAATAGGGATTTCATTGGTCCATGGTTCATATAAGGTGGTTGACAGCCAATTCTACCAAAATGTCCAACTTGACCTTTTGCCCCTAAATCCACCCAAATTACCTAAATGCCCTTGGAACCCTAAATTTGGTCAAAATCCTCAAATTCACCCAAAATACCCAAATTGGTTCAAAAATCATTTCAAATCATTTGAAAATACCCAAATTGCCCAAAACCACCCAAAATTACCAAAATTAATTTGCCAAAATTACAAAAAAAAACCCTTGGCGCCCCAAACTTTACTGAAACACCCAAAAGAACTCCAAATGTCTCCAAAGGCAATTGGAACCCTTCAATTGAACCAAATTCGGCTAATTTGACCATTTTGACCAAAACCCCCAAATTGACTTTAAAGGCCCAATTGCCCCAAATTTACCTTAAATGTCCATTAAATTTGCCCCAATTCCCCTCAATTTCAATGTTAAACTCAAATTCATCCTTCACATGACCAATCTAAACCAAATCCAAGCCTAATTGGCCCATGCTTTGAGCTCAATTTTGATCTAAGTCAAACCCCCAATTTTGATCCTATGACCTAATCTTATCTAATTGAACTCCATAGCCTACTTGATTTGCCCCAATTTGAATCCTAAACTCTTCATAGCAGTCCTACAGATCAAATTTGACCCTCATTTGGTCCTAGTAAAGCCTCAATTGCAATCAATTTTGATCCAAGTCTAAAAATCCCAACATTTATGCCAAATTGGCTATGTCCCCAAATTCCACCAAATTGATTACCCTAACCCCAAAATTGACACCCAATTTATGTTGAAAACTCTTCATGACATTTCTATGGACCATTTCCAACCATCAATTTGAACTTAACTCAACCTAAGCCCAACCTAGACCCAAGTCTAGTCCAACTTCTCTAAACTCAAAATCCTTCAAATTGAGCTTCCAATTGAACTCAAAATCACTTCAATCCTTCACTAAAAATCTTCATAACAATCATCTACACAATTTTGATCAATAAATTAGGCTCAAAGTCATCGCTAGACTAACCAAAACAAAACCTTTGTCAATTTGGACCCAAATTGGACCCATGCACCAAAATTGACCTAGCCATGCCAAATTGATCAAGGCAAGACTTCTACAGCAAACTTTTCGACCCTAGTGACCAAGCTAGACTCACTTAACTCACCCTAGATGAGCCATGGACCAAAGTTCCCCTAATTCAAGAATTTTGTTTCCTAAATTGCTTAAGCCAAAGGTATCTTTGCCAAAACCTATCACCAGCCCAAATTAATTATTGTGACAGATTCCTCTGAGGTTCCTAAGCCACTTAAGCACCTCCCTTGCCATGGCTAACCACCCTAGTCACTAGCGGAGCCAAAACTGAGACCACCCATGCCGAAGTTCAAACCCAATTTAACTCATCCAATGTATCTAGCTTTGATTTGTGTTTAGCATCTTGAAGACCTCCAACTAAGCTCCACATTGCACCCTAATGTAGGCCACGACTGCCACCCTAAGCTGTTTTACTTAAACCCCTCTTCCATGGCTAAAAGGGGACTAGCAAAATTTTCTTGAGGGAACCCTATTAAAACTGTTTCCAGAGCTCCTCCAAGACTCCAAAACCCCATTGTAACCATTCTTTGACCATCTTCCCCATCACTTGAGCTTAATTTTTTAGCTCAAAATTAAGGAAAAATTTTGCCTTCCTCAAAACTCTCTCAAACCCCAATTTCATTTGCTCTTGAGCTTCACTAGAGCAAGAGAGAAAGATCCCCATCAAAATCCCCCTTTTGTTGAGCCCTCTAACCTATCCTTAGACCAAGGCCGCTCCACCCTTTGATCAAACGCATACTTAGAGCCTTCACTAAATGAAATAAACACATCCACAAGGTTTGTCAGACTCCAAAGAAGCTTCCACAAGCACCCAAACGAGGCCTCACCTCTTGGGCAAAGGTATAACTCATTAACCCTAATTTTGGGCTCGATTTGGAGCTTTGTGAAGAAAACTTGCAATTCATAGCAGTGTAACCGTATTGATGTACTCATCTTGATTAGATGAATGTGTAGAAACAAACTCAAATCGATTTAATTGAGTTTAGGCTGAAATCTTAGGATTTAAGGTTGGACGGTTCACGGGTTTTGGCTATCGGGGATGATGATGGAGAGCCGTCTGATCGAGCGTGTATCAGATGGACGAATGAGATTTAGCTGGACAGAGCCTTCGTGCGTGAACAGCAGGACGCGTGGCGGCCAAATTAGATGGCGACGCCAAACTAAGAAGTGACTCGTGGTGTTTCGGGGTGAACGAGGATGACGCAACACATGATTGGGATAAATAGAAAATTAAAGCTTTTTCTTAATTAAAAAATAAAAAATCTTTAAAAATACATTACTTTTCATAAAAAAATCATAAAAATAAAAGAAAAATATCCTCTTGCTCAGTGAACCGAGGAGAATAATGTAGACTAATAATAAAAATTATTTTTCAAATCATATTATTTTTAATGAATTAAATACTCTCTGTGGTATTTTAATTCTCCATGGCTTAAAATATTTCACCATGACTTGAAATTTTAAGGATTTATTTCCCATCACAAAAAAAATGTTCTCTAATTTGTCTAGGGTCAGAAAGCATCTCTATGTTTCTAAACCTAATTTTCAAGCTAAGGTGATTATTTTGACTTATTTTAATTATTTAAATCAAAACATCATTTGAAAAACTATGAGAACAATTTTAGTAGGTTTCCTCTAGTCAGAGAAGTGTAATAAAAATATTGTGATGCTTTGAATCATTTTGTGAATTTCTATACTTAAATAAATGAATATATCTTATATTAATTTATGTAAATTATACACTTATCAAAAATTGAAAAAATCACTTCTCCACTGTCTATAAAAATCATGTTTATTCACTATAAAAGTATCAAAATTATTTGACTTAGTTTAAGCATTAAAATGAATTTTTAAGGAAGCCTTGCCTTTTTGTATAATAATAATTATATTAAATTAAATATGCTTAGATAAATTATGAAAATTTTTTCTCTGAGTTCCTTGTGATCAGGGGTATCTTATAAAAAAAACCCATTTTTGAGAGAATATTTCATTTTTAAAATATATTTTGAAGGAAAAATAATTAAAATTTTCAAAAATACAAAAAAATGGTTCAAAATGAGTGGGAATGTCTCGTGATCACTTAGAATTCATTAAGACATTTTTCCTAATTTTTTTTAATTTAAAAATAATTTTTTAAAAGGCTTAAAAACGAATTTTTCATGTCCTTCCACTAAACAAATCATAATAAGGAAATTAAAACTCACAAAAAATATAAGATTTGATCCTCTGGGTTTTCTAAATTCAGTGAAGAATATTAAAAATATAAAAATGTTTTTTGCAATTAAAATACTATTTTCTATTCAATTTAATCATTGAAATTGATTAATAAATAAATAATAATAATAATAGAAATTTGATTCAAAAAAATCATGATATTTTGTCTGAATGTTTCTTTGACCTTAANAATTAAATACTCTCTGTGGTATTTTAATTCTCCATGGCTTAAAATATTTCACCATGACTTGAAATTTTAAGGGTTTATTTCCCATCACAAAAAAATGTTCTCTAATTTTTCTAAGGTCAGAAAGCATCTCTATGTTTCGAAACCTAATTTTTAAGCTAAGGTGACTATTTTTACTTATTTTAATTATTTAAATCAAAACATCATTTGAAAAATTATGAGAACAATTTTAGTAGGTTTCCTCTAGTCAGAGAAGTCTAATAAAAGTATTGTTATGCTTTGAATCATTTTGTGAATTTCTATACTTAAATAAATGAATATATCTTATATTAATTTATGTAAATTATACACTTATCAAAAATTGAAAAAATCACTTCTCCACTGTCCATAAAAATCATGTTTATTCACTATAAAAGTATCAAAATTATTTGACTTAGGTTAAGCATTAAAATGGATTTTTAAGGAAGCCTTGCCTTTTTGTATAATAATAATTATGATAAATTAAATATGCTTAGACAAATTATGAAAATTTTTTCTTTGTGTTCCTTGTGATCAGGGGTATCATATAAAAATAAAACCCATTTTTGAGAGAATATTTCATTTTTAAAATATATTTTGAAGGAAAAATAATTAAAATTTTCAAAAATACAAAAAAAATTATTCAAAATGAGTTGGAATGTCTCCTGATCACTTAGAATTCATTAGGACATTTTTCCTATTTTTTTTTAATTTAAAAATAAATTTTTTAAAGGCTTAAAAACAAATTTTTCATGTCCTTCCACTAAACAAATCATAATAAGAAAATTAAAACTCACAAAAATATAAGATTTGATTCTCTGGGTTTTCTAAATTCAGAGAAGAATATTAAAATTATAAAAATGTTTTTTGCAATTAAAATATTATTTTCTATTCAATTTAATCATTGAAATTGATTAATAAATAAATAATAATAATAGAAATTTGATTCAAAAAAATCATGGTATTTTTTTTGAGTGTTTCTTTGACCTTATAAAACCTCTAATAATGTTTTTCACAAATATAAATTTTATTGTGGATAATGAAATAAATTAACTTTTAAATATCCTATATTCTAAATTTAAATGATTATCTAAATTAAATCAAAATTTTGAGAGATCCACATGTTCTCCTCTAAACATTGTAGTTACCTCATGGGTATGAAGTCGTTTGAGTTGCGTCTGAAGAGTTATGAGGTGAAGTGCCCATAGGTCAAAGTGGTAACTTTAAGACTTTGCTGCCTTAATCAAAATTTAGGATTAACCATAGGNTATTCTAAATTTAAATGATTATCTAAATTAAATCAAAATTTTGAGAGATCCACATGTTCTCCTCTAAACATTATAGTTACCTCATGGGTATGCCACCCTAAACCCTCGAAGTCGTTTGAGTTGTGTCTGAAGATTTATGAGGTGAAGTGCCCATAGGGAAAAGTGGTAACTTTAAGACTTTGGTGCCTTAATCAAAATTTAGGATTAACCGTAGGAAAATGGGTAATTTTGATCTTAACAAGCATATTTGGATGATTGAAATTCAATGGGACTAAAAGGTAGAAACCCACTCATCACTTGATCCTAATTTTTTATATGTAAGGATTTATGAAGTTGACACCACTACAACGCCAAAAACTTGATCCTTGTATGAAAATTAAATTGTGTAAAATATATATATATATAATTATAGTAAATTAATAATGGGATTCTATGCAAGTTAAGTATCATTATCAAGTAATAAAGGACTTTCTATTTAAGCATCAAATATTGATCCCACAGGGAATGTGTAAATTGGCAATGATAAGTTTTACTTGGAAATTTATAGAAAATCAAACAAAATCACTGTCACTAATTTCGAATGTTGAGATGTTATCAAAACTAAAGTTCTTAACTATTAGCAAAATAGAAATGCAAAGTTTAAAAGGTAAATATTAATCTACTAACTATGTTTGTGCAATGAAGATTTTTTATGTGAAAAATCATCCTTCCCACTATAATGAGGTTCTGGTGAAATTAGATGAGATAAATATTTATAATATGTATTGTGCCAAATAGGAGCAATTATAATTCTTTACCATGATACAGTGCATAGAAAATCATTGGCTAATCCTAGGTTTAGTCCCTAAATCCGTGTCTAGGCTAGGAGGATACCAGCTTCCACTTCCCTTCACTTGAAGGCTAACTCTTGCTTTAGTTTATAAACACTAAGACCCAATTCGGGATTTTAGTCTATCGCCCTAAAGATTCTCCAATTCTACTTCCAACAAAGAATATTTCCTTATTTACTTTCACTTAATTCCATGAACGAATTTCTCCTCCATGAAATTAAATGTGATCCTCACTCCGTTGTTAAACTCATACTCCATTTCCCGGATCATATGTTTCACAACATATTTTAACAATTTAATTGGTCAGATCAAAATATAAATTAAGTTCATAGTTGAAAAATCATCACAATTTATTTTATATTTTAATATTGGCACATCACATTATCTCTTCATTTCACCATATCTCAGAGTAGGGAGAAAGATAAAGGATACTCAGACTTCATGAGAGTGATACAACAAAACACAAATTTAACTTCTAGACGTCCATATTTAGGTTCTCTAAACATAATATTATAACTTAAGAAAAATTCAAGACAACTCCAGTTAATATTAAAGGTGCTAGGATATTCAGTAATTAAGACTAAGATTTCTGATTCTCTATTTCTTTCAAGAAAAATTACAATTTGTCATATTAAATTCACTTAGAAAATTCATATAAAAAAGAATTTCATATAACTTTATTAATCATTAAGCTAGTACTCAAATAAAAAGTTTAGAAAATGTGTCCAACTCTTTTTCCTTAAGTTGATTCAAGTGAAGCCAATTTTTAATTAGGCATCTTTTCAAGCTTCTCCCCACAACTTTTTTTTTTACTTTTTAGGATCATTTTCAATCCCCTTTTTTTCTTTATTTTTTACTTTTTATTTTTTTGTATGTGAGGATTACTATATCTAGATAGCCTTTAATGATTTTGAACTTCACTATCCTCTTCTCAAAGTTAAAAACTTTTTACATTTCTTCACTTATTTATATTTACTTAAGAATTACATAAAGTTTAATTCTTTTCTTTTTACATGAATCTTTTAAGATTTTTAATACTTCAAATATACAAATTCCTTTAATTAAAATAGAAAGATATAATCTTATTCTCTTTTACCAAACATCTTAGTCTCTAGAATTAACCTTTATTATTGAAAATTTTTTACTTAAATTTACTAAATATTTAGAAACATAAATATAGTTATCCAAAGTTAACCCCTAATACCAAACGTCATGTTAAATTTAAAATTTTTTGAAAATATAGTTAAGTGAGGACAAATAAAATTAAGTTCTCTCGTTTCTTTTTGTAAAATAATTTTTTCTCCCCCCCAAACTTAATTTTTTTTTAAAAGATTTACATGAAGAACTTTAAAAATAATAGATTGAAAGAAAGCGCTAAATACATAAAGAAAATTCAAACCTGTTAAAGATTCTGATTTTTACAAATAAATTCTGAAATACTGCAGGTGCTAATATGAAAAAATTACAAGGCTTAAAACATTAAATTTCACATAATATATATAAAATTTGCTGAGAAAGAGTTAATTACAATACATATAACAAAGTGCTGAAACTAACAACAGAACTAAACTAAATTCTAAAAAAGAAAATAGTTTTACACATTATAGTTTCACATTACAGCGTAACAACAGAGTCTCAACAACATCACAAAACAAACAATACAATCATAAAGTACAATACAAACAAATAAACAAACAAAAAGATCACCAGTCATCATCTTTTTCATCATTAACATCTAACTTCTGCTAATGATATGGAGTATAAACAGGGTGAATAGGGAACTAAACTGTATGATCACCACTCAAGTATTTCACTAATGCATCATCATAAGCAGCATCATATTCAAACTTCTGGAAAAATCAGATCATCTGTATGAGCATTTCTAGCCTCCATGTTCTACATCCTATGATCTATCCTAAGAGAATCTCCCTATTGAATCATCATCTGATCCAATAACTCCCTGTTACTGGGGTCACTTGAAGTAGGCTCACTAAAAGTAGGGGTCCTAGAAGTAGAATGAATATCCCTAGCTTTACTTCCAGATCTCCAATCAGCATGGGATTGATAAATATTAATGTTTGTTCGCCCAATCGATCTCTGAGGTTCAATCCTCTCCTCATCAGGTCTGAAATCAACTCCTGCATGCTCACAAAGTGTATATATGAGAGCAAGGTGTGCCAATCCACCAGTGGTCTCTCCCAGAGCAATAGTTCGAGTGTTCATATAAATGATAGAGCATACATTTATGTCCATCACTTACTGAATACAGTAGTTCAGGATGACTCTATCCTTGGTCACTTCACTATGATGGTTTGTTGGAATCATCCTCCTAGAAATAAAATAATGTCAGGCCTTAGATATTACATTTAACATAAAAAGGTGAAAGTTGACTTTAACTCCATTCTTTACTTTCCAAGCCCCTTTCTCACTAGTTAAAATAGAAATAACCTCATCTAAGGCCTTATTTGTAACAGAGAAAGAATGATACTGACATTTATAAACATCTTCTAACAAATAAAACTCATTTATTTTTCTTGGAGTAAACTCCACCCTTTTTCTTTGAACAAAAACATAATCTTCTAAAGCTTTTGGAAAGTTGGCATAAAATTCCATAACAATCCCAGCTATCACATCGGCATTAAAATAATAGAAGTTTTCACACTGACGAGCGATAATCAATCGTTCAACTTCTCCTCTCAAATTTTTGAAACCTTGATTCAGAATCACTTTCTTATTTTCTTGAAGATTGTGAAATTGAGCACTAGCTTTAAAGCTAACAAACTTTTGCTCGTCATATTCTATTTTTCTTTTGCTCGATCTAGGTGCCATTGGAAATCTAGAAAAATTTGATTAAAATTTGAATAAATTCCACAATTCTAAAAGTCAAAATGTAAAGCACTTTAAACTTAAATCCATTAAGTAAAAGTTTTTCACCAAAGCATTTTCTCAAAATCTCTGAAAAAAAACAAAACTTTTGGATCTAGGCAATGTGAGAAAACTATTTGGTGAAAATAAAAAAAAATATTTTAAGGTGTAGCTCTTACCTAGAAAAAATGAAATCCAAAGTTCCTTTGCCTCTAAATCACCTCAAATCTGCCCAAAATCAAGCTCTAGGATTGAAACCCGATGGTTGAAGCTGACTTTAGGGGTAAAAATGGAGGTTTTGCGGTGAAAATCATGAATTAAATGGGTTATTACTGCTCTCGAGATGAAGGCACCGTCGGCGCTCATGTCAGCGCCGTCGGCACTGAAGGCTCAAAATTCACTATTTTGATTTTTTTCAAATTTTCAATTTCCTTTTAATTTACTCCAAAGTTTTTTTTAATATTTTTAAACACAAATTTTTATCTAACAGTAATTCATAAATAAACATTCACAAACAATCATTTTCACAAAAAACAACAAACTAACTTTTATATATGAAATTACACTTTTTACAAACACATTTCACAAATCACACATTCACACCTATTAAGCAAACTAATTATAAATCAGCATCGAAATCAAGCCACAACACTAAACGCTGACATAAAACTATACACATAATCAAAGTTTGGAATTCTAAAGTAAAAACAAACCAAACCAAATCAAATCAAATCCACACTGTTACATCAAATACAAAAATATTCTTAAGTAGAGAATCCAAAGTCTTCAGTCATTCCGCTTCATCTTCAGTGCTTTCTCCTTCTTTAATATCTCCCATGGATTGGTAATGAACATATATGTTGTAGAAGGATTGGTACGGAAATTGATCTGCCGAATTTTCTTCGATCCACCCATTTTTTTTAAACATCCGAACTAATCCAGCATCAAAAGTTCCAGTATGATCAAAATTTTATTTCATTCTCCAATCAAGTTGATCAAAAAGGTACTTAAGATCTCTCACTGCATTCATAATACTCTGAAGTTCTCTTTCTATTTTCTTCAATTTCTTCTCCAAAACAAGCGAACTTCCTACCGTTGGTAGTATTAATGGAGTTGAAGCATGTGAAGAATGATCCATAATAGCATTTAGTTCTTCATTTCCATTACCAACGTACTGATCATCAATACGGATCATCGGCTCCCATGGTAGTAAAATTTTTCCCAACTTTCATGTGGCCCTTGGGATTGACTGCGAATCAGAAAAATTGTAGAAGGATGCTCGAGTCCATAAATTGGCCCATTCATAATGATACTCATAACAGATTTAAATATGATTGATCCTATACCAATAGGTTTTTCCATTTTAATACAATATTTTAAAATAACACTTTCCTTGGTGACTCTACTAATTTTCATAGTAGGGAATAATTTTTCACAAATAAAGAAATGCCACTACTTTGAAGTTGGATTAAGTGATGAAGCAGGAAAACTAATATATCCTTCATCTCGTACTTCCTACATATCACTTTCATCCGTCATAAAATTATAAACATCTTGCATCAAATCTTGCGTAGGAATGAAATTTGTATAATGACAGATTGGAACATTTTCTATCATATAAAATTCATTAATCCTCACAGGAGTAAATGGCTAAACCTTACCTTGTACAAAGACAACACTTTGGGTAATTTCATGTAGATTTGCATAGAACTCCTTCACTACAGGCACAACAACCAGAGCGATAGTGTAACACAGAGCTTCCCATCACCTTTACAAAATGATCTTGTTAACTGAAGCACTTGGATTGATCAATCCATGATTAACAAATCATCTCTCCTTGATCAATCTCTTCTTCGTAATAACTTTATCTTATAATCTTTGCACGTAGAAACTAATAAATTTTCTTCTATTGAAAACTCCATACCTTAAAGTATTTCTTGAATAGGAAGCCATGGAATCCAAAAATAGGAAGTTTCTAGGCGTCCTAGGAAGTTTTTAGGACTTTAAAAACACCTCCTGGTGGTTATTATGGAGCGAAATCCCTTCGAAGGCCACCAAAATTTGTCTGAACTGTCAAACTGTTCTCAGCACCGTCGGCTCTCCCGATTGGCACTGCTGGCGCTGAGGTCCATTTTCTTGGGCGTTGTCGATGCTAGTGACCAAAATTTTGTGACTTTCATTTTTCATTAAATTTAATTCCAACTTTTTGTCCAATATCAATATTTAACTTAATTTATAATAAACTCAATTGTGTAGTACTATTATCTACTAATATATAAGACACTTATTAAACACAATAATAATACATAGACGTATATGTATGGGTTGCCTCCCACAAAGCACTTGGTTTAACGTCGTCAGTATGACACACCATTTGTTTAGCTGGGTTGACTTAACATTAAAACTTCTTTAAATTGAGGTATGTGCCCTTTATAATAATGTTTTAGATGATGCCCATTAACTTTTAATACCTTTCCAGTCTTAGGATCTTTAATAACATCAATTTCATAATGATAAACTTTAACCACTTTAAATGGTCCTAACCATTTGGATTTCAGTTTTCTTCGAAACAATCTCAATCTTGTATTATATAATAGAACTTCTTATCCAGGTTCAAATTTCTTCTAAGTAATCTTCCGATTATGCCATATTTTCATTTTTTTATTTATAGATTTTTGCATTATCATATGATTCATTTTTTATTTCCTCAAGTTCATTGAGTTACAATAATCTTTTCTCGCCAGCATTTTTTAGATTAAAATTAAATTCCTTAATAGCCCAAAATGTTTTATGCTCTAATTCTACTAGTAAGTGACATGTTTTTTCCAAATATCAATCTGTATGGGGACATTTCTATGGAAGTCTTATAAGCAGTTCAATATGCCCATAATGCAGTATCTAGTCCAGTAGACTAATCCAATTTATAAGGATTTACAGCTTTTTCGAAAATACGTTTAATTTTACGATTTGATATCTCTGTTAGACTGCTAGTCTAAGGATGATAAGCAGTAGAGAATCTATGCATAATATCATATTTCTTAATTAGTATTTTTATTCTCTTATTCCTCAAAATGAGATCCTCCATCAGTAATAATTACTTTTTGGCATTTTATATCTTGTAAAAATGATAATTATTCTCGGCATTCCATATCTTGTAAAAATGTTTTTATTTAAAAATTTAGAAACACTTTAATAATTACTCTCGGCAATCCATATCTTGTAAAAATATTTTTAATTAAAAATTTAGAAACACTCTTAGCATCACATCTGGGTACAACAATAGCTTCAATCCATTTGGACATATAATCAACAACAAGTAGTATATATAAGTTTCCAAATGAAGGCATAAATGGTCCCATAAAATCTAATCCCCACACATTAAAAATTTCAACTTCCAATGTATAATTTAGAGGCATTTCATTTCTACTAGAAATATTTCCTACTGGTTGACATCTATCGCACATTTTAATATATTTATTAACATTTTTAAAAATAGTAGGCCAATAAAATCCAGCTTACAAAATCTTATACGTAGTTCTATTTGTTCCAAAATGTCCTCTAAATTCATAATCATGACATCTTTCAATTATCTTTTGAGTTTCTTCAAAAGGCACACATCTTCTAACAATTAAGATTTTTACATTGTTTATATAAATATGGTTCATCCCAAAAATAGAATTTTGAATCATATATAAATTTTATACATTGTTTATATAAATATGGGTCATCCCAAAAATAGTCTTTTGAATCATATATAAATTTCTTTAATTTTGGAATTTTCATATCAGGTGGTAAAATATCACTTACAATACAATTCACTATATCAACATACCACGGTGCATCCATTTCATCAATAATATATAACTGTTCATCAGGGAAGGTTTCTAAAATTTCATTTACAAAATTAGTTAATATTTTTATTTCTATCCTAGACAAATGATTGGCTATTTAATTATCATTTCCCTTTCTATCAATCACAGTAAAATTAAACTCTTGCAATAGAAGTATCCATTTAATTAAACTTAATTTAGCATCCTTCTTTTGCATTAAGTATTTAATAGCAGAATGACATGTAAGCCCTATACTTTTAGTTCTAATTAAATAAGGTCTAAATTTATCAAAGACATAATATATAGCTAATAACTCTCTTTCAGTAGTAGTATAATTAATTTAAGCATCATTTAGAGACTTACTAGCATAATATATAACTTCAAAAATTTTGTTGTGCTTTTTTCCTAATACAGCCCCAATAGCATATGCACTAACATCACACACTATTTTAAATGGTTTTTCCCATTCAGGTGGTACTATTATAGGTGCAGTGACTAATTTTTTCTTAAATAATTCAGATGCTTTTATGCATTCCTCATCAAAATCATATTTCTTATCTTTTTCTAAAAGTTGACATAGCGGCTTAGTTATTTTTGAAAATTTTTTTATGTAGCGCCTGTAAGAACCAACATTTCCTAGAAAACTTCTCACCCCTTTAACATTAGTAGGTGGTGGTAATTTTTCTATAACTTAGATTTTTATAGGATCTACCTTCATGCCTTTTTCAGAAATTTTATGCCCAAGCACAATACCTCCTGCAACCATAAATTGACATTTTTTTCTAATTTAATACTAGGTTGACGTTTTCACATACTTCTAGAACTTTTTCTAAATTATTATGACATAACTCAAATGAAGTCCCAAATACAAAAAAATCATCCATAAACACTTTCATTCCATGTTCTATAAAATTGCTAAAAATTGACATCATGCATCTTGAAAATGTTGCAGGTGCATTGCATAGTCCAAAAGGCATTCTATGAGAAGCAAATGTTCCATATGGGCTTGTAAATGTTGTTTTCTCTTGATCCTCTTGAGCAATTAGAATTTGATGATAATCGGTATATCCATCTAAAAAGCAATAGTATTTATTCCCAGCCAATCTATCCAACAATTGGTCTATAAAGTGTAAAGGAAAGTGATCTTCTAGGGTGGCTAAATTTAATTTTCTATAGTCAATACAAATTTGCCAACCAGTAACTTGTTATTGGCATTAATTTAATTTTCTCATTTTCTTCAGCAATCACTCCTTTCTTTGGAATACAGTGAATTGGGCTAACCCAAGTACTGTCTGAAATAGAATATATAATTCTAGCATCTAGCCATTTTAAAATCTCTTTTTTAACAACTTCTTTCATTATTGGGTTTAATCTTCTTTGAGGATATGGTTTAGGTTCATATTGTTCATCTAATAAAATTTTGTGCATACAAATTGAATGACTAATTCGTTTAATATCTACTAAAGTCCATCCAAAAGCCTTTTTATACTTCTTCAACATTTCTATCAACTTTTGTTTATGAATTTCAGTTAACTCAGAAGATATAATAATAGACATTGTAGATGACTCTCCTATAAATACATACTTTAAATGGTCAGGTAATATCTTTAATTCAAGTTTAGGTGGTTTAATACTTGAAGGATTAAGAATTTTACTATTATTTTCCAACAAGTCTAACATTTCAAATTTACCCTGAATATAATCCAAATCTTCTCCTTTTATTTCATCTTCATTCTCAAAAATTTCTCCTTGCTTTATTTTATCTTCACACTCATTCTTAAACTGTTCATTACTCTAATCAGCTACTTCCATCCTAAAACATTCATTATCTTTTTCTATTGTAGGATATTTCATAGCTTCTGTTATATTGAATTTTACTTCTTGAACATTAACCCTCATTATTAATTCTCCTTTTTGCACCTGTTGCAAGAAATGGTCTCCCTAAAATAATAGGAATCTCTTTATGTTCCTCCATATCTAATACTATAAATTCTATAGAGAAAATAAATTTATCCACTTTACTAGTACATCCTCTATAACTCCTTTTGGATAAGTTATAGATCGATCAGCTAACTGAAGAGTTACAGTAGTTGGGGAAATTTCTCTCAAATCTAAATATTTAAAGATCGATAAGGGCATAAGATTGATACTCACTCCTAAATCACATAAAGTTTTTCCATAAAACTTTTCACCAATTGCACAAGGTATAGTAAAGCTACCAGAATCTTTTAATTTTTGAGGTAGCTTTTTCTGAATAATAGCACTACACTCTTCACCGAGTGCAACTTTCTTATTTAGTACATCTTTCATAAATTTCACATAACTTGGCATTTGCTCCAAAGCTTCAACAAAAGGAATATTTATCGTTAATTTCTTAATGATATCAAAAAATTTTGTAAATTGTTTATCTTTATTAAATTGCTTCAGTCTTTGAAGAAACGGAGGTAATGGTTTATCTAAAAGAAACTGTGTTGTTCATTTTCATATTGATCATTTTTCAATTCTTCCTTCTCTTCATCAACTTCTATTTCTCTTTAGATCCTTGTTTCAACTTCTTTTCCACTTCATAATTGAATAGCTTTAATTTGCTCTTTATTTTGATCTTTTAGATTAATTTTCACAGTACTCGGAAGAATTCCAGAAGATCTGTTACTAAATGCGGTAGCAATATATCCTAATTGATTTTCAATATTTCTAATAGCAGCCCTTTGATTTTGTATTTGATTTCCCACATTCAACATCACTTCTTCCATCGTCAACTTCTTTTCCTTAACTTGTGGGTTAGGATTTGAGTTGAATGCTTGAGGATAATAAGGTAAAAAATTAGGATTTCCTTGATTGTTCAGATTTCCCGATGGATTCACCGGATTGTTATAATTATTCCAACTAAAATTAGGGTGATTTTTCCATCCATGGTTAAAATTATTAGAATAGGGATTGTTATTTTGATTATTTATAGCGTTTAAAGTTTTATAAGATGGTTGAGTATCAATAATCTGTCTTAGTTAATTTTCCTCTAATACTGGGGGTATTTGAGAATAGTTTACTCCTACTTTATCAATCTTTTTAGAAATAACAGTAATTTGAGATGCCAAAATAGACATTCCATTAGAATAATGAATATTGGCTACTCTCTTAGGATTTACCCTTTCAGAGGGCCATTAAAAATTATTAGTAGCCATTTCTTAAATTAAAGAATATGCTTAATCAAAAGGTTTTGACATTAATAATCCACCAATAGCAACATCTACAATAGATCTTAGTGATCCTACTAATCCATTGTAAAAGGTTTGAATTATTAACCAATCTTATAAAGCATGGTGTGGATATTTTCTAAGAAGATTTTTAAATCTTTCTCAGGCTTCATAAATCAATTCCCCTTGAAACTGACAAAAAGATGCAATATCATTTCTAAGCTAAGCGATTTTCGAGGGTGGAAAATGTTTAGCCAAGAATTTTTTGATAGTTCTCCCCAAGTTCTAATAGATTCAGGTGCTAATGAATTTAACCAAGCCTTGGCTTTATCCCTTAATAAAAAAGGAAATATTCTAAGCCTAACAGCAACATTAGACACTCCCTCATATTTAAATGTAGCACAAATCTCAAGAAAACTAGCAAGATATAAGTTAGGATCTTCAATAGATGATCCTCCAAACTAATTATTTTTTACCATTTGGATAATAGCAGGTAAGCTGAAATGAATTAGTAGCAACATCAGGATTTTGAATAGTCAAGTGAAGTTCATCTGCTATTGGATTCAAATAATCTTTTAAAGGTGTTTGTCGATTCTCATTTATTGAATTGTCTAAGTTATTTGTCATTTCTTTTGAATTTTTAATTTCTCTTTGTTTTTTTCAAATTTTTCTAATAGTAGGTTCAAACTCTGAATCGTAAGATACTTTGCCTTCAGATCCAATATTTCTCAGAAATAAATAAAGTAAGCAAAGTAAAATTCTTCTTAAAAAAAATACTCTTAAATAAATTTCTTTATGGATTTTTTATTTTGATTATTTTTTATTTTTTTTATTTTTTATATATTTTTATAATATATATATTATCTCTAACTTTCCTAATTTATCAAAACTATTTAATTTACCTAAATTTAATCGTTACCTTCTCCATGCAATGACGCCAAAAACTTGTTCTCGATTTTTTATGTGTAAGGATTTATGAAGTTGACATCAATACAGTGCTAAAAACTTGATCCTTGTATGAAAAATAAGTTATGTAAAATATATATAATTATAAGAAATTAACAATGGGATTATACGCAAGTATATGTATCATTATCAAGTAATAAAGAACTTTGTTTTTAAGCCCCAAATATTAATCCCACAGAGAAGGTGTAAATTGGTAATGATAAGTTTTACTAGGAAATTTATAGAAAATCAAATGAAATTGTTGTCACTAATTTTGAATGTTGAGATGTTATCAAAACTAATGTACTTAATTATCAGCAAAAAAGAAATGCAAAGTTTAAAAGGTAAATACTAATCTACTAACTCTGTTAATGTAAAGAAGATTTCTTACGTGAAAAAGCATCATTCTCACTACAATGAGGTTCTGGTGAAATGAGATGAGATAAAGGTTTATAATATATATTGTGCTAAATATGAGCAAATATAATTCTTTAACCTGATACATTGCATAGAAAATCATTGGTTAATCATAGGTTAAGTCCCTAAATCCGTGGCTACGCAAGGAGGATACAGGCTCCCACTCCAGAGCTCCCACTTCCCTTCACCTGAAGGCTAACACTCCTTTAGTTTTTAAACACTAAGATTGAATTGGGGATTTTAGTTTGTTACCTTAAAGATTCTCCAATTCTACACCCAACAAAGAATATTTCCCTATTTATTTGCACTTAATTCCATGAAAGAATTTCTCCTCCATGAAATCAAATGTGATCCTCATTCTATTGTAGAACTCATACTCCATTTCCTGGATCATATGTTTCACAACACATTTTAACAATTCAATTGGTCAGATCGAAAAGTAAATTAAGTTTGGAGTTGATCATATGTTTCACAACATATTTTAATAATTCAATTGGCCAGATCAAAATGTAAATTAAGTTTGGAGTTGAAAAATTATCATAATTTATTTTATTTTTTAATATTGGCACATCAAATTATCTCTTCTTTCACCATATCTCAGAGTAGGGAGAAAGATAGAGGAAACTACTCAGACTTCTTGAGAAAGAAACAATTAAACACAAATTTCATGTGAAAAAATACAACACTAATAAACAAACAAAACTTATCTGAAACTCTTTCTCAAAGCAAATCCCTTGTAGCCTTCTTAGAAATACAGGAAGAAGATATCTCTCACTTTTCTCCTTCTCCAACACTCTTACAGAAAGTTTCACGATCATTAAAATAAAATTAACACTCTTACCAAAACTGCTAGGATAGCCACAAAACCAAAACTAAAATTAAAATAAACCAAGATAAAATTCACCACCACAATATTTAAAATATAAGACAACTCAAAATTTAATCACAAAAATTACAAAACAACAATCACAACTAAATTAAGACGTCCATATCGGATGATCGGGAATCCCGCAGAGGAGGTAACCTCTGAGAGATATCTTCTTCCTGTATTTCTAAGGAAAGGCTACAAGGGATTTGCTTTGAGAAAGAGTTTTAGATAAGTTTTGTTTGTTTATTAGTATTGTATGAACTTTCTTTTTCATATGAAATTTGTGTTTTATTGTTTTTTTCTCATGAAGTATGAGTAGTTCCCTCTCTCTTTCTCCCTACTCTTAGATATGGTGAAAGAAGAGATAATTTGATGTGCCAATATTAAAAAATAAAATAAATTATGATATTTTTTCAATCTGGCCAATTGAATTATTAAAATATGTTGTGAAACATATGATCCGGGAAATGGAGTATGAGTTCTACAACAGAATGAGGATCACATTTGATTTCATGGAGGAGAAATTCGTTCATGGAATTAAGTGCAAATAAATAGAAAAATATTCTTTATTGGGTGTAGAATTGGAGAACTTTTAAGCCTAAAGCTAAAATTTGATCCAAACCATTGCAATAATCAAAAGCTTAATTACCACAACCATGTTATAAAGCCCTGAGCTGCTAGTCACACCACCTAGCCAACCCTACTTGGCGCCTTGGGAAAACGGTCCCATAAAATGTGCAGACCCCTCCCTAATTTGGCTAACTTCCCTATACATGCAATGAGCTGGCTTAGCTTCAAAGCTAATCATCATTAAACCTCTCATAACCTCCTTGAGCCAGCTAGCCACCACCCTTGGCTTGGTCGACCGCCCCAGTGGTCGGAAAACCAAAACTGAGTAGACCTCCCAAGGCTTAAACATCAAATTGTATCCATCCAATGTGGTAATTCCAAATTAGTCAGGTGAGTTGTTTGCCTCTCCACATAGGCTAAATGGCACCAGCCAATGGAAACCCAACGCTGCCTTGGTTTGAATTATAAATAGCCTCCCATCCATGGACAAATTAGGAGATCATCAAAATCCTAGGGGAAACTTTGTCCAATTGCTTCCAGAGCCTCTCCCAACAATCCTAAGCTTAATTCAACCATCTTCAGCCACTCATTCCCATCACCAAAGCCTAATTTCACCACTGATATCTAGGGAATTTCACAACCTTGCCACCAAGTCCATCAAAATTCCAAATTGACTTGCTAAGCAAACTTCCCCAATCAAAATCGACCCACCTAAAGCACTCTAAATTAGAACTAGACCGAACACGAATCACCCCCTGATCGAAACCAAACATAGTTCTCGCCATAACTAAAACCAACACTTCGACGATATTTGTGGGACCAAGACGAAGCTCAAGAACCAACCCAATCAAGGCCTCCCATGTTAGGCTAAGTTATAATTCAAAATACCTAATTCTTGCCTCGGTTTCCACCTTTATAAAGAAAGTCTATAATTCATGCCTATTTGATCGTATAGATAGGCTTGTCTCTCCAAGATGAAGGTGTAGGAACAAAACAATAGCAATTTGGTAGAGTATCAAGCGAGATATTAAGGTTAGAACACGAATGATTCTCTATTTAGGGGGACCAAGGAGGACAAATGGATGTCATCCATTCGGGCGTGTATCGATCAAGTGACTGTTGCCCTCACTTTTGGTTGAGTTCTAGTCTTTCTTTCATAGAAGCTTATGATCAAGCCAAAAGACTATCCTGTTGACTATTCTTAGAGGACTAGTGATGGTACCCTCTACAATAGAAATTTTAAACTCTTCCTTGCTCATTTTGAAGTTCCATATGTTGGTTCTAACCTTTAGCACTTAGTAGGTGGGACCAATATTAGGGGAGCTCAAGAGGAGTCCCCATAAGACTGTTTGGCCTTAGGATTAGCTCTGGGTGGTGTGGTCTTGGTCAGTCCTACACACACACACTTGCACCTGCACTCACAACTTAAATCCTAACCCAAATATGCTTATTTGATCCCTTATTCTATTGGAAGCTCATATGGATGGTCCCCTGAACCATTAGCCCTAGACTAAGGTTTAGCTAAGACCAGTACGTAGAGGATTCATAATGGGAGTTTGCTTGGTCTCATGGCTTAAATAGGGTGTCCTCATGATTAACATTCTCAATCAATCCCAATTTTACCAAATTCTCAATTTTGACGCTTTTTAACCAAATTATCACAAACTTCACCAAATTATCAAATTGCCCAAAAACCCTAAATTTTCTAAAATTTTCCAAAACTACCCAAATTCCCAAAAATATTTCCAAAAATCATATCAAACCCTTCCAAATCACTCAAATTAACCAAAATGCCTCAAAATTTTTAAAGTTCTGAAATTACCGCCAAAATGCCCTTTATGCCCCAAAAATTTCAAAAATTCCAAAAAATCCCAAAATCACTACAAATCTCCCCAAAATCAATTTGAACAACTCCATTGAGCTCAATTTGACCAAATTGAACCATTTTGACCAAAATACCTAAATTGTCCTTAAAGACCCAAATTGCCGAAATCACCACCAATTTCCACCAAATTGACTTTAATCTCACCCAATTTCAAATCCAAAGTCAAATTTATCCTCCCCAATCCACTTAAAACCAAATCAAAACCCAATTGAACCCATTTCCAAGCCGAATTACAAGCCCAATAAAAAATCTCTATTTTTAGCCATACCCTTAAATCCCCCAAATTGAACCCCATTAGCAAATCAATTTCCCCAAAATTGGATTTTAAATTCTCCATAGAACTTCCCCAAGTAAGTTTGCAAATTTGAACTAAAAGCTCACCTAAATCCAACTTAAGCCAAAATCCCCAATTTTGACCAAACAACCCAAATCCCACAAAGTTGAACCTCCTAACCCAAAACTTTCCACCCAAATGGAATCCAAAACTCCTCATGACAATTATCCAAGCCATTTTGATCAATCAATTGAGACAAATTCAAAGTTTATCCAAAATAAAATTCAAATCCAAGCTCATGACATGATTTGAACCCAAACTCTAAATGTGACCAAACCTAGCCAAATGGACCAACCCAAGACCACCACAACCAACATATGGACGTTAGGGACCAGGCTAGATCCACCTGGCCCACCCTACATGAGCCATGGACAAAGGGTCCCTTATTTTAGGGGATCTCTTCCCATATTTGGCTAAACCCAAAAAGTTTTGCCATCAAGCATTAAACCTTCAGAGGTAATTATCATTAAACCTCTCACTGGCTCACTTGACCACTTGACCACAAGCCCGGACCTGGCCGGCAGGCCTAGTAGCCAGAAAATACCAAAACCAAGAGCCAACTCAAGCTTTAAACTAAAAATTTGAACTCTTTGAGTTGGCTAATCTCCATTTGTCATTAGTGCCACTCAACCCTCCACCTTAGTAATCCATTGCACCCATTGGCTTGCCATGGTGGCCACCCAAAGCTCTTCTATTTAAACCCTACCTTCCAAGGGCAAAAGTGAAGATCATGAAAATCCTTGAGGAGACTCTACCAAAATCCTTCCAGAGCCTCTTCAAGTTTTCCTAAGTTCAATCCCATAGTCATCAGCCCTCAATTTCCATTGCCAAAGAACAATTTCTCACTGAAAATCCAAGACAGATTCCGACCATTTCCCAAAACACCAAACTCCAAATTCAAGTGCCTTTAAACTTCATCAAAGCTTAAGCAGAAGTTTCCCACTCAAACCCCATTACTTTCAGCCCTCCAACCCACTGTTCGACCAAGGCCGCACCACCTATTGGTCGAGAACATACTGGGTGATAAACCAGAGCAAAGTGACACTTTGAGGAGGTTCTTTGGAGCCTACTAAAGTTTTCACAAGCACCTAATGTAATTTTAATACCTATTTTATACTATTTTTTATGATATTGCACTTTAAATAAAGGTATTTTTTATGTTTTGTTGCTGGGATGATGAATTAGGGTCATTAGAGAAAAAATATACAAAAAGGAGCAAATTTGGAGCGAAAAGGACCAAAATGTGAAGATTTGAACCAGGGCGCCGACGGTGAGCCTAACGGCGCCGACGACAAACTTTTCCGGAGACTCCAGAATTAATTCACTTAGAAGGCCAGCCGACGGCGTCCTCGAGGCCGCCGACGGCAAGCTCGGCGGTTATGTCCAACTATGCATTGGATGAGGACGAATTTTGGAGGGGTACTTAAGCAACTATTGGGAAAACTCATCCACATCCTTAAGGAGAAGTCTTTGGCCAAAAATAGAGAGAGGAGAGACTCAAAATTTAAGTGTGAAAAAGTGTAGAAAGTCTAAATGGTGAAGAATTCTTCGAGAGATTATAAGAGTGGAGGGAAAGTGAGAAATTTCTTCCTCCTTGTCTCTTCGAAGAGGAATTTTGTGTGTTGTAAAGAAAGGAAGAGATTGAGAGGAACTTCGAGGAGTTTGCTTAGGGAGAAATTAGAGATAAGTTTTTTTATTGTTGTACTTTGTATGAATTTGATTTTACATATGAATTTCAAGTTTTGTTGTGTTTTCCCCAGGAGATCTGAGTAGTTTTCTGTCTTTCTCCTTGTCTTAAGATTTGTGAAATGGTGATTTTAATTGGTTGAGCCACGAAAATGTTAAAGCAATTGTGGTGATCTTTCACTTCGATCTTAATTTACTTTCAATATGGCCAATTGATTTGTTAAATTATGTTTAGTTTTATAGCTAAAGTGAAGATTACATCCAAGATTCAGTTAATTTGTTAAAATATGTTGAGTTTTACAACTAAAGTGAAGATTACATCCAAGATTCAGAGAGAATTTTTTAAAATATGTTGAGTTTTACAACTAAAGTGAAGATTACATCCAAGATTCAGGGAGGTATTCGTTAAAATATGTTGAGTTTTACAACTAAAGTGAAGATTACATCCAAGATTCAGGGAGGTCCTTAAATATGTTGAGTTTTACAACTAAAGTGAAGATTACATCCAAGATTTAGGGAGGTCAAAGCTTTTGTTAAAATAAGTTGAGTTTTACAACTAAAGTGAAGATTACATCCAAGATTCAGGGAGGTCAAAGCCCTCAATATGTTGAGTTTTACAACTAAAGTGAAGATTACATCGAAGATTCAGGGAGGTCAAAGCCTTTATATGTTGAGTTTTACAACTAAAGTGAAGATTACATCCAAGATTCGGGGAGGTCAAAGCCCTTGATATGGTTGAGTTTTACAACTAAAGTGAAGATTACATCCAAGATTCAAGGAGGTCAAAGCCCTTGGAAATTGGGTGCAAATAAATATAGTTTTACAACTAAGGTGAAGATTACATCCAAGATTTAGGGAGGTCAAAGTCCTTGAAAGTTAGGTGCAAATAAATAGGGAAATAAAAATTATCGGGCGTAGAATTGGAGATTTTAGAGTGACAAGGTGAGCAAATTAAATAGGGAAATAAAATTATCGGGCGTAGAATTGGAGATTTTAGAGTGACAAACTAAAATCTAAATAGGGAAATAAAATTATCGGGCATAGAATTGGAGATTTTAGAGTGACAGACTAAAATCCTTAATTCGGTCCTATCGTTTAGGTGCTGAAGTGTAGATGTTAGCCCTCAGGTGAGGGGAACATGGGAGCTCAAGAGCCGGTATCCTCCCAGCCTAGCCGCAGATTCAGTAAACAAGCATAGGATTAGTCAATATTCTTTATGCCTGGACCAAAGGAAAAAGAATAGGTATGCTCCTATTTGGAACAATACAATTGAACTGATTCACTTTATTCATTCACTATAATTTCTTGACAAGGAGAATGATGCTTTCTTATATATTGAATATCACATTAGAACCTTCATTAGTAAAATTAGTTATTTAATAGTTATTAAAATTATATATTTATTTCAATTGCCTATTAGTGACAGATAAGCAAATTGAATTCTATTGTTGCGATTAAAGTATTGCTTTTCTAATTGCCTATTAGTGACAGATAAGCAAATTGAATTCCATTGTTGTGATTAAAGTATTGCTTTTCTAAAGATCTTAGTTCGCAGTTCTAAACCACTCCCTGTGGGATCGATATCTAGGACTCCATTAGAGCCCTGGTTTAGTTCTAATCTTACTCCCTGTGGGATCGATATCTAGGACTCCATTAGAGCCCTATATTACTTGAGCGATACGTATGATTTGCAAGAGCAAAGACTGTTACATACATTGAAAAGATATAAGAAAGCCTTTGGTTGGACCTTAGCTGATATTAAGGGAATCAATCCTTTGATCTGTATGCACAAAATTATATTAGATGAACAATATAAACCAAGAGTTGATCCACAAAGGAGATTAAACCCAATGATGAAAGAAGTAGTTAAAAATGAAATTTTGAAATGGTTAGACACTGGAATTATATATCCTATTTTAGAGAGTGCGTGGGTATGTCCAATTCACTGTGTTCCTAAAAAAGGAGTAACTGTTGAAACAAAAGAAATTAATGAATTAAGATCTATCAGACAAGTTACTGTGTGGCATATTTGCATTGATTATAGAAAATTAAACACTGCCACAAGAAAAAAATCACTTCCCTTTACCCGTTTTAGACCAAATAGTAGATAGACTTACTGGGCACAAATATTTTTATTTTTTAGATGGATATGCCAGTTACCATCAAATTCTTATTGCTCCTAAGGATCAAGAAAAGACAACATTTACTAGTCCTTTTAGAACTTTTGCTTTCCAAAGAATGTCTTTTAGATTATGTAATGCACCTGCAACATTCCAGAGATGTATGATGTCTATATTTAGTAGGTTAATTGATGATGGATTGGAAGTATTTATGGATGATTTCTTTGTATTTAGAACATCATTTCACACATGCTTAAATTATCTTGAAAAAGTTTTAGAGTTACGCGAAAGAACTAATTTGGTTCTAAATTGGGAGAAATGTCAATTGTGTTAGGGCATAAAATTTCGGAAGATGGTATGGAAGCAGACCCTGCAAAAATTCAGTTATATCTAAACTAACACCTCCTACTAATGTAAGAAAGGTTAGGAGTTTTCTTGGACATGTTGGATTTTACTAATCCAAAAATCCGAGTTATATCTAAACTAACACCTCCTACTAGTGTAAGAGAAGTTAGAAGTTTTCAGATGTTGGTTTTTACAGGCGTTTTATTAAAGATTTTTCAAAAATTACCAAACCTCTATGCCAAGTTATATCTAAACTAACACCTCCTACTAATGTAAGAGAGGTTAGGAGTTTTCTTGGACATCTTATAACACCTCCTACTAGTGTAAGAGAAGTTAGAAGTTTTCTGGGACATGTTGGTTTTTACAGACTTTATTAAAGATTTTTCAAAAATTACTAAACCTCTATGCCAACTTTTAGAAAAGGACAAGAAGTTAAAGATTTTTCAAAAATTACTAAACCTCTATGCCAACTTTTAGAAAAGGACAAGAAATTTAAATTTACTGAAATTTGTTTAAATGTCTTTGAGTTATTAAGGAAAAAATTAATCACAACCTTTATTATAGTTTCACCTAACTGAGAGAAACCATTTCAGCTGATGTGTGATGCTAGTGATTATGCTATTGGAGCTGTCCTTGGATAAATGTATGAAAAGATTTTTAAAGTTATATACTATGCTAGTAAAACTCTTAATGATGCTCAATTTAACTATACTGTTTCTGAAAAAGAGTTACCGGCCATTGTGTATGCTTTAGACAAATTTAAATCTTATTTAATTGGAGCTAAATGTGTTGTTCACACTGATCACTCAGCTATTAAATATCTGATGTAAAAGAAGGATGCCAAACCGAGGTTAATTAGATGGATACATTTGATGAAAGAATTTGATCTTGTGGTTATTGATAGAAAGGGAATTGATAATCAAATTGCTGATCATTTCTCAAGATTAGAAAACCATGCATTATCTGACACTACAATGACAGTTTCCTTGATGAACAACTTTATAATATTAATGAGTGGAAAATACCATGGTATGCTGATTTTGTTAACGTTTCCCTAAACAACTTTATAATATTAATGAGTGGAAAATATCATGGTATGCTGATATTGTTAACTATATTATAAGTGATATTTTGCTACCTATGCTGACACTGCAACAACAAAGAAAATTCATTGATGATGCAAAAGCATATTTTTGGGATGCGCATTATTTATATAAACAATGTAAGGATCTTATTATGAGGAGATGTGTACCATATGAAGAAACTTATCTAATCATTCAGAAATGTCATGATTCTGATTTTTTAGGACATTTTGGGAATGATAAAACTGCTTATAAAATCTTATAAGCTGCATTTTATTGGCCTACTATCTTTAGAGATGTTTATAGATACATGACTTGTGATTGTCAACGAGTAGGCAATATATCTAGAAGAAATGAAATGCCTCTGAATTTCATATTAGAAGTTAAGATCTTTGATGTTTGTATATTAGATTTCATGGGACCATTTATTCCTTCATCTGGGAACTTATATATATTAATTGCAGTAGAGTATGTTTCTAAGTTGATTGAAGCACAAGCGTTACCTCGTTGTGATGCTAAAAATGTTTCAAGATTTTTAATGAAAAATATTTTCACTAGATACGAAATTCCTATAATGATTATCACTAATGTAGGATCCCATTTTAGCAATAAATACATTCAGAGATTGGCAGAAAAGTTTAATATTATTCATCGAATTTTAACTGCCTATCATCCTCAAACCAGTAGGTTAGCTGAAGTTTCTAATAGAGAGATTAAACAAATACTTGAAAAGACTGTAAACCCTAGTAGAGTAGATTGGTCCACTAGACTGGATACCGCATTATGAGCTTACAAGACTTCTTATAAAACTCCTATTGGAATGACTCCTTACAGACTCATTTTTGGAAAGACTTGCCACTTACCAGTTAATTGGAGCATAAAGCATATTGGGCGATTAAAGAATTCAATTATAATTTGAAGGATGCTGGTAAGAAGAGATTGTTACAATTAAATGTATTGGAAGAATTAAGAAATGAATCTTAAGATAACGACAAAATTTATGAGGAAAAACTAAAGTTATGGCATGATCAAAAGATTAACCAGAAGAACTTTCAACCAGGACAAGAAGTTTTGCTTTGCAACACTAGGCTAAATTTATTCCTTGGAAAATTGAAGTCTCGTTGGTTAGGACCCTTTACGGTGACTCAAGTTTATACTTACAGAGCTGTTGAAATTGAAGATCAGAAGATTGGAAATAGATTTAAAGTAAATGGACACAGATTAAAAATGTATATTGAGGGTAAAAGACTAAATTTTAAAGAGGTTTTAATGATCAATCAACCTGAATAAACCAAAATAGGTCGGGCTGACAACGTTAAACCAAGCGCTTTATGTGAGGCAACCCATAATTATTTTATGTTTATTGCAATTATAGTAGTTTTTGTTTGAAATTATTGTTAGTTTGTGGTAGTATTGATCTCTACTACTCTTATTTACCCTAGAATCATCATAAAAATTAGATCCGTAGAGAAAAATTGGAACACATTCGGACTAGAGCAAAACTGTGCAATTTATGGCTTGGGCGCCAACGGCGCCATTGATGCTGCTGACGGTGGGTTTTTCTCGAGAGTCCAGGTAATTAATTATAGAAGGCTCGCCGATGGTGCCCTCAAAGCCGCCGACAGCGACACCGGATAGATGGTAGTTTTTGGAGTTTGAATGACAGTTTTTGGCAGTTTTTTGGCAGGAGTTACTCATTATAAACTCTTAAATTCATTCCTAAGTTCATATTTCCCCCAAAAATGAAGTAAAACTCCACCAATTTCATTACTATGGGGTCTAATTCCCTTGATAATCTTAGAATGTGAGTGTTCAACTGGAGAAAGTTCATTAGTGCAGAATTGCAGTGAATCTTCAATAAGGTACTGACGAAGAAAAGATTAATCAAGGAATTAGGATTCGTAAATCGCGGATTGAATATTCCCTCTACGGTAATCAAAGAGATGATAGTGCGGTAAATATAGGAAGTGTTGTGCTATACTACCGCCGTCGTAGTTGTTCTTGTGGTAAAAGAATTTTATGCAAATTTGCATGGAATCAACCAGGGAGTCGTTTATGTGCGAGGTAGATGATAACTTTCACTTCTGCATGGATCAATGAATTATACATGATCGAGAATGTTCTTGTCTCCCATTATTCTAACTTCGTCCCAACAAGAAACCAGATAAATGAGATTTACCAATATTTAATAGACGAAACTGAAGAGTGGGAAATGAGAGAAAACAGGTATGTTAGTTTTTCTGCGACACTCCTAAATCCTGTTTCGAAATACTGGCACTTCTTCATTTCTGTGAAACTGTTATCGACAATGAAGATCGGTAAAGTTTCTAAAGAAAGTGCTATTTTAAATTTTTGCATCCAAATGGGACTGTCGATTGATATTGGATCAATAATTGTGAAGCCGGTTTTGGGCCTGATCATTCATGGATCAACTTATGGGCTTGGACACCCTTCCACAATTTTATCACTTTGCAGTCAGTTCCAAGTATCCTATAAAAATTGAGAAAAGGTACTTCTACCCTGGAATCCTTTGGACCCAACTGAGAGATTCCTAACTTTTTACGATGAAAATGACATGACTATTATTATTTATCAATCATCTCAAAATTCACTACCGATCTAACCCTTAGTTCCGGACAAGACTTTTTGATCCTGCGCAGAATCAAGAAATTGGAGAAGGAGGTACAAAATGTCATGAATGCAATTAATAATATGTCTGATTTCTTTGATTATCTAGACTGGAGGATGAAAGAATATTTTTCTCACTCTGGACATATAGAAGATAGTTTAATATGGCTGATGAGGAGGATGAAATTGATAATAGAGGATTCTACTGAAGAATTTCCATACCGACCCTTCTATAACCTCTTCGTACATGTGCAATCAATGGGTGATCTCAGAGGAGAATCTAGTATTGAATCTGAAGAGTAGTAGATTTATATTGCTACCCGTCTGTCTATTATGTAATTTGATTTGAACTTTGCATTTGCTTTGCTTTAGAATTATGCTTTTAGATCTTTGTATAGTTGAGACTAAGCATAGGCTGTTTTGTTTTCAGCGTTTTGAGTGTTGTGGCTTACGATACTGAATTAATGTATTGAGGTTGAGAAAATACTAAACTTAGGTGTGTTATGGAACATAAATTGTAACTCTTGGAATTTATATATAATTGTGATGTTTTGTGTTGTGAAAGTTTATTTGTTATAAGTACATCATTTAATCACTTAAATTTATGTCTATAATGATTGAATGGATGTTGTTGAGGCTTGAAATTGATCGAAATCACAAAAAATTGGGAATTGAACCAAAACAATAGAGCCCGCCGACGGCGCCCTCGACGCCGCCGACGGCAGACTTTTTCCGAGACTTAGGATTTAATTTCGATAGAGCGCGCCGACGGCGCCGAATACCCCGCTGACAACGAGATCCCTAAAAACACCTTTAACCACGATTTTAACTAGTCAACTGCCACTATTCATCATCCCCTTCCTCTGAAAAATGTGATTTTTGACCTAAGGCTTGAGAGATCTTGGATTGGGAGGCGATTTCAAGGCATTTAGATACCGGATTTGATCATCTCTAGGTAAGAGCTTCACTCCAAGTTAAAAATATTTGATTTTAACCATAAATTTCTTCCACATTGAGGAGACCCAAAAAATTTGAGAATGTGAAGAAAATATTGGGAAGAAATTCATGGAACTTAGTGTTGAACTCTTGGAATTACTTTTGGAAGCCATTATTTGCATATTTGAAGTATATTTTGGAATTTTTCTGTAATTGTGATTAGATTGAAATGGCTCCATGATAAAAGAGATGACTTGAGTTCGACGAGTCTCGCTTTGTCAATGCGAAGGCTCAATCAAGGTTTACTTCAATGTTTGAAGGAAAGAAGTGTATACAAGATCAAGTTTTTGAGAGTCCAGAAGGAGAAATTGAACGAGTTATTACCGAGCGGAGGTGGAAAAACTTCTATTACACCATCAATAAAGCTGCTGCAAATATTGTGAAAGAATTTTATGCTAACGTATTCTATTCTGAAGACAAAATCATTCAAGTACAAAGATTTTCTGTTGAAATTAATGTTGCCAGCATTAACACCTTTTACGAAGTCCCAGACTCTCATAACTTCCATTATGAATCCTTTAGTATGACGGAAGGCCCCCTAAATGATGTGATTAACTTTCTCACTAACGGGAAAGGAACATGGAAGATTAAGAAACGAGAACGAGTAAATTTCTCTGCTTCCATGTTAAATACCACCTCTAAAGCGTGGCACTATTTTATTTCCTTTACTTTGTTACCAACTTATCACCATAGTGAGGTAAATAGAGATAGCGCTATTCTGAATTTTTGTATTCTGAATAATAGAAATATAAATGTGGGGAGGATCATTTTTAAGAATATATTGACTACGACAAGGAGTGAAACAAGTGGAGGTCTAGGACATCCTGGCCTTATTTATGCACTTTGCCAACTTTTTGGAGTGGAAGCTGGAGGTGATGAGGAATGGGTTTACCCTATGAAACCCATTAGTAAAGCAAATTTGAAAACTTATGAATCCCATGAGAAATGGAGAACTGGAAGTAGGAGTCAAGAACCTTCTACTAGTAGAGATGTCTCCTCTACAAGTTATGACCTTCCACCTTCTAGTTCCCCTACTCTAACTGACTTGATGAATGTGTTGACCTTACAGCGGTCATAGACTTGATAAATGAAAGGATTGGAGGTTTAGAACATTCACGATTATGATAGTGAGTACCTTAAGAGGCATTCAGATTTTGAGATAGCTTATTATGAAGCTCAGGCCCGACACTACAGAGGTGAGCCTAATGTTACTTTTCCTANTAAACATGGGTCAACAATTACAGAATCAAGGAAATCAATTACAGATTCAAGGAAATAAATTACAACATCAAGGAACTGCTATCAAGAATATTGAAAACCAATTAGGGTATATCANCCAACCAAGGAAATGTTAACTATAGACATTCTTATCCTCCAGGATTTAACAGTAATACTCAAATTAAGGAGATGAAGTTATCTATGGAAGAGCTGATATTAAACATGGGTCAACAATTACAGAATCAAGGAAATCAATTACAGATTCAAGGAAATAAATTACAACATCAAGGAACTGCTATCAAGAATATTGAAAACCAATTAGGGTATATCACTACTGTGCTTAGTAACCAAACATTAGGAACTTTTCCGAGTACTGTGGAACCAAATCCTAAAGATCAAAGAAAAGAACAAATCAAGGAAATTCAATTACAAAGTGGAAAAGAATTAGAGACAAGAGTGCAAAAAGAAATAGAAACTGAAAAAGATAAAGTGGATACCGAAAAAGTAAAGGATCACGAGTACCCAAATTTAGAGTATTCATTTACACTAATGAAAATTACTGTGGAGAAACCTCCACCACTCAAAGGTTGAAGCAACACAAACAGAATAAACAATTTTCCAAATTTTTAAAAATTCTTAAGAAGTTAACGGTGAACATTCCCTTAGTAGAAGCTTTAGAGCAGATGCCCAATTATGTGAAATTTATGAAAGATATTCTGAACATGAAAAGGGAGTTCACGAACAACGAAACTGTTGCACTTAGCAAAGAGTGTAGTGCAATTATTCAGAAAAAGCTTTTTAAAAAATTAAAAGATCTTGGTAGCTTCACTATATCGTGTGCTATCGGTGAAAAATTTTATGACAGAGCTTTATGTGACTTGGGAGCCAGCATTAATCTTATGCCTCTATCAATTTTCAAAAGATTAGAATTAGCAGAAGTATCACTTACTTCTGTAACTCTACAATTAGCGGATCATTCAGTTACATATTCTAAGGGAGTTATACAAGATGTGTTAGTAAAAGTGGATAAATTTATCTTTCCTGTGGATTTCATTGTTTTAGATATGGAAGAAGATAAAGAAATACCTATCATTTTAGGGAGACCATTTTTAGCTACTAGAAAAGCTATGATAGATGTTAAAAAAGGAGAATTAACTATGAGAGTAAATGATCAAGAAGTAACTTTTAACATTGCAAAATCTAAGAAATACCCTACTGTTGAAAGGGATAATGAGTGTTTTCGCATTGTAATTATTGAACACCTAATTAACGAACATTTTAAAAAACATTTTGAAGATACAAAGTATGTTGAAAAAGAAGATCATTTTGAAGAACAAAATGAAGAGAATGATGAAATTATTTTGAATAAATTAAAAAATGAAGAATTAGATTATGTTCGGGAAAGATTTGAGATGTTGGATATTACAGAAAATGCTGATAAGAATCTATTTCCATCAATTATAAAACCACCTGAACTTGTGTTGAAAACATTACCTAACCACTTGAAGTATGTGTTTTTGGGAGACTCATCTACATTACCTGTTATTATATCTTAAGAATTAAAAGAACTGTAAGAGCAAAGACTGTTAGACACATTAAAAAGATATAAGAAAGCTTTTGGTTGGACCTTAGCTGATATTAAAGGAATCAGTCCTTCAATCTGTATGCACAGAATTATATTAGATGAACAATATAAACCAAAAGTTGATCCACAAAGGAGATTGAATCCGATAATGAAAGAAGTAGTTAAAAAGGAAATTTTAAAATGGTTAGACACTGGAATTATATATCCTATTTTAGGTAGTGCGTGGGTAAGTCCTATTCATTGTGTTCCTAAGAAAGAAGGAGTGATTATTGAAACAAAAAAAAATGAATTAATACCTATCAGACAAGTTACTGGGTGGCGTATTTGCATTGATTATAGAAAATTAAACACTGCCACCAGGAAAGATCACTTCCATTTACCCTTGTTAGATCAAATAGTGGATAGACTTGCTAGGCACAAATATTTTT
>JXCR01143032.1:33876-58973 GCA_002079205.1 Phalaenopsis hybrid cultivar | reverse complement strand
TAGTACTAAAATTACTTGAGGACAAGTAATAGTTAAGTTTGGGGGATTTTGAGCAAAGGAAAATATGTTGAGATTTTCATACCTATTTTATACTATTTTTTATGATATTGCACTTTAAAGAATTGTTTTTTTGATGTTTTGTTGCAAGAATGGTGAATTAGGGTCATTGGAGCAAAAAGATGCAAAAAGGACCAAAATGTGAAGATTTGAATTAGGGCGTCGATGACAGACTTTTCCCGAGANGGATGCTTAGGCAACTCTTGGGAAAGCTCATCTACAACTTTAAAAGAACATTTTGGTCAAAAATAGAAGAACTCTAAGAAGTCTGAAGTGTGTTAGAGGCCTTGGAGGTTACTATTAGTGTATAGAATTTCCATTAGAGTGTAACAATTGTGAGGAATTTTTTAAGAGATTGTAAGAGTGGAGGGAAAGTGAGAGATTTCTTCCTCCTTGCTACTTTGAAGAGAAATTCTGTGTGCTGTAAAGAAAGGAAGAGATTCAGAGGAACTTCAAGGAGTGTTCTTGGGGAGAAATTAGAGATAAGTTATTTCCTTGTTGTAGTTTGTATGACTTTGATTTTATATATGAATTTTAAGTTTTGTTGTGGTTTCCCCATGAGTTCTGAGTAGTTTTCTATGTCTTTCTCCTTGTCTTGAGATTTGTGAAATTGTTATTTGAATTGGTAAAGCCATGAAAATATTAAAGAAATTGTGATGATCTTTTCACTTAGAAATGGTAATTTGAATTGGTGAAGCCATAAAAATGTTTAATAAATTGTGATGATCTTTTCACTTCAATATTAATTTTACTTTCAATCTGGCCAATTGATTTATTAAAATATGTTGAGTTTTACAACTAAAGTGAAGGTTACATCCAAGATTCATAGAGGTCAAAGCCCTTGGAAGTTTGGTGCAAATAAATAGGGAAATATTATCATGCGGCGAAGAATTAGAGATTTTAGAGTGACAGACTAAAATCCTCAATTCGGTCCTATCGTTTAGGTGATGATGTGTAGATGTTAGCCCTCAGGTGAGGGGAACATGGGAGCTCCAAAGTGAGAGCCGGTATCCTCCTAGCCTAGCCGCAGAATCAGTAACCAAGCATTGGATTAGTCAATGTTTATTATGTNTCGATGACAGACTTTTCCCGAGACTCCAGAATTAATTCACTTAGAAGGCCCGCCGACGGCGCCCTCGAGGCCATCGATGGTGAGCTCGGTGGTTATTTCTAACTATGCATTGGATGAGGATGAATTTTGGAGGGGTGCTTAGGCAACTCTTGGGAAAACTCATCCACATCTGTAAAGAGAAAACTTTGACCGAAAATAGAGAGAGGAGAGGCTCAAAATTGAAGTGTGAAAAAGTGCAGAGAGTCTAAATTATGAGGAATTCTTTGAGAGATTGTAAGAGTGGAGGGAAAGTGAGAGATTTCTTCCTCTTTGCCGCTTCGAAGAGGAATTCTGTGTGTTGTAAAGAAAGGAAGAGATTCAGAGGAACTTCGACGAGTTTGCTTGGGGAGAAATTAGAAATAGGAGAGGAATTCTGTGTGTTGTAAAGAAAGGAAAAGATTCAGAGGAACTTCGAGGAGTGTTCTTGGGGAGAAATTTAGAGATAAGTTATTTATTTGTTGTATTTTATATGACTGATTCATATATGAATTGAATTAGAGATAAGTTATTTACTTGTTGTAGTTTGTATGACTTTGATTTTATATATGAATTTCTAGTTTTGTTGTGTTTTTCCGTGCTGTAAAGAAAGGAAGAGATTCAGAGGAACTTCGAGGAGTTTTCTTGGGGAGAAATTATGATTGTTGTAGTTTGTATGACTTTGATTTTATATATGAATTTCAAGTTTTGTTAGATAAGTTATTTACTTGTTGTAGTTTGTATGACTTTGATTTTATATATGAATTCTGAGTTTTATTTACTTGTTGTAGTTTGTATGACTTTGATTTTATATATGAATTCAGTTTGTTGTGTTTTTCTACTTGTTGTAGTTTGTATGACTTTGATTTTATATATGAATTCTGAGTTTTGTTGTGTTTTCTGATTTTATATATGAATTCCGAGTTTTGTTGTGTTTTAGAAAGAGATTCAGAGGAACTTTGAGGAGTGTTCTTGGGGAGAAATTAGAGATAAGTTATTTATAGAGATTCAGAGGAACTTCGAGGTGTTTTCTTGGGGAGAAATTATAGATAAGTTTATTTATTTGTGTGCTGTAAAAAAAGGAAGAGATTTAGAGGAACTTCAAGGAGTATTCTTGGGGAGAAATTAGAGATAAGTTATTTACTTGAGTAGTTTGTATGACTTTGATTTTATATATGAATTCTGAGTTTTGTTGTGTTTTCCCCATGAGTTATGAGTAGTTTTCTCTGTCCTGAGTTTTGTTGTGTTTTCCCCATGAGATATGGTTTGTATGACTTTGATTTTATATATGAATTCTGAGTTTTGTTGTGTTTTCCCCATGAGATCTTGTGTGTTGTAAAGAAAGGAAGAGATTCAGAGGAACTTCGAAGAGTGTTCTTGGGGAGAAATTAGAGATAAGTTATTTACTTGTTGTAGTTTGGAGATTCAGAGGAACTTTGAGGAGTGTTCTTGGGGAGAAAGTAGAGATAAGTTATTTACTTGTTGTAGTTTGTTCTTCAAGGAGTTTTCTTGGGGAGAAATTAGAGATAAGTTTATTTATTATTGTAGTTTGTATGAAGGAAGAGATTCAGAGGAACTTCGAGGAGTGTTCTTGAGGAGAAATTAGAGATAAGTTATTTACTTGTTGTAGTTTGTATGACCTGATTTTATATATGAATTCCGAGTTTTGTTGTGTTTTCCCCATGAGATCTGAGTAGTTTTCTTTGCCGAGTTTTGTTGTGTTTTCCCCATGAGATCTGAGTAGTTTTCTCTATCTTTCTCCTTGTCTCAATGAATTCCGAGTTTTGTTGTGTTTTCCCCATGAGTTCTGAGTAGTTTTCTCTGTCTTTCTCATTGCAAGTTGTTGTGTTTTCCCCATGAGATCTGAGTAGTTTTCTCTGTCTTTCTCCTTGTCTTGAGATTTGTAAAATGGTGATTTGAATTGGTGATAAGTTTATTTACTTGTTGAATTTAGAGATAAGTTATTTACTTGTTGTAGTTTGTATGACTTTTATTTTATATATGAATTCCGAGTTTTGTTGTAGTTTCCCCATGAGATCTGAGTAGTTTTCTCTGTCTTTCTCCTTGTCTTGAGATTTATGAAATGATGATTTGAATCNGACAAGGAGAATGATGCTTTCTTATATATTGAATATCATAATTACACCGTACTTTATATAATTAGTTACTTATTAGTTATTAAAATTATTTATTTATTTTAGNTCACTGGACCTACCTAAAGGGAAAAACCTAAATACATTCCTAAACTTATATTTATGGAATAGATCTTTTACTGGAAGTGTTCTCATGAAGTTCCTATGATTTGAATATTTTAAGTGACTTAATATCACAACATATAGTCATTCTTGAAATGAATAGAAGACTAGAACTCTTAAACTTGATGACTAGATAATCTTGTGGCTACAGAGTTAATTTAATTACTTGAATTTTTTCTGAAAATTTCACTATGACATTTATCTAAATCAAACTTATAGTATTTTTGAATTAAAACTTTACTACAATAGATCATAACTTTTATATAGTACTAAAATTACTTTAGGACAAGTAATATTTAAGTTTGGGAGATTTTGACCAAACGAAAAAAATGTTGAGATTTTCATACCTATTTTATACTATTTTTGATGATATTGCACTTTAAAGAAAGGTATTTTTGATGTTTTGTTGCAAGAATGCAAAAAGGAGCGAATTTGGAGCGAAAAGGATCAAAATGTGAAGATTTGAACTAGGGCATCGATGACAGAATTTTCTCGAGACTCCAGAATTAATTCACTTAGAAGGCCAACCGACGGCGCCCTCGAGGCCATCGATGGCGAGCTCGGTGGTTATGTCTAACTATTTGTTGGATGAGGTTGAATTTTGGAGGGGTGCTTATGCAACTCTTGGGAAAACTCATCCACATTTTTAAAGAGAAGAGTTTGACCGGAAATAGAGAGAGGAGAGGCTCAAAATTGAAGTGTGAAAAAGTGTAGAGAGTCTAAATTGTGAGGAATTCTTTGAGAGATTGTAAGAGTGGAGGGAAAGTGTGAGATTTCTTCCTCCTTGCAGCTTTGAAGAGGAATTCTGTGTGTTGTAAAGAAAAGAAGAGATTCAGAGGAACTTCAAGGAGTTTGCTTGTGGAGAAATTAGAAATAAGTTTATTTATTGTTGTAGTTTGCATGACTTTGATTTTATATATGAATTTCGAGTTTTGTTGTGTTTTCCCCATGAGATCTGAGTAGTTTTCTCTGTCTTTCTCCTTGTCTTGAGATTTATGAAATGATGATTTGAATTGGTTGAGCCACAAAAATGCTAAAGAAATTGTGACGATCTTTTCACTTCAATCTTAATTTACTTTCAATCTAGCCAATTGATTTGTTAAAATATGTTGAGTTTTACAACTAAAGTGAAGATTACATCCAAGATTCACGGAGGTCAAAGCCTTTGGAAGTTGGGTGCAAATAAATAGGGAAATAAAATTATCGGGCGTAGAATTGGACATTTTAGAGTGACAGACTAAAATCCCCAATTCAATCCTATCATTTGGGTGTTGAAGTGTAGATGTTAGCCCTCAAGCGAGGAAAACGTGGGAGCTCCAAATTGAGAGCAGGTATCCTCCCAGCATAGCCGCAGATTCAATTCAAGCGTAGGATTAGTCAATGTTCTTTATGCCTGGACCAAAGGGTAAAAAATAGGTATGCTCCTATTTGGTCAATGTTCTTTATGCCTGGACCAAAGGGTAAAGAATAGGTATGCTCCTATTTGGCACAATTCAAATGTTCTTTATGCCTGGACCAAAGGGTAAAGAATAAGTATGCTCTTATTTGGCACAATACAATTAAACTAATGCACTTTATCCATTCACTTTAATTCCTTGACAAGGAGAAGGATACTTTCTTATATATTGAATATCACATTAGAACCTTCGTTAGTATAATTAGTTATTTAATAGTTATTAAAATTATATATTTATTTCAATTGCCTATTAGTGACAGATAAGTAAATTGAATTCCATTGTTGCGATTAAAGTATTACTTTTCTAAAGTCTTAGTTTGTAGTTCTAATATTACTCCTTGTGGGATCGATATCTAGGACTCCATTAGAGCCCTATATTAGTTTAGCGATACGTATACTTGCGTTGATAAGTGTGACTTCAAAATTATTGAATTTGTTATACATACATCATTATTGAATCTATAACTGGTATTATGTTCTTGGTGTAGTTGCTGAGGAATTAAATCTTTTAGCAGCAGTACTAAATACTTATATTTTTAAGCATATATAAAGTCATTGTCAGCAGCACGGCCATCTTCAACAGCATGAGGATCTACAATAGCATATCTTTCCTTAGAATTAAATAACCAAGCCATGGGACTTCAAGGTTGTTTTCTTATGCAACATAAATCCTCAAACTTTTCTTTAGGACTTTGTGTAGCTCTGCTATACAATATAAGCCCTAACTTTTCTTTAGGATTCTGAGGTTATCGTTCTTCATGACCTAAACCCTCACATCTTCTAAGATATTTGTGTGATCATTTCACATAAATGTAAGCCCTAAATTAATAGAACTGGCAAGATGAAGCATTCAAATATTTCTCCTCAAAACTAAAGCCAAACATTAGGATAACTTAGGAAGTCACAGAGGTTCTCCCCGGAATCTATGACATCTCCTAGTTCTTTCTCCATTGGACTCTACAACAAAAAGTTCCAGATTTGAGTCAGTCTCCTTTCACACTTCTTTGTCCGAATCTCATTGAAAAGTCCTATTTTTTGACCCTTTTGAAAATAACATTTATTAATTTTTATTGAGAGTTTTCTTAGCTGACTCCTGTTATCTAAGATGTAATTAACTATAGAGGCTTGCCCTTACAGAAAGCTTTTCCAACCAGCTTAAAATAAACCTTATTTAATTCTTTGTATTAAATATGGGAACTTGTCGACAAATAAAAATGGTATCACTGAACAAATAGATCTCATAAATTTCATAGTTTATTTGATCGAGTCTCACCCTCGTCTTTCAGGATAGATATAGGGTTTGAGGTATAGTGATCTTTCATTTAAACTATGAAAAATATGAGGTCAGCTTGATTTCATATTTTTCTAAACTTATATGTAAATTAAATGCCTTTCTGAAGTGGGTGACGGGATTTTGATTCCGGCGACTGACAGCTTTTAACGGGCAACTACTACCACTCCACACCCAAAAATAATGCCGACATTATTTTAAATAAAATAACATTTCAAACATTGAAATTTGGGTTACATATGTAGAGATGCCTTCTTACTTTGGAAAAAAGACAAAACATCTCCACTATCATATAGAACAAGCCCCTAAATTCTCAAGCCATGATGATTATTATATACTTAAGTAAAATTAAAACATTATAAAGAGTATTTAATTAATTAATAATTAAAAACTCATCAAATAATTTTTATTTTTATTCCATATTATTCTCCTCTTTTCACTGGGCAATACTATATTTTTCTTTTATTTTAATGATTTTTCTAAACCAAGTTATTGATTTTCTAAGATCTAGAATTAAAATAAATAAAAAATCCTAATTTTCTACTTAACCCATTCAACTGCCACGTCAACCGATGGCACTCTGAACTTTACAAGCATCACTTTCTGATTCGACGCCGCTGTCCACGTAGCCACCTCATCAGCCCGTGGTTCTCATTCCATCTTCTCATCTGGCAGGATCCCATTCATCCAACTGATGCACGCGTGATCCAATGACTTTTAGTCATTGTCCCCGATAGCTAGAACCTGTGAAATGCTCGACTTCAAACCCTTATATCTTACTGGATACTCAACCAAATCACTTCAGGTTTGTTCCTACACCTTCATTTACTTAGGGCAAACACATCTATATAGATACATGCTTATGAAATTACATTTTTGTTCACAAAGGCCCAAATCGAGCAAAAAATTAGGGTTTAGTTTTTATACTTGAGTCTGAGAGGAGAGGCCTCAATTAGGTGCTTGTGAAAACTTTAGTAGGCTCCAAAGAACCTCCTCAAAGTGTCACTTTGCTCTGGTTTATCACCCAGTATGTTCTCGACCAATAGGTGGTGCGGCCTTGGTCGAACAGTGGGTTGGAGGGCTAAAAGTAATGGGGTTTGAGTGGGAAAATTCTGGTTAAGCTTTGATGAAGTTTAAAGGCACTTGAATTTGGAGTTTGGTGTTTTGGAAAATGGTCAGAATCTGTCTTCGATTTTCAGTGAGAAATTGTTCTTTGGCAATGGAAATTGAGGGCTGATGACTATGGGATTGAACTTAAGAAAACTTGAAGAGGCTCTGGAAGGATTTTGGTATAGTCTCCTCAAGGATTTTGATGATCTTCTCTTTTGGCCTTGGAAGGTAGGGTTTAAATAGAAGAGGTTTGGGTGGCCACCATGGCAAGCCAATGGGTGCAATGGCTTACTGAACTGGAGGGTTGAGTGGCACCAATGACCAATGGGGATTAGCCAACTCAAATAGTTCAAATTTGTAGTTTAAATCTTGGGTTGGCTCTTGGTTTTGGTATTTTCTGGCTACTAGGCCTACTGGCCAGGCCAGGGCTTGTGGTCAACTGGTCAAGTGAGCCAGTGAGAGGTTTAATGATAATTACGTCTGAAGGTTTAATGCTTGATGGCAAGCCTTTTTGGGTTTAGCCAACTATGGGAAGAGATCCCCTAAAATAAGGTACCCTTGGTCCATGGCTCATGTAGGGTGGGCCAGGTGGATCTAGCCTGGTCCCTAACGTCCATATGTTGGTTGTGGTGGTCTTGGTTTGTTCAATTTGGCTAAGTTTTGTCACAATTAGAGTTTGGGTTAGAATCATGTCATGAGCTTGGATTTGTATTTAATTTTGGATAAACTTTGAATTTAGCTCAATTGATTGAACAAATTGGCTTGGATAATAGTCATGAGGAGTTTTGGATTCCATTTGGGTGGAAAGTTTGGAGTTATGAGGTTCAACTTTGTGGGATTTGGGTTCTTTGGTCAAAATTGGGGATTTTTGCTTAAGTTGGATTTGGGTGAGCTTTGAGTTCAAATTTTCAAACTTACTTGGGGAAGTTCTATGGAGAATTTAAAATCCAATTTTGGGGAAATTGATTTGCTAATGGGGTTCAATTTGGGGGATTTAAGGGTATGGCTAAAAATGGAGATTTTTTATTTGGCTTGTAATTGGGCTTAGAAATAGGTTGAATTGGGTTTTGATTTGGTTTTAAGTGGGATTGGGGAGGATAAATTTGACTTTGGATTTGAAATTGGGTGAGATTAAAGTCAATTTGGTGGAAATTGGCGGTGATTTCGGCAATTTGGGTCTTTAAGGACAATTTGGGTATTTTGGTCAAAATGGTTCAATTTGGTCAAATTGAGCTTNAAAATCCAATTTTGGGGAAATTGATTTGCTAATGGGGTTCAATTTGGGGGATTTAAGGGTATGGCTAAAAATAGAGATTTTTTATTGGGCTTGTAATTCGGCTTGGAAATGGGTTCAATTGGGTTTTGATTTGGTTTTAAGTGGATTGGGGAGGATAAATTTGACTTTGGATTTGAAATTGGGTGAGATTAAAGTCAATTTGGTGGAAATTGGTGGTGATTTCGGCAATTTGGGTCTTTAAGGACAATTTAGGTATTTTGGTCAAAATGGTTCAATTTGGTCAAATTGAGCTCAATGGAGTTGTTCAAATTGATTTTGGGGAGATTTGTAGTGATTTTGGGATTTTTTGGAATTTTTGAAATTTTTGGGGCATAAAGGGCATTTTGGGGGTAATTTCAGAACTTTGAAAATTTTGAGGCATTTTGGTTAATTTGAGTGATTTGGAAGGGTTTGATATGATTTTTGGAAATATTTTTGGGAACTTGGGTAGTTTTGGAAAATTTTAAAAAATTTAGGGTTTTGGGCAATTTGATAATTTGGTGAAGTTAGTGGTTAAAGAGGGTCAAAATTGAGAATTTGGTAAAATTGGGATTGATTGAGAATGTTAATCATGAGGTCACCCTATTTAAGCCATGAGACCAAGCAAACTTTCGTTATGAATCCTCTATGTACTGGTCTTAGCTAAACCTTAGCCTAGGGCTAATGGTTTAGGGGACCATCCACATGAGCTTCCAATAGAATAAGGGATCAAATAAGCATATTTGGGTTAGGGTTTAAGTTGTGAGTGCAGGTGCAAGTGTTTGTGTGTAGGACTGACCAAGACCACACCACCCAGGGCTAATCCTAAGGCCAAACAGTCTTGTGGGGACTCCTCTCGAGCTCCCCCAATATTGGTCCCACCTACTAAGTGCTAAAGGTTAAAACCAACATGTGGAACTTCAAAATGAGCAAAGAAAAGTTTAAAATTTCTATTGTAGAGGGTACCATCACTAGTCCTCTAGGAATAGTCAACAAGATAGTCTTTTGGCTTGATCATAGGCTTCTATGAAAGAAAGACTAGAACTCAACCAAAAGTGAGGGCAACGGTCATCTGGTCGATACACGCCCGAATGGATGACATCCATTTGTCCTCCTTGGTCCCCCAAAATAGAGAATCATTCGTGTTCTAAACTTAATATCTCGCTTGATACTCTACCAAATTGTTATTGGTTTGTTCCTACACCTTCATCTTGGAGAGACAAGCCTATTTATACGATCAAATAGGCATGAATTACAGACTTTCTTCATAAAGGTGGAAACTGAGGCAAGAATTAGGTATTTTGAATTATAACTTAGCCTAACATGGGAGGCCTTGATTGGGTTGGTTCTAGAGCTTCGTCTTGGTTCCACAAATATCGTCAAAGTGTTGGTTTTAGTTATGGCGAGACCTATGTTCGGTTTCGATCAGGGGGTGATTCGTGTTCGGTCTAGTTCTAAGTTAGAGTGCCTTAGGTTNGCATTTTGGTTAATTTGAGTGATTTGGAAGGGTTTGATATGATTTTTGGAAATATTTTTGGGAATTTGGGTAGTTTTGGAAAATTTTAGAAAATTTAGGGTTTTTGGGCAATTTGATAATTTGGTGAAGTTTGTGATAATTTGGTTAAAAAGCGTCAAAATTGAGAATTTGGTAAAATTGGGATTGATTGAGAATGTTAATCATGAGGACACCCTATTTAAGCCATGAGACCAAGCAAACTCCCATTATGAATCCTCTACGTACTGGTCTTAGCTAAACCTTAGTCTAGGGCTAATGGTTCAGGGGACCATCCATATGAGCTTCCAATAGAATAAGGGATCAAATAAGCATATTTGGGTTAGGATTTAAGTTGTGAGTGCAGGTGCAAGTGTGTGTGTGTAGGACTGACCAAGACCACACCACCCAGGGCTAATCCTAAGGCCAAACAGTCTTATGGGGACTCCTCTTGAGCTCCCCTAATATTGGTCCCACCTACTAAGTGCTAAAGGTTAGAACCAACATATGGAACTTCAAAATGAGCAAGGAAGAGTTTAAAATTTCTATTGTAGAGGGTACCATCACTAGTCCTCTAAGAATAGTCAACAGGATAGTCTTTTGGCTTGATCATAAGCTTCTATGAAAGAAAGACTAGAACTCAACCAAAAGTGAGGGCAACAGTCACTTGATCGATACACGCCCGAATGGATGACATCCATTTGTCCTCCTTGGTCCCCCTAAATAGAGAATCATTCGTGTTCTAACCTTAATATCTCGCTTGATACTCTACCAAATTGCTATTGTTTTGTTCCTACACCTTCATCTTGGAGAGACAAGCCTATCTATACGATCAAATAGGCATGAATTATAGACTTTCTTTATAAAGGTGGAAACCGAGGCAAGAATTAGGTATTTTGAATTATAACTTAGCCTAACATGGGAGGCCTTGATTGGGTTGGTTCTTGAGCTTCGTCTTGGTCCCACAAATATCGTCGAAGTGTTGGTTTTAGTTATGGCGAGAACTATGTTTGGTTTCGATCAGGGGGTGATTCGTGTTCGGTCTAGTTCTAATTTAGAGTGCTTTAGGTGGGTCGATTTTGATTGGGGAAGTTTGCTTAGCAAGTCAATTTGGAATTTTGATGGACTTGGTGGCAAGGTTGTGAAATTCCCTAGATATCAGTGGTGAAATTAGGCTTTGGTGGTGGGAATGAGTGGCTGAAGATGGTTGAATTAAGCTTAGGATTGTTGGGAGAGGCTCTGGAAGCAATTGGACAAAGTTTCCCCTAGGATTTTGATGATCTCCTAATTTGTCCATGGATGGGAGGCTATTTATAATTCAAACCAAGGCAGCGTTGGGTTTCCATTGGCTGGTGCCATTTAGCCTATGTGGAGAGGCAAACAACTCACCTGACTAATTTGGAATTACCACATTGGATGGATACAATTTGATGTTTAAGCCTTGGGAGGTCTANGGTTGAATTAAGCTTAGGATTGTTGGGAGAGGCTCTGGAAGCAATTGGACAAAGTTTCCCCTAGGATTTTGAAGATCTCCTAATTTGTCCATGGAGGGGAGGCTATTTATAATTCTAACCAAGGCAGTCTTGGGTTGCCATTGGCTGGTGCCATTTAGCCTACGTGGAGAGGCAAACAACTCACCTGACTAATTTGGAATAACCACATTGGATGGATGCAATTTGATGTTTAAGCCTTGGGAGGTCTTCTCAGTTTTGGTTTTCCGACCACTGGGGCGGTCGACCAAGCCAAGGGTGGTGGCTAGCTGGCTCAAGGAGGTTATGAGAGGTTTAATGATGATTAGCTTTGAAGCTAAGCCAGCTCATTGCATGTATAAGGAAGTTAGCCAAATTAGGGAGGGGTTTGCACATTTTATGGGACCATTTGCCCAAGGCGCCAAGTAGGGTTGGCTAGGTGGTGTGACTAGCAGCTCAGGGCTTTATAACATGGTTGTGGTAATTAAGGTTTTGATTATTCCAATTGTTTGGATCAAATTTTAGCTTTAGGCTTAAAGGTGGGGTTGGGCTTGAAATTAGATTTGGGCAAGGTTTGGGCTTGAATCTAAACTAATTCAAGGCTCAAATTGATCTTAAGAAATGCCTTGATAAATTTGGTAAATGAATTTAATGGAAATGCATTGATCTTGTAGCTCAATTTGGTGAGAGCTTGGTTTTAGGGTTAATTTGGGGTAGTCGGCTTAGGCTTAGAATTTGTGCAAATAATTAAGTGGAATTGGATTTGTATTTGGTTTAAATTAGGCTTGAATATGATGATATGTAATTTGGATTTGAAATTGGGTAAATTTTGAAATGAATTTGATGGAATATCGAGGTGATTTTAGAGTTTTGAAAATTTAGAGGTAATTTGGTAATTTTGGTCAGTTTTCATAAATATGGGAAATTTTGGGTGCCATTGGGAAAATTGGATGTCTAGAATAGGTTTTGGTGAAGTTATGAGTGAAATTTGGGATTTTGGCAAATTTTGGGCATTGGGGCGTTTTGGGAATTTTTTGTGGTGTATAGGTATTTTAATAATTTTGGGGACTTTAGGGTGAAGTTGGGCAATTTGGACGACTTAGACTGATTCAACATGATTTTTGGTTGAAATTTAGAAATTTGGGCAATTTTAAAAATTTTAGTGTTTCAAGGGCATTGTAGTAATTTTAGGAAAATTTGGGCATAGCAGGTCAAGGTTGAGTATTTTGTTGGAATTGAAATTGGTTGGATATGATGATCATGTCAGCCATGAAGCGAGCCCCCTTGAAACCATGAAACTCATAAGAGAACTAAGTTTGGATCCTCCGCATTATGTTCCTAGCCGTCTTAGCCAAAGGCTAAGGGATTGGGACCACCCACATGAGTTTCCAAAAGGGAGATAGGAGGAAGGTTAAATATGAGTGATTTTAATGTTTTGGAATGTGTGAGTGCGACTAAGACCAAGCCACCCAAAGTTTCCTTCAGTTCTCAATGATCTTATTGGAACTCATCCTTGAGTCTTTACTTATTAGTCTTATCTATCTCAAGTGAGAAGTGATGTCTTAGGACCACTCATGTGAAACTTCACAAGAACAGTCAAGATGTGTTTAGAAATTCTATGTGGGAGGGTTCTATTACTAGTCCTCTAGGAGAGTCAATAAGAAATTCCTATGGCTAGATCCTGGGCTTCTAAAGAGGATAAACTAGACCTCATAAAAAATGAGGTCAACAAGCCTCTCTCAATCCCCCATGTTCCTCCTTGGCTCCTCTCTTCCTCATTTGTGCTTTAATGGTCAAGGATGGGGAAACCTTCGTTTCACTGCCCGAGGCTATTGAGGTCCATTTTCTTAAGCCTTAAGTACTCATCAGAGCACCAAGACTCTCCAGAAACACCATAACTCAATCGTGCACCTTCTATATCTTTAAAAGGGGTGTAACCTATGAATTCCATAACACCTTCAAAGTCGCTAACTGTTCACTTGAACTTTCTACCTCCAACACCAAATTTTCTCCTACAAACTAGAGTGACTCATCCACACCATCTTCATGACACTTTCATCACTCCACTACCCTAATTTCATCACTAAAAATTAATGGTCGTCACAGCCTTGACACAAACTCCCTTAAGGCTCATATTTTTCCCTCCTAAAAGCTTTGCAAGGCCTTATAACCACTATCATGATAAATGTCCCTAACACTTGCACCCTCCACCATATCCTAACACTAACTTGTGTCCCCATTTGGTCTAACTCATAGCTAGGACCAATTTCACCTAAAATTGAAGCAAGGAGGAGCTCTGTAGCATCAAGGTGATTGTTCCCATAAAGCCCAATTGAGGCTTCACCTCTTGTAACCAGTTAATGGCTCAAAATTTTATTACCTAAATCTATGAAAAACGCTTCGATGACACAGCCCATGGTTGTGGGAAAGAATCTTCTGATCAAAGTAGGTTAGACTGCCCCTCAGGCTTAGTAGATCAGAGAATCTTGCAAGCCCAGAATGACAGAAAGCCATGAGCATCTTAATAATGTTTTCCCAAATAAAAATAACAATAATTAACTCATTAAGAATCAAAATTAGCACATTTATTTATCTTATATTAAAATGAAGAATTCTAACTTTATTTTGCAGGGTTGCTAAAGATAAAATATAAAATTATGCTTTAGATTTACTTAACATGTTATTAGGGTGAGCTAACACTATTTTGCAAGGTTGTTATAAATAATTTAGCAGTTGTAGTAACTAAGGATCTTTTCTTTGAGTGTTATTTATCTTTTATAAATTTAGGAAGTGTTATTGTCAATCAACTACAAACATCTGAACTATCCAAGAGAAGATGAAACACGAAATGAAGAATGTTTATCAACTAAACCATCAATAGAAGTTTAGATGATGTCAGTTGACGAGTGTGACATAATTTTAGGATTGGCACCCATCTTTTCAGTTTATCCCTATCTATTTGATAGGTCTACACACATTATATTCTAATATTTATATTTATGCATTTTGCCTGGATTACCGGTAGGCTCGTCTTAGGGTTAAATTTTCTACCCCATCTAAACAACTTCAAGATAAATTTTCAAAAAAAACTAACAACCAAAACTAAACAACATAAATTACAACATTCATAATCACAGAAGTGTCATACATCTAAACAACCTCATTTGATACTAAATAAAATAGAGAAGAAACCCTTTTTCATTTAGAAATATGAAAAATAACAAGAACTGTAGACATATCCTTAACACATTTCTCTTATTACTTTTCTTCAGGCCCTTATTTTTTGCACAAAACAAGTGGTTTGATTACTGGGAACCACTACCTTGTAAAGTGAGTTCTACCTATACATANCTCTTGAGCTCCCCCAATATTGGTCCCACCTACTAAGTGCTAAAGGTTAGAACCAACATGTGGAACTTCAAATGAGCAAAGAAAAGTTTAAAATTTCTATTGTAGAGGGTACCATCACTAGTCCTCTAGGATTAGTCAACAGAATAGTCTTTTGGCTTAATCATAGGCTTCTATGAAAGAAAGACTAGAACTCAACCAAAAGTGAGGGCAATCTGGTCGTTACACGCCCGAATGGATGACATCCATTTTTCCTCCTTGGTCCCCCTAAATAGAGAATCATTCGTGTTCTAACCTTAATATCTCACTTGATACTCTACCAAATTGTTATTGGTTTGTTCCTACACCTTCATCTTGGAGAGACAAGCCTATCTATACAATCAAATAGGCATGAATTACAAACTTTCTTCATAAAGGTGGAAACCGAGGCAAGAATTAGGTATTTTGAATTATAACTTAGCCTAACATGGGAGGCCTTGATTGGGTTGGTTCTAGAGCTTCGTCTTGGTCTCACAAATATCGTCGAAGTGTTGGTTTTAGTTATGGCGAGACCTATGTTTGGTTTCAATCAGGGGGTGATTCGTGTTCGGTCTAGTTCTAAGTTAGAGTGCTTTAGGTGGGTCGATTTTGATTGGGGAAGTTTGCTTAGCAAGTCAATTTGTACTTTTGATGGACTTGGTGGCAAGGTTGTGAAATTCCCTAGATATCAGTGGTGAAATTAGGCTTTGGTGGTGGGAATGAGTGGCTGAAGATGGTTGAATTAAGCTTAGGATTGTTGGGAGAGGCTCTGGAAGCAATTGGACAAAGTTTCCCCTAGGACTTTGAAGATCTCCTTATTTGTCCATGGAGGGGAGGATATTTATAATTCTAACCAAGGCAGCCTTGGGTTGCCATTGGCTGGTGCCATTTAGCCTACGTGGAGAGGCAAACAACTCACCTGACTAATTTGGAATTACCACATTGGATGGATGCAATTTGATGTTTAAGCCTTGAGAGGTCTTCTCAGTTTTGGTTTTCCGACCACTGGGGTGGTCGACCAAGCCAAGGGTGGTGGATGGCTGGCTCAAGGAGGTTATGAGAGGTTTAATGATGATTAGCTTTGAAGCTAAGCCAGCTCATTGCATGTATAGGGAAGTTAGTTAAATTAGGGAGGGGTTTGCACATTTTATGGGACCATTTGCCCAAGGCGCCAAGTAAGGTTGGCTAGGTGGTGTGACTAGTAGCTCAGGGCTATATAACATGGTTGTGGTAATTAAGCTTTTGGTTATTCCAATGGTTTGGATCAAATTTTAGCTTTAGGCTTAAAGGTGGGGTTGGGCTTGAAATTAGATTTGGGCAAGGTTTGGGCTTGAATCTAAACTAATTCAAGGCTCAAATTGATCTCAAGAAATGCCTTGATAAATTTAGTAAATGAATTTAATGGAATTGCGTTGATCATGTAGCTCAATTTGGTGAGAGCATGATTTTAGGGTTAATTTTGGGTAGTCGACTTAGGCTTAGAATTTGTGTAAATAATTAAGTGGAATTGCATTTGTATTTGGTTTAAATTAAGCTTAAATATGATGATATATAATTTAGATTTGAAATTGGGTAAATTTTGAAATGAATTTGATGGAATATGGAGGTGATTTTAGAGTTTTGAAAGTTTAGAGGTAATTTGGTAATTTTGGTTAGTTTTCATAAATATGGGAAATTTTGGGTACCATAGGGAAAATTGGATGTCTAGAATAGGTTTTGATGAAGTTATGAGTGAAATTGGGGATTTTGGCAAATTTTGGGCATTGGGGCGTTTTGGGAATTTTTTGTGATGTATAGGTATTTTAATAATTTTGGGGACTTTACGGTAAAGTTGGGCAATTTGGACGACTTAGACTGATTCAACATGATTTTTGGTTGAAATTTAGTAGTTTGGGCAATTTTAAAATTTTTATTGTTTCACTGGCATTTTAGTAATTTTAGGAAAATTTGGGCATAGCAGGTCAAGGTTGAGTATGTTGTTGGAATTGAAATTTGTTGGATATGATGATCATGTCAGCCATGAAGCGAGCCCCCTTGAAACCATGAAACTCCTAAGAGAACTAAGTTTGGATCCTCCGCATGTTGTTCCTAGCCATCTTATCCAAAGGCTAAGGGATTGGGACCACCCACATGAGTTTCCAAAAGGGAGATAGGAGGAAGGTTAAATATGAGTGATTTTAATGTTTTGGAATGTGTGAGTGCGACCAAGACCAAGCCACCCAAAGTTTCCTTCAGGTCTCAATGATCTTATTGGAACTCATCCTTGAGGCTTCACTTATTAGTCTTATCTATCTCAAGTGAGAAGTGATGTCTTAGGACCACTCATGTGAGACTTCACAAGAACAGTCAAGATGTGTTTAGAAATTCTATGTGGGAGGGTTCCATTACTAGTCCTCTAGGAGAGTCAATAAGAAATTCCTATGGATAGATCCTGGGCTTCTAAAGAGGATAAACTAGACCTCATCAAAAATGAGGTCAACAAGCCTCTCTCAATCCCCCATGTTCCTCCTTGGCTCCTCTCTTCCTCATTTGCGCTTTAATGGTCAAGGATGGGGAAACCTTCGTTTCACTGCCTGAGGCTATTGAGGTCCATTTTCTTAAGCCTTAAGTACTCATCAGAGCACCAAGGCTCTCCAGAAACACCAGAGCTCAATCGTGGACCTTCTATATCCTTAAAAAAAGGGTAACCTATGAATTCCATAACACCTTCAAACTCGCTAACAGTTCACTTGAACTTTCTACCTCCAACACAAAATTTTCTCCTACAAACTAGAGTGACTCATCCACACCATCTTCATGACACTTTCACCACTCCACTACCCTAATTTCATCACTAAAAATTAATGGTCATCACAGCCTTGACAAAACTCATTTAAGGCTCATATTTTTCCCTCCTAAAAGCTTTGCAAGGCCTTATAACCACTATCATGATAAATGTCCCTAACACTTGCACCCTCCACCATATCCTAACACTAACTTGTGTCCCCATTTGGTCTAACTCATAGCTAGGACCAATTTCACCTAAAATTAAAGCAAGGAGGAGCTTTTTAGCATCAAGGTGATTGTTCCCATAAAGCCCAATTGAGGCTTCACCTCTTGGAACCAGTTAATGGCTCAAAATTTTATTACCCAAATCTATAAAAAACTCTTCGATGACACAACCCATGGTTGTGGGAAAGAATCTTCTGATTAAAGTAGGTTAGACTGCCCCTCTGGCTTAGTAGATCAAGGAATCTTGCAAGCCCAGAATGATAGAAAGCCATGAGCATCTTAATAAGGTTTTCCCAAATAAAAAGAACAATAATTAACTCATTAAGAATCAAAATAAGCACATTTATTTATCTTATATTAAAATGAAGCATTCTAACTTTATTTTGCAGGGTTGCTAAAGATAAAATATAAAATTATGCTTTAGATTTACTTTACATGTTATTAAGGTGAGCTAACACTATTTTGCAAGGCTGTTATAAATAATTCAGCAGTTGTAGTAACTAAGGATCTTTTCTTTGAGTGTTATTTATCTTTTATAAATTTAGGAAGTGTTATTATCAATCAACTACAAACATCTGAACTATCCAAGAGAAGATGAAACAGGAAATGAAGAATGTTCATCAACTAAACCATCAATAGAAGTTCAGATGATGTCAGTTGACGAGTGTGACATAATTTTAGAATTGGCACCCATCTTTTCAATTGATCCCTATCTATTTGATAGGTCTACACACATTATATTCTAATATTTATATTTATGCATTTTGCCTGGATTACCGGTAGGCTNGAGGTCCTAAAATGCAGAGCATGAAGAGTTTAGCTATAAGAGAGGCGCCTGGAATGGGCCAGAGCATTGGGGTGATATTAGGAAGGATTGGGAGACATGTAAAACAGGGCACTCACAATCACCTATGGCTATAGATGATAAAAAGATTGAATTAGTTAACCAACCCGAGGATCTTTGATTGAGTTATCATCCAGGAAAAGCTGTGATGATGAATCTTGGCCACAACATCGTGGTAACTAAGAAAACCTTATTGTATTATTTTAAGAAATTAAAATTATGACATCGATAAAGGATGTAACTTTATTTCAACTGAAGTTTGCATTAGATACAAGAAATATCATCGAAAAAATCTTATGGGATCTTTGTGAAATGACAGATCGAATGGGAAGCTCCAATGGGAGCTGTTTGGATCAATGAGACAGAATACTCGCTAAAACAAATGCATTGGCANAAATAAGGAAGAAATTTTCTTCTGTTACAGTGAAATTACACTCATCAAGCTTATACCCAAATGTGATTTTCTAGTCACGTACTAAATGAAAAAGTAAATTAAATCATTATCACCAATATGATTCTGATTATGATGTTATTTAGGTATGGAGAGAAGTAAAACATATTAAGTTTGATTTGTTCCTTTTTAAAACATATCTTTAATGATTAGTCGAGGCATGATAAAATAAGGGATATTTTATATATTTCTTAGGATTGTTGAGCTTGGAGAAGCTTCCCCAACATCAAATGTCCGGCCACCTTCTCATACAAATGGACATTGGATGTTGGGGAAGCTTTTTAATATAAAATTTATTATTTTTTAGACTGTAATTTGTTATTACCAATTCCTTATTAAGGAACTTTTAATAAAATAAATTATGAAATACATTGGACATTAATTTATTATTACCAATTTATTTTTGCCCAAGCTTTTAATTTAAGAGCTGCCAATTGACATGACATTGTCTTTCTCGACAATAATAATTACTTAATTCCTATATATTTACATATCTAACACCAACATTTTAATTTTTAACACTTTGGTCTTAATAAATTGTTATATAAAAAATACGTATTTACATACCACTTAATTCCTATATATTTACATATCTAACACCAACATTTTAATTTTTTCATGTATGCCAACTTATCTATAAAAAATGTTTTTCACTTTTTTTTAAATTAAAATAATGTTATTTTTATGTAAAATAAAAGATTGGGGTGGTATAAATATAAAAAGTAGAGTTTATGCTTTAGAAATTTAAATACAGAGAAATTTTGTGTTATGTATGGAACGGCCGCCTTAAGAAATTAGTAACAGTGATATTTTTTTATATGATTTTAAAGATTTGAGTTATATGTGTGTTAAAATAATAATGATATTTTTATATGTTGTTAAAGATTTGGGTTTTATGTGTGTTAATTTTCATATGGATTCTGCGGTATGTAAATTCCATTTGGTATGAATCCTCTAATTAAAAATGGGAGCTTTAGGAGATAACCATATTTTTATTACAACTATAAAATATTAAATATTATCTTGAATACAACTATTTACAAAACATCCCTCAGAATACATACATTATTAAACATACCGCAGAATGACTATATATTTTAGGTGTTTCAAAATTCATGAATTAATTAGAAGAAGACAAAAAAAATCTTCTTAACAGATTTTTAAAAAAGCTAACAGTAAAACAAAGTTAAATAAATAGATGTTTGGCTGTCCCTAACAATATTTTAACGATTGTTTACTTTGACTTTGGATGGGAACTAGAGAGCCTTGCTTACTATAAATAGAACAAAAATTTACATAAATTTCATTCTCATTTACGTTTTCTCATACTTTCTGGTTGCCAATGAAATCTATAATGGAGCTTTTTAGCCAACTTGTCCTCATCATCTCTATAGTGGATTTTCTCTTTATCAAACATTGTGCAATGGCCTATGGTATATGAACTACTATTGAATACATAGTGTTTGCATATCTTTTTGTTTGAATATTTTATTTCATCTTTTTTATGATATTTGATACTATAACGAGGTCCTAAAATGCAGAGCATGAAGAGTTTAGCTATAAGAGAGGCGCCTGGAATGGGCCAGAGCATTGGGGTGATATTAGGAAGGATTGGGAGACATGTAAAATAGGGCACTCACAATCACCTGTGGCTATAGATGATAAAAAGATTGAATTAGTTAACCAACCCGAGGATCTTCGATTGAGTTATCATCCAGGAAAAGCTGTGATGATGAATCTTGGCCACAACATCGTGGTAACTAAGAAAACCTTATTGTATTATTTTAAGAAATTAAAATTATGACATCGATAAAGGATGTAACTTTATTTCAACTGAAGTTTGCATTAGATACAAGAAATATCATCGAAAAAATCTTATGGGATCTTTGTGAAATGACAGATCGAATGGGAAGCTCCAGTGGGAGCTGTTTGGATGAATGAGACAGAATACTCGCTAAAACAAATGCACTGGCATATGCCTTCAGAAAACATAATTAATGGTCATCGGTAAGAATTATGAATAATTATTCAAATTGAATCTCTCAATAAAAATAGTTCATACACTTGCAAATTACCTTCTTTAGTAAAATAAAAATAAAAATGTGTGATATTACTTAAGGATTTATATGCATGCAAAACAATAGTCATATTCTATAACTCGGACAATAGTCATCAAAGCAAGCAATTTTTTATATGACCCATTAATGGAACTTGTTATAGTTCAAAATACTATAAATATAATTTTCCTATCTCAAATAAAAACATATCTTTAATAATCACTAATATTTCTCAGAAATCTTAGTACTCAAAGCACTAATTATTAATATATTGGTCAAATCAGATTTGATTTAGAGGTTCATTTGCTTCACCAACAAACTACTGGCCATAAAATGGCTATGATAAGCAACTTATTCAAAGTCGGTGATCCAGATCCATTCTTCACCAAGGTATTCAATTTGCTTCTTTATAAGTTTATGCATATATGTTCCATATAAATGCATGAGTACGCTTTATTATAATACAATAATTTATGTAAATCTATAAATAATTATAAACAAATATGTACTAATGCATGTTTTTCAATACTTAAATATTATCATTAATTATAATTGTAAACATTATCATTGATATTAGGTTGAGAGGCATATTTCCACAATAAAAAAGAATATTGGTGCAAAAGTGGACATTGGAATCATTGATCCTAAGAAGGTAAGTAGAATGACTAAAAAATACTATAGATTGATGGGATCTATAACTATTCCACCATGCACTGAAGATGTCACGTGGACTATCAATAAAAAGGTAGTTTTGATCTTTTCTCTTTCGTAAAGTGAACATCAAACTTCAATTTAAAGCATATAAAATTATATTATTTTGTTAACTTATAAATAATACTCATTTTGTGTAGATAAGAACTATATCACCAAAGCAGCTGAATTTATTAAAAGAAGCTACTATAGCTGTAAGTTCATTAGAAACCGAAGAATAAAGAAGCTACCTTTCTTATAATCTTGCATGAAATCTATTAACACTTACAATTTATCTTTTTACAGGATTATGCAACGAATGCAAGGCCGGTGCAACCACTTAATGATAGGGTCGTTAAACTATTCGTTTGAATATTTACAGATCAACTCATCCAGAGACTTAAATAAATCTTTGATCAAATAAGAGTTATGTAATTTTGATACTTATCACATCATTTTTTTTTCTTTGTAGCATAAGATGCTCCCATCACTCTTACAATCAACATTATATGTTGATGATGCTTGTTTGTGAAATACGACTTATAATAACAAAGATATCATTTGAGAAAAAAATATCAAGCCTAAGTAAATTGGTCAAGGAAATAAATTCTTGAAGATTTTTATTTTTTGCACAAGGATAAAATGTTAGAAAGTTGCCTTTCTACTAAGTGATGTCTAATGACAAATGAAGTATATCTTATGTTTTGTTATATATGAGAATGTTATCATATTATTTTATCTATTTTATTTTCTCTAAAAAAGTTAAGAATAAAATGTTTAACTTGTAAATATTTAATAATCCATTATAGAGTGAGAGCTAAATATTTATTTCAACGAGAGATCCATTATAGAGTGAGAGCTCAATTTTCAACCTTCTGATCACATAACATTACTTTGAATAATCACAACAATATAAAATATGGACGTCAATTGTCATTTTCTAGATTTCTCCAATTCTAAATTGAATAAGCATGATTTTTTACATAAAATATAGATCATAAATATTTTTCTTGAATTATTTAGAAACCAAATAAACAATATAAATACTATTTATAACCAAAATGATTAAATTGTCAAGTTGATTTTCATTACTTCGAAAATAATAATATCAAATTATGAAAATGACTTGATCCCGCCAAGTTCAACTTTAAAATGAACATATGTTTACCTGACCTAACTCGGGTTAACCCAAACTAACTTAATGTCAAACTTGGTCAGTTCGACCTAACTCGGGTTAACTCAAACAAACTTTAAGAAAACTGAGGACAACTCGACCCAAATTTGGTTAACCCAAACCAACTTAGAGTCAACCTGTCCTAACTCGGGTTAACACAAATCAAACTTACTTGAACCTGGGTCAACCCAACTTAACTCTGGTTCACCCAAATCAACTTAAACTCGACCTGGGTCAACCTCACTCCTCATAGTTTGCTCAAACTAACTTAAACTCAACCCGGGTCAGACTAACCTAACACCAATTTTACCCAAACCATCTTAACCACAACTTGGGTCAACCTGACCTCACTTCGGCTAACGCAAACCAACTTAAACTCAACCTTGGTCAAACCGACCTTACCTGGGTTAACTCAAACCAAATTAAACTCAACCTGGGTCAACCCGACCTAACTCTATTAAACCCAAACCGACTCAACCACACCCATGTAAACCTAACCTAACTCCTAGGAACCCAAACCAACCTAAATCGAACTTGGGTCAACCTGACCTAAATCAGTTTAACCCAAACCAACTTTAACTAAACCTAGGACAACCCGACCCAACTCGGATTAACCCAAATCAACTTAAGACCAACCCGACCTAACTTTGGTTAACCCAAATCAACCTTAACCGAGCTTGGGTCAACCCTACCTAACTCAGTTTAACCTAAACAAACTTCAAACAACTTGGTTTAACCAAAAAAAAATTTTAACTAAACATGGGTCAAGCCTACCTAACTCGGGTTAACCCAAAACAAATTTAACTATACTTGAGTCTACTTGGCTTAACTCGAGCTAACCCAAATCAACCTCAGTGAAGCCTGAATCTACACAAACTAACTCAAGCTAACCTAAACCATGGGGTGGGTGAACCCAACTTAACACGAGATAACCCAAAGTGACCTAAATCAAACTTATCCCAACTTAAACTCAAGTGACCAAAGCTAAGGAGCGTTTGAACTCTCATATAAAAATAAGGCACACTTAACTTTTATCGGAGATGACATGGGCCGAAATGAAAAATAAACATAAAAGACATGACATAAATTTCACCCTCAAAATCACTAATACTTAAACTTAAATCATAAAATGAATCCTAGCTTGAGAGGGATTCTTGGAGCAGGCAACTCATTGTTGCTAATGAAATACCTTCCAATCACTCATGACTAATCTAACCACAAACTTAAGGACCTTGACAGGAAAGAACCATAAGATCTTGACCCGGTCATTTGAAAATAAAAGTTAAAATTTAAAAACAATTCACAAAAAAATTCTTAATAAGTTAAAATTTCTTAAGCGTCCAAAAATAATAAAACCCCTAAAATCCAAAATATACATTAAAAATTAAATGAAACGTTAGTGAACAAAGATCTGTGAACACAACTTTAACCTTACAACATAGGTCTATGAAGATCTCTTAGATGATGATACTCATGGTTATTGACAACAATCATCCGGTCGTAGCTGGCTTGACCGCCTCTCTGGACCAAGTAGATCAGAGAATCCCACAACCCAAGGATGATATTAATTCATGGGCATTGATGTGCCTAAAAAAGTATTTTTTTTCATGCAATATTTTATAATGATATTGAACTTTAAAGGTATATTTTTAGGTGTCTTTGGTTGTGTTGACCTCAATTTTTGTTGAGGTTTAGTTTTTCCTCTTTAGTAGCCTAGGGTCTAGCCATAGGACTTTTCCTGTTGACTTTTCCTAGAAAACTAGACATGGAGCCCTCACCATTGGAAATTCCAAACTTTTCTCTACTCAGCCTGGAGTTCCACATATTGCTCCCAACCTCTATGTACTTAGTAGGTGGGGTCACTGTGGGGTAAACTCAGGATGAGTCATCCCTAGGATTGCTAGACCTTAAGTTGACCTTGGGTGTTGGTCTGGAGCTAAGGCACTCACTACACTCATCTACACTCACAATCAGTCACAACCCCTGATCTCAAATTTCTAACCTAGATCCCTTGATCTTTTGGGATACTCATGTAGATGGTCCCCTAAATCT
>JXCR01143032.1:4887-30487 GCA_002079205.1 Phalaenopsis hybrid cultivar | reverse complement strand
AAAACCAAAACTAAAATCAACCAAGATAAAATTCACCGCCAAACCATTCAAAATATAAAACAACTCAAAATTTAATCACAAACATCACACAAAATCACAACTTCAATTAAATTAGGATGTCTCTATCGGATGATCGGGAATCCCTCGGAGGAGGTAGCCTACGGTTGCTAACGAGGCTTCCCACGGTTGAAATGAAATTATGGAATTCATTGTGTTGGGTTTAGTAAGTTCAATTGGACTAAGTGAATCCAATAGAAAATAGTGATGCTGGAACGAGGGAACCGTAGGATCCTAACCGGTGACACTCTAATCAACTTTAATATGCCCTCATAAAATTTAAAGAACTTCAACCATAAGGCCACCTGATTTGATATTATAACTTGACACACTAGATAACTCAAACTCGTCGCGGTAAGGAGCTTGGAGCTAGCTTGGAGGGCAGCAAGGTCATCTTCAACAACCAACCTGTCTTCCCCAGCTAAACCAATCTTCCTTCCTTAGACTTAAATAACAAAGCCATAGGAATCGTCGCGACAAGAGCTTGGAGCTAGCTTGGTGGGCAGCACGACCATCTTCAACAGCAAAACTTAGTCTCCCCAGCTAAACCAATCTTCCTTCCTTAGACTTAAACAACAAAGCCATAGGACTTCAAGGTCAAGCTAAACCAATCTTCCTTCCTTAAACTTAAGCAACAAAGCCATAGGACTTTGAGGTTGTTTTTATGTAACGTAAATCCTCACCTTATCTTTAGGCCTTTGTATAGCCCTGCTATACAATATAAGCCCTAAAACGTAAATCCTCACCTTATCTTTAGGCCTTTGCATAGCCCTGCTATACAATATAAGCCCTAAACGTAAATCCTCACCTTATCTTTAGGCCTTTGCATAGCCCTGCTATACAATATAAGCCCTAACACATAAATCCTCACCTTATCTTTAGGCCTTTGTATAGCCCTGCTATACAATATAAGCCCTAACTCATAAATCCTCACCTTATCTTTAGGCCTTTGTATAGCCCTGTTATATAATATAAGCCCTAACTCATTCTTTAGACTTAAACAACAAAGCCATAAGACTTCGAGGTTGCTTGCTTATGCAACGTAAATCACCTTATCTTTAGGCCTTTGCATAGCCCTACTATACAATATAAGCCCTAACTCGTCTTAGGACTTATCTTTAGGCCTTTGCATAGCCTTGCTATACAATATAAGCTCTAACTCGTCTTAGGATTANCCAAATCCAAGCACATTTGCATTAAATTGCTGTGATGGATTCCTCTGAGTTCCCTGAGCTCCTAGCCACCTCTCCCTGGCTGGCCGGCCGGCCTAGTGGCCGAAAAAGCCCAAAACCGAGAGCCACCCCCATGGTACCTCACCCAAATCAAACCTAGAGGACATCTCATCCAAATCAATNCCTCAGTGCATTCCAACCACTTTCCCTCACCCATTCCCATTGTCGGAGCCCAATTTTGAGCTTGAAACCCTGTCGAAAACCAGGATAGAACCCAATACACCTCCACACTCCACCAAAATTTAATTCCTTATGCCTACACCTTCACAAGAGTGAAAGAAGCCAAAGCCCCATCAAATCCGCCTTCCACAGAGCCTCTACAATAGCTCTAGACCAACACTCAAATCCAGTCGTGATCTAATTCATATCTAGGCCTTATACCAAGACCAGAGACTTAATCTCTAGCCTCCTTGGACCCCAACGAACGTACCGAGCACCTCTGATCAAAGCTTCCCTTCTAAGAGCAAAGGTATAAAACTTCTCCTTCTCCTNCACCATATCCTAACACTAACTTGTGTCCCCATTTGGTCTAACTCATAGCTAGGACCAATTTCACCTAAAATTAAAGCAAGGAGGAGCTTTTTAGCATCAAGGTGATTGTTCCCATAAAGCCCAATTGAGGCTTCACCTCTTGGAACCAGTTAATGGCTCAAAATTTTATTACCCAAATCTATAAAAAACTCTTCGATGACACAACCCATGGTTGTGGGAAAGAATCTTCTGATTAAAGTAGGTTAGACTGCCCCTCTGGCTTAGTAGATCAAGGAATCTTGCAAGCCCAGAATGATAGAAAGCCATGAGCATCTTAATAAGGTTTTCCCAAATAAAAAGAACAATAATTAACTCATTAAGAATCAAAATAAGCACATTTATTTATCTTATATTAAAATGAAGCATTCTAACTTTATTTTGCAGGGTTGCTAAAGATAAAATATAAAATTATGCTTTAGATTTACTTTACATGTTATTAAGGTGAGCTAACACTATTTTGCAAGGCTGTTATAAATAATTCAGCAGTTGTAGTAACTAAGGATCTTTTCTTTGAGTGTTATTTATCTTTTATAAATTTAGGAAGTGTTATTATCAATCAACTACAAACATCTGAACTATCCAAGAGAAGATGAAACAGGAAATGAAGAATGTTCATCAACTAAACCATCAATAGAAGTTCAGATGATGTCAGTTGACGAGTGTGACATAATTTTAGAATTGGCACCCATCTTTTCAATTGATCCCTATCTATTTGATAGGTCTACACACATTATATTCTAATATTTATATTTATGCATTTTGCCTGGATTACCGGTAGGCTCGTCTTAGGGTTAAATTTTCTACCCCATCTAAACAACTTCAAGATAAATTTTCAAAAAAAACTAACAACCAAAACTAAACAACATAAATTACAACATTCATAATCACAGAAGTGTCATACATCTAAACAACCTCATTTGATACTAAATAAAATAGAGAAGAAACCCTTTTTCATTTAGAAATATGAAAAATAACAAGAACTGTAGACATATCCTTAACACATTTCTCTTATTACTTTTCTTCAGGCCCTTATTTTTTGCACATTACAAGTGGTTTGATTACTAGGAACCACTACCTTATAAAGTGAGTTTTACCTATACATATAGACTAGTATTTTGAACAAACCTTCTAAGCATTCATCATCAAAGAATTGCATAGCCCATAACACAGCTTGCTTTGATACACTCAACCCTAACCCAATACAACTAAGCACTTGAGTGTAGTGAGACATAAAAAAAATAAATTGAAATCTTAAAATATATTTGCATTAGCCTTAGGACATTACACATATCGTTCATATGTAGGCAGCTTTATTTATAGTCATGATGTAAGGACTACCACTCCTAATAAATAATAACCTACCCTATCTTGTATCATCATGACCGACCATGAATGGTTTTGAGTGCTATTAGGTGGTTTAGATGGCACACCATTCCAGGCAGGGTTGTAAGTCCTTTGCATTCCATGTTTCTCCTTAATTACGTTAAGTTTTCAAAGTACCACTTTTCTTGGTGAACTTAACTCTAGGACTCCGAAGTTTTTCATCTTAGTACGATGTAAATCCTCACCTTTACTCTTCTACATGATTGTATGTCATGCACTATAAGTTCTAAGATTCTAATTTATTATCATGATGAAACATTAAAATTTTCTTCAAAAACTTCAAATGGTAAACATTAGGATAGCCTGGGACACTACTGAGATTTCCTCAGTAACTTCGACTGTCTCCAACCTTTTCCCCCATTGGCTCCCATAAATCATTGCTCTACTTTTGAGCTACTCAAATGTCTTCAAAAACTTCAAATGATAAATAATAGGATAGCCCGGGACACTACTGAGATTTCCTTGGTAACTTCGAGTGTCTCCAACCTTTTCCCCCATTGGCTCCTGTAAATCATTTTTCTACTTTTGAGCTATTCAAATGTCGAAATCTAATGTTCAGTCATGGAAACCTAAACTTAGAAATTTCTCTAAGGATAAAACCATGGATTTAATTAAGAGTTTTCTTAAGTAACTTTGGTTGCTTAAGATGTAATTAATTGTAGGAGATTGTCATTTAGGGAGATGAAGAGCTCAAAACTAATATAAACCCTATCTAGGCTTCAGATTAGATATGAGAAATAACCTATCGGGTTTAAACCACAGATTAGTGCAGATATCGAATATTCTCTTAGTTTGAATAATCAAACCCAATATAAAATTGTATTTCTGCCTTTTAAGGCATCCACTAGATTATTTGAACAATCAAAATCATTGATTCGGCTTCACATTCAAAGGCCTTGTGTTGAAGGAAAAATAAAACCTGACAAACACATATATTTGCTTGATTTGCCATTGCTTCACAGTATTTGGATCATAAAATTTTAGTTTGGTTAAATTATATATTTGTTCGGATGAAGTAATAAGTTTAATCTGCGTGACATTGAATTCAGTTTTGGATTATATTTATTTTATTGAGATGGTTTAATTTAGTATGACTTAAATCAAGTCTAAGTGACTTGTGTCAATCCATGGATTGAATATATCTTGACTAGGGCTAAATTTGGATTCTTCAGTCTTTANTATTGAGATGGTTTAATTTAGTATGACTTAAATCAAGTCTAAGTGACTTGTGTCAATCCATGGATTGAATATGTCTTGACTTGGGCTAAATTTGCATTCTTCAATCTTTTAAGTGAATTTGTTATTGAACTCCCAACTAAAAAAATTGAGCTAGAGTTCAACTACAATTCACTTGGAACAAAACAAGGGAAATTCAGTTATCCAAACTAAGGTGGGGAAGCCACCTACAGGTACTAAGAAGGGACCCTAAGCTAAGAAATGAGACAATAAACTCACTTTGATCTGGGTTAACCAAAAGAGAGGTTTTTTTTTTTTTTTATAGATATGAAATTTGNTCAACTACAATTCACTTGGAACAAAACAAGGGAAATTCAGTTATCCAAACTAAGGTGGGGAAGCCACCTACAAGTACTAAGAAGGGACCCTAAGCTAAGAAATGAGACAATAAACTCACTTTGATCTGAGTTAACCAAAAGAGAGGTTTTTTTTTTTATATAGATATGAAATTTTAAGAACCAAAGAATATATTCATTAAAATAACTATTGAGTTTCTTTTATGTGAAGCACGCTTAAAGCTATACTATTTATTTTAACATTTTGATAAAAAATAAATATGGGTCCTGCCACATTTTACTCTTCAAATTTCTTAAATATAAAAAAAATTATGTTAATGTGACATAATTATCATTTACATAATATCAAAGGTGCATTATTTATGCTGAAAGTGATTGGAGGGTTTACACAAAAGTTTATTAGACATAAAGAATAAATTTATTTATCAATTGGTGTACTCAGTTTTAAGCTTGATCTCAGACATAAATTTCATTCTCATATACATTTTCTCATATTTTCTGGTTGTTAATGAAATCTATAATGGAGCTATTTAGGCAATTTGTCTATGTCAAACATTGTGCAATGGCTATATGAGCTTNGTGATTGGAGGGTTTACACAAAAGTTTATCAGACATAAAGAATAAATTTATTTATCAATTGGTGTACTCAGTGTTAAGCTTGATCTGATTTATTCAATTGCAATAATATTACTTTAATGAGCATTCTTCCGTATGTAAATTTTATAANTTTACACAAAAGTTTATCAGACATAAAGAATAAATTTATTTATCAATTGGTGTACTCAGTTTTAAGCTTGATATGATTTATGCAATTGCTATAATATTACTTTAATGAGCATTCTCTGTTAAAGAGATTGTAAAGAGTTATTATGTAGTAATATTCTAAACTCTTAAATGAATGATTTCAAAAAATATATTTTGAAAAAGATACATTCAATGATAATAAAAAAAATTATACAATAGTTTTTAAATATGAAGACTCGAAAGGAAAATATGGAAGTGATGCATTATTTCTAAGCTTGCTCTGATTATTTAGCAAAGAGTTTATCTTTTTATTTTACTTCTTAAATAAAANGGAATGGGTCAGAGCATTGGGAAGATATCAGTAAGGATTTGGAGACATGTAAAACTGGGCACTCACAATCAAGACTGGGATTTGTTTGGATCAATATGGCAGATTACTCGCTAAAACAAATGTACTGGCACATGTCTTCAGAAAACATAATTAACGGTCATCGATAAGTGTTGTGTCTAATTATTCAAATTGAATCTTTCAATAAAAAATATTTATTATAGTTGTAAATTGCTATCATTTGTAAAAGAAAAAGAAAAGTGGCGTGATATTAATTAAAGAAATATTTGCATACAAAAACTAGTCATTTTCTATAAGTTGTATAATAGTTAAGGAAGCAAATAATTTTTGAATTGACCCATTATGTGAAACACGCTTAAGCCTACATGATTTATTTTAACTTTTTGATAAGAAAACAATTGATGGGTCCTGCTACATTTTATTCTTCAAATTCTTAAAAATTAAATATGAAGACTCGAAAGGAAGATATGCAAGTGATGCAGTATTTCTAAGCTTGCTCTTATTATTTAGCTAAAAATTTATCTTCTTATTTTACTTCTTAAATAAAAATAAATTTAAATGCTCACAACATTGATTTCAAGCCTAGATCAAGAAGATTATGGGTAATTTTGAAATCATCAAATTGTGCTCTCATTAAAAAAAATTCTAGATTTAACCTAGACTATAAGGCTTTTGTTGATTGCCATACAACAAATATAGTCCTTTATTTGTTATAAATTGATCACCATGAAATGTTTAAGATTTTGTAGATATTATAGTTTAAAAAGGGTGTAACTTTATTCTTTTCTATTCAATGAATATAAGGAAGAAATTTTCTTCTGTTACAATGAAATTACACTCATCAAGCTTATACCCAAATGTGATTTTCTTGTTACGTACTAAATGAAAAAGTAAATTTAATCATTATCACCAATATGATTTTAATTATGATGTTATTTAGGTATGGAGAGAAGTAAAACATATTAAGTTTGATTTGTTCCTTTTTAAAACATATCTTTAATGATTAGCAGAGGCATGATAAAATAAGGGATATTTTATATTTTTCTTAGGCTTGTTGAGCTTGGAGAAGCTTCCCCAACATCAAATGTCCAGCCACCATCTCATACACATGGACATTGGATGTTAGGGAAGCTTTTTAATATAAAATTTATTATTTTTTGGACTTTAATTTGTTATTACGAATTCCTTAATAATGAAATTTTAATAAAATAAATTATGAAATACATAGGAGATTAATTTATTATTACCAATTTCTTATTGGCCAAGCTTTTAATTTAAGAGCTGCCAATTGCCATGACATTCTCTTTCTCGACAATAATAATTGCATATTATGGCTTCGAAGCTTGGCAATTATAAAATCAATTGTCAGTTCTAAGTAAACGGATGTCATAATTTTTTTAGTTTATTTAATCGAGTCTTGCTAGTAACTGATATGTCTATTCGTCGGAATAGGCATGTCACCTGTAGTGTTGTTCTCGTTTATTAAAACTATTATCTTTATTGGATCAGTTCCGTCTCATATTTTCAAAACTTAAAATACTATCTTTTAAAAACTACATATATAAGCATAACTGTGCCGACAATTTTAAAATTAAGTTCGATTTAAAGAGTTAATAAATATATCCCAAAAATATCTTATTCCATGGAGTTAACTGGTCCTATAGCTAGATTATACACTTTCCTTAATTTCTTAAACAATATTTTGCTGTCTAAACCTTATACTACGTTATATTTAATCAAAAATAGTAGGCTAGCATAATTAGAACCCGAGAACATTTCTAATACAAGTTATATTTAAGTAAACATAAGAAGACCCAATGCTTATCCCATGCTTAACAAGAACGGCCCCCTTGAGAAATTAGTAACATATGGATTCTGCGGTATGTAAATTCCATTTGGAATCAATCAACAAATTAAAGAAGAAGACAAAAAAAATCGAATCAATCCTCAAATTAAAGAAGAAGACAAAAAAAATCTTCTTAACAGATTTTTAAAAAAGTTAACGATAAAACAAAAATAAATAAATAGATGTTTAAATATTAAATAAATTAACGCTTGTTTACTTTGACTTTGGATGGGAACTGGAGAGCCTTGCTTACTATAAATAGATCTCAAATTTACGTAAATTTCATTCTCATTTACGTTTTCTCATACTTTCTGGTTGCCAATGAAATCTATAATGGAGCTTTTTAGCCAACTTGTCCTCATCATCTCTATAGCGGATTTTCTCTTTATCAAACATTGTGCAATGGCCTATGGTATCTGAACTTCTATTGAATACATAGTGTTTGCATATCTTTTTGTTTGAATATTTTATGTCATCTTTTTTATGATATTTGATACTATAACGAGGTCCTAAAATGCAGAGCATGAAGAGTTTAGCTATAAGAGAGGCGCCTGGAATGGGCCAGAGCATTGGGGTGATATTAGGAAGGATTGGGAGACATGTAAAACAGGGCACTCACAATCACCTGTGGCTATAGATGATAAAAAGATTGAATTAGTTAACCAACCCGAGGATCTTCGATTGAGTTATCATCCAGGAAAAGCTGTGATGATGAATCTTGGCCACAACATCGTGGTAACTAAGAAAACCTTATCGTATTATTTAAAAAAAAATTAAAATTATGACATCGATAAAGGATGTATCTTTATTTCAACTGAAGTTTGCATTAGATACAAGAAATATCATCGAGAAAATCTTATGGGATCTTTGTGAAATGACAGATCGAATGGGAAGCTCCAGTGGGAGCTGTTTGGATCAATGAGACAGAATACTCACTAAAACAAATGCACTGGCATATGCCTTCAGAAAACATAATTAATGGTCATCGGTAAGAATTATGAATAATTATTCAAATTGAATCTCTCAATAAAAATAGTTCATACACTTGCAAATTGCCTTCTTTAGTAAAATAAAAATAAAAATGTGTGATATTACTTAAGGATTTATATGCATGCAAAACAATAGTCATATTCTATAACTCGGACAATAGTCATCAAAGCAAGCAATTTTTTATATGACCCATTAATGGAACTTGTTATAGTTCAAAATACTATAAATATAATTTTCCTATCTCAAATAAAAACATATCTTCAATAATCACTAATATTTCTCAGTAATCTTAGTACTCAAAGCACTAATTATTAATATATTGGTCAAATCAGATTTGATTTAGAGGTTCATTTGCTTCACCAACAAACTACTGGCCATAAAATGGCTATGATAAGCAACTTATTCAAAGTCGGTGATCCAGATCCATTCTTCACCAAGGTATTCAATTTGCTTCCTTATAAGTTTATGCATATATGCTCCATATAAATGCATGAGTACGCTTTATTATAATACAATAATTTATGTAAATCTATAAATAATTATAAACAAACATGTACTAATGCATGTTTTTCAATACTTAAATATTATCATTAATTATAATTGTAAACATTATCATTGATATTAGGTTGAGAGGCATATTTCCACAATAAAAAAGAATATTGGTGCAAAAGTGGACATTGGAATCATTGATCCTAAGAAGGTAAGTAGAATGACTAAAAAATACTATAGATTGATGGGATCTATAACTATTCCACCATGCACTGAAGATGTCACGTGGACTATCAATAAAAAGGTAGTTTTGATCTTTTCTCTTTTGTAAAGTGAACATCAAACTTCAATTTAAAGCATAAAAAATTATATTATTTTGTTAACTTATAAATAATACTCATTTTTTGTAGGTAAGAACTATATCACCAAAGCAACTAAATTTATTAAAAGAAGCTACTATAGCTGTAAGTTCATTAGAAACCGAACAGTAATAAAGCTACCTGTCTTATAATCTTGCATGAAATCTATTAACACTTACAATTTATCTTTTTACAGGATTATGCAACGAATGCAAGACCGGTGCAACCACTTAATGATAGGGTCGTTAAACTATTCGTTTGAATATTTACAGACCAACTCATCCAGAGACTTAAATAAATCTTTGATCAAATAAGAGTTATGTAATTTTGATACTTATCACATCAATTTTTTTTCTTTGTAGCATAAGATGCTCCCATCACTCTTACAATCAACATAATATGTTGATGATGCTTGTTTGTGAAATACGACTTATAATAGCAAAGATATCATTTGAGAAAAAAATATCAAGCCTAAGTAAATTGGTCTTTATTTTTTGCACAAGGATAAAATGTTAGAAAGTTGCCTTTCTACTAAGTGATGTCTAATGAAAAATGAAGTATATCTTATGTTTTGTTATATATGAGAATGTTATCATATTATTTTATCTATTTTATTTTCTCTAAAAAGTTAAGAATAATATGTTTAACTTGTAAATATTTAATAATCCATTATAGAGTGAGAGCTAAATATTTATTTCAACGAGAGATCCTTGCATGTCTCAATTTTCAACCTTTTGATCACATAACATTACTTTGAATAATCATAACAATATAATATATGGACGTCAATTGTCATTTTCTAAATTTCTCCAATTCTAAATTGAATAAGCATGATTTTTTACATAAAACATAGATCATAAATATTTTTCTTGAATTATTTAGAAACCAAATAAATCATATAAATACTATTTATAACCAAAATTATTAAATTGTCAAGTTGATTTTCATTACTTCGAAAATAATAATATGAAATCATGAAAATGGCCTGATCCCGCCAAGTTCAACTTTAAAATGAACATATGTTTACCTGACGTAACTCGGATTAACCCAAACTAACTTAATGTCAAACTTGGTTAATTCGACCTAACTCGGGTTAACTCAAACCAACTTTAACTAAATCGAGGACAACTCGACCCAAATTTGGTTAACCCAAACCAACATAGAGTCAACCTGTCCTAACTCGGTTTAACACAAATCAACCTTAATTAAACCTGGGTCAACCCGACTTAACTCCGGTTCACCCAAATCAACCTAAACTCAACCTGGGTCAACCTGACTTATCATAGGTTTGCTCAAACCAACTTAAACTCAACCTGGATCAGACTGACCTAACACCAATTTACCCAAACCAGCTTAACCACAATTTGGGTCAACCTCACCTAACTTCGGCTAACTCAAACCAACTTAAACTCAACCTTGGTCAACCCAACCTTACCCGGGTTAACTCAAACCAAATTAAACTCAACCTGGGTCAACCCAACCTAACTCTATTAAACCCAAACCGACTCAACCACACCCGTGTCAACCTAACCTCTCATACTAACCCAAACCAGCCTAAATAAAATTTGGGTCAACCTGACCTAAATCGGTTTAACCCAAACCAACTTGAAATAAACTTGGGACAACCCGACCCAACTCAGATTAACCAAAATCAACTTAGGGCCAACCCAACCTAACTTTGGTTAACCCAAATCAACCTTAACCGAGCTTGGGTCAACCCTACCTAACTCAGTTTAACCTAAACAAACTTCAAACAACTTGGTTTAACCAAAAATAAATTTTAACTAAACATGGGTCTAGCCAACCTAACTCTGGTTAACCCAAACCAAATTTAACTATATATGAGTCTACTTGGCTTAACTCGAGCTAACCCAAATCAACCTTAGTGAAGCCTGAATCTACACGAACTAACTCAAGCTAACCTAAACCATGGGGTGGGTGAACCCGACTTAACTCGAGATAACCCAAAGTGACCTAAATCAAACTTATCCCAACTTAAACTCAAGTGACCTAGCTTGAGAAGGATTCTTGGAGCAAGCAACTCATTGTTGCTAATGAAATACTTTCCAGTCACTCATGACTAATCTAACCACAAACTTAATGACCTCGAGAGGAAAGAACCATGAGATCTTGACCCGGTCATTTCAAAATAAAAGTTAAAATTTAAAAACAAATCACAAAAAATTCTTAATAAGTTAAAATTTCTTAAGCGATCGAAAAAAATAAAATCCCTAAAATAAAAAAAATACATTAAAAATTAAATGAAATGTTAGTGAACAAAGATCTTTAAACACAACTTTAACCTTACAACCTAGGTCTATGAAGATCTCTTAGATGATGATACTCATTGTTATTGACAAGAATCATCCGATAGTAGCTAGCTTTACCGCCTCTCTGGACCAAGTAGATCGGGGAATCCCACAACCTAAGGATGGTATTAATTCATGGGCATTGATGTTCCTAAAAAAGTATTATTTTTCATGCAATACTTTATAATGATATTGCACTTTTAAGGTATATTTTTAGGTGTCTTTGGTTGTAGGTACATCAAATTGAAGAATTTGGAGTTATTGGAGCAAACAGAACAAAACTGGACCAAAACGGAGCAAACTGGAGCAAACTGGGTCAAACCGGGGCACACTAGAGCCATGACAACCGAAACCGTGCAATTAAGTGTCTGTGCTCGGAGCTTAATCACCCAAACATGGCTCGTAGGCGCCACCAGGCAGAGAGGAGGGTGCCAAAATTGGTGCTTAAGTGCCAAAAATGGTTTTCAACATATTATCTAATGCATGCATCGTACTTGGACGATTTTTGAAGCGGTGCATCGTATGTCTTTTGAGAAATTTGTTGGAAATGATAAAAGGGACTTTAGATAAGGATTTGGGGCGATTAGAAGGTGGTTTTTGAAGACTTTTAAAGAGGCACTCGAGGCACCATTTGGAGGATTCATTGAATCTGGACACTTCTGAAGAGACCCTTAAGCACCTCTTGGGAAATTATAAATAAGGCTTTGACATGTTTTTAAAAGGGGCTCTTAAAATAGTTGGAAGAGGAGAAGAAGGTTAGGATTGTTGACCTCACTTTTGGTTGAGGTCTAGTTGTTTCCTCCTTAGTAGCCTAGGGTCTAGCCAAAGGAATTTATTATTGAATATTCCTAGAGGATTAGAAAAGGAACACTCACCATTAGAAATTCTATACCCTTCTTTACTCAACTTGAAGTTCCACACATTGGTCCTAACCTATAACACTAAGTAGGTGGGTCAATATGAGGGAGCTCACAAAGAGTCCACATAGGATGGTCAAGCCTTAGGACTAACCCTAGGTGGTCTAGTCTTGGTTAGGCTAACTTGCATACACTACACTTTCTCACACACCCCAAACCCTAGGACCCTTTGATTTGGTCTCCTGACTCCTTTTAGAAAGCTCTTATAGGTGGACCCAAACCCCTAGCCCTTGTCTAAGAGGGTTAGGACCAACATATTGAGCATCCAAAATGATTCCTTATATGGTTCCTATTGGTTTGATATGGCTTCATGGCTTACTTGACCAATCTAGCCCAAAATCACCAAATTACCAAAATACCCCTATAACCCTAATTTTCGCCAAAAATTCCCAAAATTGCCCAAACTACCCAAATTTATCCAAATATTAGCTCAAGTCAATCCCCACAATCTAAGCTGACCAAAATTTTAAAATCCCCAAAATACCCCCAAAATTGCCAAAAATTACCAAAATGCCCCTCATGACTCAAAATTTCAAAAAGTTCCAAAAATTCCCAAAAAAATCCAAAATCATCCCATATATTCCCAATTTCAATTTTGAACCATCACATTAACCCAATTTCACCAAATTGACCCATTTTGACCAAAAGCCCCAATTTGTCGTAAAAGGCCCAATTTTCACAACTTAGCCTCAATCTTGACCCAATTGTCCCCAATATTGCCCAATCTCATTTCCAAACCAAAATTCAACATCCTTAATACTAATTGAAACCAAGTACAAGCCCAATTTTATCTAATTGAAAGCATAATTCCACTCAAGTCAAAAAGCCCCAATTTTGACCATATGTCCAAGTTCCCCAAATTGGCCTTCCAATTCTGTTCAAAATCAATTGAGACCCTTTCAAAACTCTTCATGATATCTTCCTACACCAAATTAAACATTTAATTGATTTTAGCTCAAGTTCATTGCCAATTATAAAAGCCCAAGCCCTTAAGTCATTCAAAAAGCTCAAGATTCAATTAAAAGCGAACATGACAATTTTTCTCCTCATCATCCATTTAATCAAAATCATTCCCTAAGTTTTCAATTCATTCCAAAATTTTTCCAAATGAAGCTTCATGAAAAACACCACCAAAATGTCCCGTAAAATCCAAAATCCCTTCTCATGAAAGTTGGTCAAGCCAAGGACAAGCCATGACATCCCCAAGCCGTAGATAAGCCATGTAAACCTTTGTCATTACCCCATGACTGAAGTGGAAAAAGGAGGAGCCCCTTTAGTGATTCCTATAAAGTTGCTAGCCCTTATCATGTTTCCCCTAAACCATGCTTAAGCATAATTGTACTTGGATGGTGACTTCTCCACACCATTTCAGCATGCTCGCCTGACTTTGTTCAGCCATAGGAAGCCACCTGAACCCATTCAAATGAGGCGAAACCCAATCTTGACCCAACCAAACCCAAAGGCCCTTTCCACTTCAATTAATCACCCTTAACCATGCATAAGCCTAATTGACTGCACTTTAGCCCACCAATAATCATCCTCAGTGGGATGGTGACCTGAGCTTGGCCGGTCAGCCACCTTGGCTACCGGAAAACACCATAACCAAGAGAGCCCATATGGTCAAAACCCAAAATTTAACACATCCAAGTGGCACCAACCCAAATGGACATTGGAGACATTATGCCCTCCACCTAGACAACATTCCAACCACCTTAGCTTGGCTTGAGAGCTACCATGGCTCCTCTATTTAAACTAACCCTCCACGACCAAGGGGGGAGAGGTTGAAATTCCTTGGGGAGACTCTCCAAATTGTTCCCAGAGCTTCTTCAAAACCTCTTAAGTCCAATCCAACCATCCTCCAACCCTCAAACACACTCCTTAAGCTCAAGTTTGGGGCTAAAAATCAATCCCAAAATAGGACGTCCCTCTAGACTCCACTAAAGTTAACTTAATTGCACTCACACCATCCCCCGAGTGAGATAAGAAGATCCCCTATAAAAGCCCCATCACTGACCACCCTAACATAAAATTTGGTCAACACCCCAAAAAAATCACATTTTATTCACTAATGTTTTAAATTAACTCATGAGTGGGGTAACATAAAAATTTTAAAATCATTTGAGTTTAATTTAATGAATTATGAGGTGTTGAGGCCTTAAGGGCAAAAGGGTAATTTTGGGATTTAAGCTTTAATTAATATTTAGGCCTAACCAAAGGGTAACTATGTGAAAAATAATCTTAATTGACATGTCTTGATGATTGAAACAGGAAAGGGATAAATGGTATCAACCAATCTCACTTTGGTCTCATTAAAGATAGATTTGTAATTTTTTAAATTGATGAAATTTTGAAGAATAATTAAATGAGAAGAGGTTAAGGTGAGGGGTTTGGCTTTGGAAGATGATAACCCACTAATTCAAAACCCTAACTAATGGTTTTAAAATGACTTATGATTCTTAATAGGAGTTAAAAGCATAAATATTTAAATTTTTCTAAATATTACAAATCTACCCATTAAATTTTAAGGGCTTAGTAGTGAACTATGCTTAATCAAAATTTTGTCTAATGTGGTTTATAAAATGACCTATAAGTAATTTAAAACTTTTCAAAACACTATAAGCCCATCTTTAAAAAATCAAATCGGCTAAGTTTCTTAACTAAGCCAAATTGTCCCTAAAGGCCCTTCATCCGTATAATTCATAAGTGAAACATGAAGTGATGTTTACTCCACTTAAAGGGATAATAAAAACATTAAAGTTCATTGAGCATAAGGGTATAAATGGGGTGAACCACATAGCAAACATAATGAGACCAAAATTAACTCGAGACGATTTGAGGGACACTGAAACGTCTAGGGTATTTCTTAGGACTCTTCTTGATCCTTTGGGAATCTCGGAGAACACTTGGACTTACTATGATTTGCTTAATGGAATCATCCCCAGCGATGAACAATCTGGACGCACCAAGGTATGACATAGGATCTGATAGATACACCTCAAGCATGTGTTCTCTGCTTTTCCCACAAGCATGTTTTAATTCCTGCAAAATTACACACATGCTTTGGAAGTACAAACCTTTTAGGTAGAGGAATGGGAAGAATCGACGGGTACACTTTTAAATTATTGCATTCCAATTTACTTTTATTTACTTTTCTGTGCTTCTCATTTTCTACCTGTAAACTTGCATGTTAAATAACAAAGTCACCCTGCATGTCAAAGTTGAAACTTTTAGGATAGCCATAAAACTGAAACCAAAACAAAATTAAGAAATCAAAACAAGATAAAATTTTTCACCACAACAATCAAAATATAAGACAACTCAAAATTTAATCACAAAAAAAGAATACAAAAATTACAACTAAATTAAAATGTCACTATCGGATGATCGGGAATCCCTTAGAGGATGTAACCTACAGTTGCTAACGAGGTCTCCTACTATCCAAATGAATGTATGGAACTCATTAAGTTGAGTTTAGTAAATTCAATTGGACTAAGTGAATCCAAAGAAAAATAGTGGTGCCAGAATGAGGGAACTTTAGGATCTTAACCGGTGTCGCTCTAATCAATTTTAGCATCCCCATGATATTTAAATAACCATGGCCTTAAGAAACATTTGACTTGACATCAAGAATTGACACGTTAGAAAACTTAAACTTGTTATGATGAGAAATTTGGAGCTAGCATTATGGGCATCACGGCCATCTTCAACAGCAAAGGATCTACAACATCATATCTCTCATTAGAAATTAAACAATTAGCCATAAGATTTCAAGGTTGTCCGCCTAGTGTGACATAAATCCTCAACTCATCTATAGGCCTTCATACGGCTCTGTTATACAATATAAGCCCTAACTCATTTTAGGATTCCGAGGTTGTCATTTGTCACGACCTAAATCCTCACATCTTTTAGGCTATTTGTGTGATCGTTTCACATGGATGTAAGCCTTAATTAGTAAAATTGGCAAGATGAAATATTTAAATATTTGTCTTCTAAAATTAAGAAAAATCATATGATAGATCAGCAAGTCACTAAGGTTCTCCTCAGGATCTGTGTCATCCCCTAGATCTTCTTCCTTTAGATTCTAAAACTAAAATGATTCCCCTTTCACACCTCTTTGTCCGATCTTTTTGAAAAGTCCTATCCCTTAAAATTTTTTAAGACAATATCTTTTAATTTTTATCAAGAGTTTTCTTAGGTGACTTCGGTTATTTAAGATGTAATTAACTATAAGTTCTTATCTTTATAGGAAACTTTCAAGAGCCTAGCTTAATATAAATAACATTTTATTTTTCATATTAAATAGGGGAACTTATCGGTTAACATAAAATGGTTTCACAGACCAAATGGATGTCATATATTTTTTAGTTTATTTGACTGAGCTTCACTATGAATTCATGGGCTTATCTTTCGAGATAAATACATAGCTTGAGGTTTANTCGTTTCACATGGATGTAAGCCTTAATTAGTAAAATTGGCAAGATGAAATATTTAAATATTTGTCTTCTAAAATTAAGAAAAATCATATGATAGATCAGCAAGTCACTAAGGTTCTCNCCCCAAGTAGGACGACAAGGTAAGAGAAAAAGAGAGAGTGAGAGATTTCTTCTTTTCTTTTCACTTTGCTCTTGGAGAGGATTGTAAGGAGATTTCTTTTACTTTACAAAGAGAGTTTGATTTACATCAAAGATAAGTATTTTCATTGTATTTTGATTTGAATATAGTACTTATTTGTATGATTTCAAAGTCTTATTCAATGAAAAGTTCATGTTGTTTCTCCATGTGTAGTGCGTAGTTTTCTTTACTCTTCCCTCTTATAATGAATTACTACGCATGTGTAGGATATAAAATTGAGTAGAGTGAGAATATATTATGATATTATTACTTTGTTCTTCTTTTACATGTAAACTTGATCAACTTGCATGTTAAAATTCATTGTGAGAACCTGTAAGATTCATGATGGTGTTGTCTTAATCAACTCTGGTAGATTCACATGAGATTGTATGGATGAGAAAGTAGTCCATATGGTTGAGTGCAAATAAATATGGAAAAAATCTTTGATGGGTGTAGAATTAGAGGATTTTAGATTGATAGGCTAAAGCCCCCTATTTGGTTCTTAGTTTTAGGTCTTAATACTAGATGTTAGCTTTCATATGAGGGGATGACGAGACTCTAAAACAAGAGCTAGTATCTCTAATGCCTAACCAGTCTTTAGCATTCCTAAACTATGAATTAAGAAATGTTCCTTTTGTTACTTGACCGAGGAAAAATAATATAATTTCTCATATTTGTCACAATCTCTCTCACTACTTGTTTTACTTTTACACATGTCACTAAATTCATTGCATGAGGAAGGGTACTTTTAATATATTAAACCGCACTTTCTAATTTTTACTAAGTATTTTAGTTTAGGATTAGAAGTAGTAATATAGTGATAATTTTAGGATATAATCAAAACCAAACCTTTATCGACCTTCCAAGATAGGCGTTTAATGCTAGACTCAAACTTCTCTTAAAAGTCATCGTGATTAACCTCGATCTCCGTGGAATCGATATTCGGGCTAAATTAAAAAGCTCTATATTACTTGATATCAATACACATACTTGTGTAGAATCCCTACTATTTAAAGATATAATTGAAATCTTACTTTTCTTTGGATCGTGTTGTTGTCGGGGATTGAAATCTTCAAGTAGTGGTATCAACTTCATAAATCCTTACGTATAGAAATATTTGGTTCGAGTTTTTAGAGCCGTTGTCAGAGATCAAATCGGTTTATCATGACTTTTAGGAGAATTTTAGTTAAAGTAATTAGACTTAGACTTGGAAAACTGTTGTGTCGTAAAAATTATTTTTGTGTGAAAAGTGATTTTGTTTGTATGAAAAAGTGTTGTGAAAAAACTGTTTTTGTGAAAAATAAGGTGTTTGTGAAAATATTTTATTTTGTTGAATATATTTTTTTTATTTGTTTAATTGTTAATGTATTGTTTGTTGTGTTGCGTATGCAAAATAAAGTATCTGTAGGACTTGTGCCTTATGATCTCGAGTTAGAAAAAAGGAAAAAAAAATAAAAAAATAGAAAGGAATTGAAAAAGTAAAAATGGAAATAGAAAACATTCAAATTAATAAATTGGAAAATCATCACAAATCATTGAGAGATTATGTAAATCCTACGACCTAGGAAATTCACTCAAGTATATAAACCATTGTTGTAGAAGCTGACTTGTTTGAACTAAATCCAGTGATTATCTAACCGGTGCAGAATAACCAATTTGGGGCAACTCCTTCGCAGGAAATGTATTTACATTTATCAAGTTTTATAGAACTTTGTGCTACATTTCGTTATAAAGGCATGTCAAACGATGTTGTTAGATTAAGACTTTTTCATTTCTCACTAAGGGATAAGACTAAATTGTTGTAATACTCATTAGCACCTAGCTCTATTAAAAACTGGGAGGAGTTAACTTAGACATTCCTAGCTAAGTATTTTCCACCTTCAAGAACTACTAAACCTAGAAACGATATTATCTCATTTTGTCAATATAATGGGGAATCAATATACGAAGCCTGGGAAAAATTTAAGGAACTCCTATGAAAGTGGCCACACCATGCTCTGCCTGACTAGTTAATCATTCAAACTTTTTACAATGGGTTAGCAGGATCCCTTAGGTTTAAAATTGATGCTGTTGTTGGTGGATCATTAATGTCAAAAATGTTTGATGAATCATGTGTTAATTGAAGAAATGGCTACAGACAAATTTTAATGGGCCTCTGTAAGGGTAAATCCTAGAAAATTAGCCAGTTTTCATGATATAGATGTGATTTTAATTCTTGCATCCTAGGTTGTTGCAATATCAAAGAAGTTAGACTAATTTAGAATGAACTATCCTCAATTTACTCCAGTAAGTGAGGAAAGTTCATGAGGTCATATGATTGATTCTAACTTATCATATGAGACTTTAAATACTATAAACAACCCGTATTCTAACTTTTATGACAAAGGTTGAAAGAACCATCCTAATTTTAACTGGTATCAAACTACTTGGAGTGGAAACTAACAATAGAAAAATAATTATGCAAATACTAATGGAAGTTGGAATAATCTGGTGAACACAAACTATAGAACGTCACATCAATCAGAATTTAAAAATGATTAATAATTTAAGGATAAGAAGATATTTATAAAAGAAGTGGTATTGCAAATGGAAAACCAGTTGCTAGTTCAAAAGGTTGCGATTCAAAACATAGAGAATCAACTGGGACAGATTGCTAATTCACTTAGCAATATATTCCAAAGAACACTTCCTAGTAACACTGAGGTCAACCCTAAAGAGAACATTAAAGAACAAGTAGATGCTGTCCATGTAAGAAGTAGAAGAGAGATAGAGGATGTAGTTAGAAAAGAGAAAAAAGTTGTGAGAGAAATAAAGAAAACTAGAGGACCTAAAGAACATGTTTCTAACGATCCAGAAAAATTATTATCTATAAAAAAAATCATTTTAGAAAGACTACCACCTCCATTTCCTCAAATACTTAGACAACATGAGTTGGATAAAAAATTTACAAAGTTCATGGAAGTACTTAAGAAGTTAACAATAAATATTCCTTTCACTAAAGCTTTGAAACAAATGTCAAGTTATGCAAAGTTTATGAAGGAGATATTAAAAAAGAAAAAGAAATTTAGGGTTTACGAGAAAGTTGCACTAAGTTAGTAGTGTAGCACTATACTTCAGAAAAAGCTTCCTCAGAAACTTAAAGATCCTTGTAGCTTAACAATTCCTTGTGTGATTAGAGAAAGATTTTGTGGAAAAGCTTTATGTGATTTAGGAGTGAGCATTAATGCAATGCTTCTATCTATATTTAGAAGGTTAGGTTTAGCTGATATTTATCCCACCACAGTAACCCTAAAATTAGTTGATTGATCTATCATTTATCCAAAAGGGGTCATGGAAGATGTCCTTGTTAAAGTACATAAATTTATCTTTCCTATGGAATTTGTAGTATTAGATATGGAGAAAGATAAAAAAAATCCAATTACTTTGGTGGACCTTTACTTGTTTTTGGAGAAGCTATGATAGATGTGCAAAAAGGAGAGTTGACTATGAATATTAATGACCAAGAAGTCACTTTTAATGAGTTAAAGGCTACAAAATATCCAGCAGAGAGAAAAGATGATCATTATTTTTGGATGGATGAAACTGATTATCTAAGTAAAGACCATTTCCAAGAAAGTTTTGAGAGTAAGTTAACATATGAGATCAAAATGGACTTTCAAGATGAGTTCAAAATATTGTTTAAAGAAGATTGTATGTATGTTCAAAAGTGGTGTGAAATGATGAACGTTATTGAAAATAGTAAAATTTTAATTCCATTTGTTGTAAAATCTCATTAACTTAAGATGAATGTACCCCGTAAAATTTTAAAGTATGCCAATTTAGGGAATACATCTACGCCACCGGTCTTTATATCTTTAGATTGGACTCAATCACAAGAAGAACCTGAACTGAATGATGAAATTAATAAAAGATCTCTTAACAAAGAGCTATTCAAAATCTCTAAATGGAATATTATGCGGTATACGTAAAAAATGAATGAGATTCTGATGTTGAATAACTAGAGTGAACATTGTATACATCAACTCGTCGTTGTTAGTGTGATTGTTGTTATGTTGGATTGGATAATAGTGAAACGTTGGACTTTAATCTGTGTTTGATGTGTAAGAGTAGATTGGATTATTGTTGTGAGGTAATTTCTTTGTCATGACTAGATTTGTATATGATTTTTCACTGTAGCAGGTTGACGAGTCTGTTACGACTTAGTTCTCATATGGAGCAGAGCATTACCATGAAGCATGGGACTTTTATCACTCCAAGTCAATTCAATTACTTTATCTGACTTTGTATTCACTAAGTAAGGTCATGAATTTACTTAGTGAACAACATCTCGATGAACTGCACTATTTTTATTAACCAGATTGTTTATACCTTAGACAACCGTGAAATTGGCAACACATGAGAAAATTTTGGTCCATGGGTGATAACCATATAAATTTTATAGTACACCCCTATTATTAGTATAGTTTCTTCCATTAGTAATTAAAAGTAAGGAAGAGAAATTTGAGTAGAAGGGAGATTGAATTAACCTTAGTTGTTGTTTGTTTATGAATCTATGAGTCTATGTATTGGAGTTTGTGGGTCTATGTTTGTGAGTCAAGTTTAATGAGTCATTGGAGATGACAAAACTTATCTTAACATTTTAAACTTATTAGCATCTAGCAATTCCTTTATAAATTTTAAAATGTGTTCTTGTTTAATCTTCAGTTTGTACCTGTTTTACTATTTAAAATTCCTTTATATTGTTATGTCAAGCATGTTTAGGCTAGATTTACTTTCTACTATAATATTCTACCATGTGTTATTTGTGAATATTTTTGTAGGATGTGCATTAAATTGTAAAAGTGATATTTCCCTTCCGTATATTTTTGTACTTCATTGTTACACATGTTTGAGCTTAAATTTGGGGGGAAAAGAAAAATGTTTCCAATTTAAACCTTCTTTTCAAAAGGACTTCAAATAAATTTATATTTTATTTCTTGTGATTATTGTTATGTGGAGCCATCTTAAGGATGTTAGAATTTGAAATATAGAAATGGAGTAGGAAAACATAGTTGATATTGTTAGTGAAAAGGGTGAACCTAGAGTTAAGGATATTTAGTGGAGAACTTGGGAAAATGTATAACTATATTTAGTAGGAAGAATTGTATTTTTGAAAAATTAAATATTCTTAGAATTTTTATTTTCAAACATTTAAGGCTCTTTTGGAAAATATTTTTTAAAAATACATCTTTTCAAGTGAAGGAGAGTAATAAGTTTTAACTTTAGAAAAGGATAGTGAAATTCAAAATTATTTAAGGACTTCTCTAGATATAGTGATCCTCACATAAAAAAAAGGAAAAGAGCAGAAAAAAATGGATCAAAAAGATCCTAAAAAAGAAAAAGAAAATGCCAAAAAAAAGTGAGGAGAAACTGGAGAAGATGTCCTAATCAAAAATTGGTTTCACTTGAGTATTTCTAGAGTAAAGAATTTTGAACAATCCTAAGCTTGTTTTTCATACTTATATTAGTTAAAATTATTTTTAAGAGAGTTCTTAAGTCTAGAAATTAAAGTTCATAGGATCCTAAGTTTGAAAAATCTTCATATTTTTCTGAGTTGGATAAGAAAACAAATTCTCAAGTTTGATGATAAATATTTTAGACCCTAGGCTAGCCTAATTCATTAGAAGTTCTTCTAACCTGGACTATCACATTTTTAGAACAAAAATTTAGCAATTCTAAAGGATGACCCATTAACTCTAATATACATAAATTGTTTTTAAAATGTAGTTTTACTTTATGACAACTAATGTTTAAGTTTGGGGGATTTTGATGTGTCTAAAAACATATTATTTTTCTTTCTATAATTTATAATGANACGTTATTGAAAATAGTAAAATTTTAATTCCATTTGTTGTAAAATCTCATGAACTTAAGATGAATGTACCCCATAAAAATTTAAAGTATGACAATTTAGGGAATACATCTACGCCATCAGTCTTTATATCTTTAGATTGGACTCAATCACAAGAAGAACCTGAATTGAATGATGAAATTAATAAAAGATCTCTTAACAAAGAGCTATTCAAAATCTCTGAATGAAATATTATGTGGTATACAGAAAAAATGAATGAGATTCTGATGTTGAATAACTAGAGTGAACATTGGATACATCAACTCGTCGTTGTTAGTGTGCTTGTTGTTATGTTGGATTGGATAATAGTGAAATGTTGGACTTTAATCTGTGTTTGATGTGTAAGAGTAGATCAGATTATTATTGTGAGGTAATTCCTTCGTCATGACTAGATTTGTATATGATTTTTTGCTGTAGCAGGTTGACGAGTCTGTTACGACTTAATTCTCATCTGGAGCAGAGCATTACCATGAAGCATGGGACTTTTTTCACTCCAAGTCAATTCATATACTTTATCTGACTTTGTATTCACTAAGTAAGGTCATGAACTTACTTAGTGAACAACATCTCGATGAACTGCACTATTTTTATTTACCAGATTGTTTATACCTTAGACAACCGTGAAATTGGCAACACATGAGAAAATTTTGGTCCATGGGTGATAACCATATAAAATTTTATAACACACCCATATTATTAGTATAGTTTCTTCCGTTAGTAATTAAAATTAAGGAGGGGAAATTTGAGTAGAAGGGAGATTGAATTAACCTCAGTTGTTTNGGATCATTAATGTCAAAAATGTTTGATGAATCATGTGTTAATTGAAGAAATGGCTACAGACAAATTTTAATGAGCCTCTGTAAGGGTAAATCCTAGAAAGTTAGTCAGTTTTCATGATATAGATGTGATTTTAATTCTTGCATCCCAGGTTGTTACAATATCAAATAAGTTCGGCTCATTTAGAATGAACTGGCCTCAATTTACTCCAGTAAGTGAGGAAAGTTCATGAGGTCATATGATTGATTCTAACTTATCATATGAGACTTTAAATACTATAAACAACCCGTATTCTAACTTTTATGACAAAGGTTGAAAGAACCATCCTAATTTTAACTGGTATCAAACAACTTGGAGTGGAAACCAACAATGGAAAAATAATCATGCAAATACTAGTGGAAGTTGGAATAATCTGGTGAACACAAACTATAGAACGTCACATCAACCAGAATCTAAAAATGATTAATAATTTAAGGATAAGAAGATATTTTAAAAAGAAGTGGTATTGCAAATGAAAAACTAGTTGTTAGTTCAAAAGTTTGCGATTAGAAACATAGAGAATCAATTGGAACAGATTGCTAATTCACTTAGCAATATATTCCAAAGAACACTTCCTAGTAACACTGAGGTCAACCCTAAAGAGAACATTAAAGAACAAGTAGAAGCTGTCCATGTAAGAAGTAGAAGAGAGATAGAGGATGTAGTTAGAAAAGAGAAAGAAGTTGTGAGAGAAATAAGGAAAACTAAAGGACCTAAAGAACATGTTTCTAAGGATCCAGAAAAATTATTATCTCTAACAAAAATCATTTTAGAAAGACTACCACCTCCATTTCCTCAAATACTTAGACAACATGAGTTGGATAAAAAATTTACGAAGTTCATGGAAGTACTTAAGAAGTTAACAATAAATACTCCTTTCACTAAAGCTTTGAAACAAATGTCAAGTTATGCAAAGTTTATGAAGGAAATATTAAAAAAGAAAAAGAAATTTGGGGTTTACGAGACAGTTGCACTAAGTTAGTAGTGTAGCACAATACTTCAGAAAAAGCTTCCTCAGAAACTTAAAGATCCTTGTAGCTTAACAATTCCTTGTGTGATTAGAGAAAGATTTTGTGGAAAAGCTTTATGTGATTTAGGAGTGAGCATTAATGCAATGCTTCTATCTATATTTAGAAGGTTAGGTTTAGCTGATATTTATCCCACCACAATACCCCTAAAATTAGTTGATTGATCTATCATTTATCCAAAAGGGGTTATGGAAGATGTCCTTGTTAAATACATAAATTTATCTTTCCTATGGAATTTGTAGTATTAGATATGGAGAAAGATAAAAAAAATCCAATTATTTTGGTGGACCTTTACTTATTTTTGGAGAAGCTATGATAGATGTGCAAAAAGGAGAGTTGACTTTGAATATTAATGACCAAGAAGTCACTTTTAATGAGTTAAAGGCTACAAAATATCCAGTAGAGAGAAAAGATGATCATTATTTTTGGATGGATGAAATTGATTATCTAAGTAAAGACCATTTCCAAGAAAGTTTTGAGAGTAAGTTAACAGATGAGATCAAAATGGACTTTCAAG
>JXCR01143030.1:104577-152011 GCA_002079205.1 Phalaenopsis hybrid cultivar | reverse complement strand
ACATTGATGCTCTCAAATTCCAACAAGACAAATACCTCATATCATAAACATCAATTTTAATTGTCACTAATGAATCCAATATTGACACCCTCCATTGACATTAGTGTTGATGCCTATCATTGCTACTAAAACAAAACCTCACATTCAAAATCAATGACCACTACAAACAATTGATCATCACTGACAAGGCAGATGCTTATCGCCAATGCTAACATCAACACTTGCTATCTTCAATAAAGTTGACACTCAAGGACGACACAAATATTTATATTCATCATGAATACCAACATATTATCATTCATTATTGATACTAACATTATTGCTCACTATTAATATTAAGATGCAATTTATTATCATCAATTCCATGTTCATCATTTAAACCATGATGTATGCTTGCTTTTTTAGTCACTGATCTCCATCCTATAATGATAATGATTGAATAGAAAAATAATTATTCTTTAATGGCAACTTCAATAGCTAAAGGCTCCATCTATTTAATTCAAACATGTAACCAATCTTCTATCAGTCATGTTTATAATACAGTGTTATTGTCTCATATGCTTCTACGGAATGCTGCATTTTTAACATACTAGCTAGTCATGCTAACCGAATCATTTCAAATGAGCATACATCCATTAATTTTGTCCCATAAATATTTCACATAAGAAATCTCATATCCCTTTCAAGCTATTATCATGTTGATTATGTGTGTGCCCCATTTATGGATCATGTCAAGGCATAAAATTTAGTCTTTTTATGAAAATGAATATTTCAGGATAAAATAATTATGCTTTATGTGTACGTTTTTATAACTAAAGACAATACATAATTTATTTTTGGATTAAAAGATGAATTTTATAATTTTTTAAATAGATATCTAAGACCCTACTTTCGTCATTCTCAGTGGGGAAAAGTTGATGTCCTATAAAGAAAATTGCCTCGATTATTTAGAGTCACGATGCTTATGTTGATTATAGATAGATTAATTAAATGAGAAATTGTTTGTAATTAATGAACATAATTGACAGTTGTTGAGTTTTGATCGATGACTTGGAAAAATGGCAAGCTCGGTTCAAGGTATTTTTTTNTATGACAGTGCCGCGTTCGAGATGCGAGGAAGCAAAGCGATTCTCAATTTTCCAAACGAGGTTCGAAGTTCGCCGGAGAAGAGGAGGTGGGAGGATGAGGAGCAACAAGAGACGCAGGTGGTGAAGAGGGAGAGGACGGGGGAACCAGAGAGGAGGAATGTTCTGGAGAGTGAGGTACTGACGCCGTCAAGTTGGACGGCGGTGTGGGAGAGCGCAGACGTGACAGGGATGTTCAGCTTGCCGCCGTTATCGCCATTATCTCCGCACCCAACGTTAGGGTTTCCGCAGCTGATGGTGATTTGAATGCTAATATCGGGTATAGAAATATTTGAGCGCTACACACGGAGGGTATCGAGGATTTTATCTACGTTAGATCTCTATAACCTCCCTGTAACATATCTATAACTTAAGAATATATGAAAATAGAAGCGCGAAACTTATTAGTTATACGTAGGTTACATGGAGCTTACATGAGGTATAATGTAGATATAACCCCCAATATCCTTCCTATAACCTATCAGACGTAATATTTCTCGAACGTTTCTCAAGAATGAATGGATTAAAAAATGGGGGAAATCCTGAATATAATACTGTTTTTTATATGTAAATTACGTGCAAGGTTTCTCTGTATTGTTTGGCTCTGTTTATCCTATTTTATTGATTTATTTAGTGAGAACATCCTTGTGTATGTATGTAAAAATTTTAAATAGATTGGTGTCGTGAATTTAAAGGTAACGTAATAGTAACGGATAATTTTGTATTATATTATGTGAAGTAGAATTAAACGGGTTGAGTGTTTTTTTTGGGGTAGCTGCTATTGTTTGTCGTGAATGCTGTAGCTGCAGAAGAAATTACTATGAATAAATTATGTTGTTATTAATAGTTCATATTTGAGTCGTTCGTAAAGCGAGCAAGTTAAACATGAAAATTTTATTTGAGCTTGACTTTTAAATGAGTTGAACATGAATAAAAATTTGTTCGTTCGTGTTTGACTGATTTTGGCACGAAATAATTAAATAATAATATTTATTTATATTGTTTTTATATCAAAATTTGACTGATTTTGGCACTGACCCCATGGCACACCAATCTATCGGGCCACTGTCTTCATGACATGTCCATCCCTGGATACTGCCTTATCAGCATACCCATCTGTCGGGCATCTGCCTCCTTGGCATGCCCATCCGTGGGTCATTGCCTCCATGACACACACAATTGTCGGACCGCTGCCTCCTCGTCATGCCCATTTGCGGGTCACTGTCTCTATGGTGCACCCATATTTCAACTCACTGCCTTCATGGTATCTTCATCCCTTTGGGTCGTTGCCTCCTCGACACATTAATCTTTTGGGCCACTGCCTTTTTTACACATTCATCCTTCAGACTGCTGCATCCATGACATGCTCATCCCTCAAGTCAATGCCTCCTTAGCATATTCAATTGTTTAAGCTGATGCATTCACGACATGCCCACCCCGTAGGTCACTGCCTCATCGTCATACCCATTAATCAGGTTGCTGCCTTCAAGACATGCCCATTCTTCAGGTTACTCCCTCAACATAGCCATTTGTTTGGGCCACTTCTTTCATGACAGGCCCACTCTTAGGTCACTGACTTTACGACATGCCCATCTGCGGGTCACTGCTTCCATGGAACACCCATTTATTGGACCGCTACCTCCTTAGATTGCCTATTTGTGGGTCACTACCTCGTGATACATCCATCAGTCAAACTGCTACCTTTACAACATGCTCGTCCCTTCGGGTAGCTGCCTCCTCAGCACATCCATCTTTCAGGATGTTGCCTCCACGACATGCTCATCCTTTGAGTCACTTCCTCTTCGACACACCCATATGTCAGGTCGCTGCCTTCATGGCATGCCCATCCGTTGGGTCAGTGCCTCCTCGACATACCTATCCCTGGGTCACTACCTCCTCGACATACCCTTCAGTCGGGCCAATGTATCCAAGACAAACCCATCCGTCGAGCCGCTGCCTTCATGGTACACCCATCAGTAGGGTTGCTTCCTCCACAACACGCCTGCCTTTTGGGTTACTACCTCCTCGACATACCCATTTGTTTAGGCCACTGCCTTCACGACATGCCCAGCACTTGGGTCATTGTCTTTAAGGCATGAACATCCGCAGGTCACTACCTATATGACACACCCATCTGTTGGGTTGCAACCTTCAAGGCATGCCTGTCCCTTCGGGTCACTGCTTCCTCGGCACATCCATTTTTTGGGCCACTGCCTCTATGGTATGCTCATCTCTTTGGGTCACTTCCTCTATGACATAACCATTTGTTTTGGTCACTACCTTTACGACATGCCCACCCCTTGGGTTACTGCTTCCTCAGTATACTCATCTGTCAGGTCCCTGCCTTCATGGAATGCTCATCCTTTGGGTTACTACCTCCTCGACATATCTCTTTGTTCGGTTCGCTGCCTTTATGACATTCCCATCACTTGGGTCACTTCCTTCACGACATGCCCATCACAGGGTGACTGCATCCTCTACATACCCTTTTGTCAGGTCGCTGCCTCCACAACACACCCAACCTTTTGTGTCTCTGCCTTCGTGACACCCATTTGTTGGGGTGCTGTCTTCATGAAATATCCACTCTTTCAGGTCACTACCTCTTCACCAGTCCCATTTGTTTGGGCCACAACCTTCACGACATTCCTACACCTTGGGTCACTGCCTTCATGACATGATCATTTGCATGTCACTGCCTCCATGACATTATTATATGTCAGACCGCTGCCTCTTCTACATGACCATTCAATGAACATTGCCTCAATGACTCACCTCCTTGATACATCCATCTTTCTCTCCACTGCTTTCACAACATGCTCATTCCCCGAGTTTCTGTCTCCTTGGCATAACCATCTGTTCGGGCCACAGACTTCATGGCATGCCCACCTCTTGGGTCACTGTCTCCTTAGCATACCCATCTTTCGGGCCGCCGCCTTCACGGCATGTCCATCCTTTGGTCCACTGCCTCCTTGGGAAACCTATTTGTTCAGGCCACTGCCTTCACGACATGCCCATCCATGCCCACCTCTTGGGTCACTGCCTCTGAGACACACCCATCTATTAGATAACTACCTTCATAGTATGCTTAACCCTTTTAGGTCTTTGCCTCCATGACACAAACATATGTCCAACCGTACCTCAATGGCCCGCCCTCACTTTCGGGTCTCTACCTCTATGAAACACCCAATTGTCGGGCAGCTACTTCAACGACATGCCCACCGTTTCGAATCTCTGCCTTCAAAGCATACCCATGGGTTGGGTTGTTGCCTTCATGGTATGCACATCATTGAGTCACTGCCTCCTTGGCATACCCATCCATCATGCCGCTGCCTCCACGACAAGCCCATCCCATAGTCATTGCCTCCTTGGAATTCCCATCCTCTGGGCTACTCCCTTCACAACATGCCCATACTTTGAGTGACTGCCTACATGGTACACTCATCTATTGGGTCGTTTCTTCCATGAAATACCCATCCCCAAGCCACTGTCTCCTCAGCTAGCCCATCTTTCAGGCCCCTACTTTCATGATAGGTCCATCCTTCGGCTCACTGCCTCCATGACACACTCACGTATCAGGTGAGTGTTTCCTTCATGACATGCCCACCTATTTGAGTCATTGTCTCCATGAAACACTCACCCTCGTCACTTTGGCACACTTGTCTTTGCCTGTTGCATAACCTGCATGTCTGCATGCACACACAGTGAGTGCCTCTCTGGTAAGGTGTGAACCCTTTTCATACATATCATTTTACTCAATGCATACTCACTTGTAGACAATATCAAAGGATTGCATAGCACACCGAGTCCCTAAACAAAAAAAATTCCTCTCCATAGATAACTTATTTTACTAGTACCTCCCATTCATGTGTGTCAAGTTGCATGTAACATCCTTGGATTCATTTACATGATGCATGTTTCACTTTTTTGGGTGCCTATTATGATTTTTTCATACTTCGATCGAACAGTCACAATGTAGGCTTCTTGCATGACTGTATGCTTGCATATTCACCCTGATGACCTATCCTACTCATTAGGAGAGTGACGTGTTTGTTGGTCATGCTACTTAAATTACAGTTGCATGTGAGTATGCCTCCACGTGAAATGCAAGTTCCTTCTTAATGAGCAACAAATATGTATGATTGTGCTAAGGATCCAAGGGTTTTAAAGTGATTCATATGCATCATGGACCCACATTTTATAGTCCGTTATTTTAAAAATAAAAAATGATTATTTTTACTATTCACATATTATCCGCCTACTTTTAAACTTATATAAGTTAGGACATACATGAGGCCACTTATTTAAAATGTCACACCTCTCATGTGACATGCTTTAAACCCCTTGGATGCTTAGGACGGGGCCAGTGTGGCAAACTTGTCAAAGTCATAGTGTAGTTGGTGAATTTACCCCGTGCACTTAGATGTTGGTTAGGAAACCTTTCGTTAGATGGTGCTCTAAGCTAGGATCTAGGATTATAGGTTGTCTTCTTGATGTCTGACTATTGTTTTTGGCTGTTTTGGTTGCCCTAGCTAGGCATCCTTCCTAAGTTATGCCTTTTGGTATGCCTACACATGTTTGATATGCATGGTTATGTGTTAGGGTGTTCTTCTGTAGGGAGCCGTAATGATATCTACTAACCTTCTTCTTGCATGTGATGCTTAGCTCCCCCACCAGACACGACTATTTATACGTTGCTTGGCTTTCTCTACTAACCTTGTTTTCATGCATGTCGAGTCATTTCTCTTTTTTTCTATGTACTTCTTAGAGTCCTAGTAGGGTCCTGGAGTAGAAATAAGATATGTGCATAATTTATGAGGCATTATGACACGGGAAGCACGTGGCAAGGGACCAAGAATAGATGCTCGTGTCTCGTATCTTAATTTTGCATTTTATATTGATGTATAGAATTACGACTAATCATCTATATGTGGATTATGACTGTGTTTTTCTTTTCCAGGATATGTTGTCGATCCAGCGCAATTAGCCTTTAATATATTTTATTTGGCTTATTATTTGCCTTATTGTGTGAATGAATGCTTGAATTGATTCATTATTTTATTATGTGGTTTTCCTGAGAATCATCCAAGCAATATATGCTCTTCAGGATTTGAAATCCTAAAATTTCTATAGAATGCTAATAAAATATTCAAGACAATAAATTTTTTAAGATTAAAATATTTATTATTTTTAAAATATGCACTTTTACTTTCCTGCATGGCTTTTGGGCTGGATTTTAAATGGGTTGCATTGCATTGTTACAACCCAAGTCATAATTAATAGAGCCTCCATAATAAGGACCTCTATAAAAAATTGCATTCATATTTATATGTCCCGAGAAGAAGCCCTCATGCTTCTCCAACCTGGCTGATGCAACATACCTTTTATATATTGATGGTTGTCTAGTGCGCCTATGGTGTTAAAAAGCTCCTCAACCTAGACAGGGTGCAAGTCCTTTTATTTGGAGTGTTTCTAACTTTGTACCTGAACCTAATTTTCTCTTCCTTTTTTGATTCATCCTCACCACTTCGATAAGTATAAGTCTCACCTCTTAGAGCTCCAGCTTATAATCATAGGATAGAAGTTATCTGCTTTGACTTTAGAGCTACTAAGGTCCTACAAATGATGCAATTCATGGATTGCTGACTGGGGTCTCTGGACATATTAGGAAGACTACCTTCATAACCGAGTAAACATATGGTCTAAATAGCTTGGGATGACGCGTATGTGGTACCCCAACCTAGCCACATCTACTTCTTAGGATTAACTTAACTTCTTGTTGTTGAGCCACTTTGAGCCATGTCGTTCATTGATTTCATTGATATCATCTTGACAGCCTGAAGCCAATGAGTGCTACTCGTTTGGGATATGATGATTTATCCTCTGCTCATATGGCTCGGACGTGCTTTGACGTGTTGGGATATCCTTGTCAAGATGATTTTGGTTATTTTATGGGCTTCGTGTGCTAATGAGCTACTACCTATTTGGGATATGATAGACTCACTCTCTGCCCAATAACTTAGTGAGAGATTTGAAGCATACGTTCATTCCCACAAGGAATAACATTCATTTGTTGACCTATTTTCCAAAGTCTATGATAATATAAACGAAACCACTTTTATCAAGAGTGTTCTTGGGTATCCCTCAAGATGTAACTAACCAAGTGGGATACATCCCCTTGGGAACACTCTTAACCCCAAAACAGACACATACACTTGAACCTCTTGTTGTGGGTACTCTATGTAGATATTCTTTCACAGAAAACTGGTTTAGAGTGCCTCCTCCGGGCCTATTTGGGCGGACATTCTTGACCTATCATTGCGAGATTTATCACACATATGCTCTCCACATTCTTTCTCTTGTTTATCGTCTTGTTTGCAGGTCCGTATTTTCGAGTTTTCTCCTCTCTTAGTCATTCCTATGATCCAAAATGAAGATTTATTTAAAAAAAAGACGTATACGACGATCAACAAACTAGCGACTTCATTAAAAATAAAAAGAGAAAGGAACAAAAATAGATATGTCATATTCAAAATAATGCAGCCCACCGCAGAGCGATGGAAGGGACCGTTTTTCTCGAATCAATGTCTTGATTTTCTCTCTATCGCGGGCATGTTGCCCGCCTCAAATAGTCAGACTGTGCATTCAAAGAACACATTGTCCTAATGCCGCCAACCTAAATGACACCTAAAAAGCATAATAATTGGTATGTTGTTTATTACAAGAGTTCTCTAAAATAAACTCAGAAAGAACCAACACTAATTTCAACGATAACACCAGTGTTGTCCAAAATATATAAAGAAATCATAATCTTGCTAGCCTATATGTTGAAATGAATATCAAAGAGTATGTTTGTAAAGAGGGGCATCAAATAGAAGTGGAAGCGATAGATAAGATTTGTTCAAGTAAAATAATATAGAAATAACACTAATTAAATCTAATTTAAATCATGTAAAACTCAAGGTATATCAATTTTACAAAGGGATAGAGCAACAATTATAGTAATGGGACAAAGCATAGAAAATCAAAGGCAATGAAGAATGATCCTGAAGGAAGGAGTTTTCCGAAAAAATATTTCAAGTTATAAATGAACAAAATAATAGGTAATAGTGAAAATAAAGTGAGCTTATGTAATCTCTAAATAAATATCCTAAATTTTAAATTTCCATCTAGAAAAATGAATATCTAGATATTATTGAACCCATTGATATTAAGCTCACCAAAATAAATAAAAAAAAGAACAAGTATATTTGCATGAAAGGTAAACATTTGTCCAAAAGAGAGCAAAAATTTTTCAAAAATAAGATAGCCTAAAACATTATAAATTATATTGGAAAGATACAATATCAGGGAACTCTATAGTAAGAGGTAGTATCTTCCTTACCCAACCTTTCTTCAAGTTTATTCAAACTTTAAATTAGTCAATGTTCGTTAAGTGATTATCTTTATGATAGTTTTTTTTTGGAAATCTTTATGGTAGTTTTTTTTTTTCTTTCTCCTAATTCCCTTTAAATGATTTTAGATCATGTCTAAATTACTACCCTACTTTTAGATATTTTAAGAATAGATCTTTAATTTAAAAAAAAAAATTATGAAATGTGTTAGATTTTTTTGTTAAAGATTGAATTATGCTTAACCATTATTTGGGGCTTTAAATCGGTAAATTATTAACCTCCTAACATGTGCCCCTTCACACTTGGATCATCCAAACTTAATTATCTTCCAATCCTCAACAATCTGAATAATTATAATTATGTCCTTTGGTAGAAAATAGTCTGAATTGGTTTCTAACCTCTTACCCTTGTGTTTTAATCATTTCAAAGGATTAAATATCTTAAATATGGCCCTTTTACCCTCTAATCTATCCTAAATTTTAATTTAGGTACTAAATTCCAAAATTATAATTTTACCTCTAAGGTTTCCCTCCCCACAACTCTTTTAGTTTAACTCAAATGAACAAGAAACATTGTTGGCCTATTAATCATGAGTTAATTGAAATATTAGAGGAGAATTTAGATTTTATGATATTATTTATATTTCTTTAATTATTTTGGTTCAAAATTATAAATTTTCAATTTTAATTAATTTGATTAACCAAAACATGTTTTCTGTCTTTAAGAAAATTTTATTTTGTTCATATGAGTCAGAGGACTACTTAGGATACTTTTCATGAATTTTTTATTTATAATTTAATTTTTACGATTTTTAGTTATTTTTAATTATTAAAAAAATACAAAACATATTTTTATTTTGAAAATTAAATTTTATTTTTTATTAATTTCTCTGACTTTAAAAAACTTAGCAATTATGATTTTATATTTGTTTATTTTTATTTTATTTTTTATAATTATCTTAAGGAAAAATTACCATTTTCTTATAAAATATGTTTTTATATCAAAAATAGGTTTTCTGATTTGAAATTTTTATGGGGCATCTTAGGGTTACTTTTTTCAATTAAAGAGATTTTTATGGTTTTTTAAATTATATTTAAATAATTGTAATTTTATTATTTTTTAAATAGGAAAAATACTTAATAATACATTTTTATTTTTAATTCAATTTTTTTTACATTTTTTAAATTCTTCTAACCATAGTGAAATATAACAAACTTGATTTTGTAATTTTCTAATTTTTTATATTTTTAATTTTTTTTTTAATTAAAACATGAGTGAAATTCCAAAAAAATTAGCATTTTTTTATGCTGGTTGTGTTCTATGACTTTGGAAAAAAATTAAAGAACATCCCTAGGGTCATTAGGAATAAGCCCTAAAAATTTTGTGTAATATTGATAAATATTTAATTAGTTTGTGGGGGTTTTTAATTAATTTAAAATAATAAATTAAGTAAATATTTTTAATTTTTAATCCATTGAATTCTCCTCTGTTCACTGAGCACAGAGGTTTTTTAATTTTAATTTTGTGATTATTCTACACCAAGATATGAAATTTTGAATTTAAATATCATTTTTCTATTTATTTAATTTGAAAACCCCCTATTTATCTACTTATCAACATTAGCATTGATTGGATCATTGTATCCGTCGAAAAAATCTACGGCGCACTCCCATTCGTGACACTTTACATGTTGGCCGTTGACTCAGCTCACGGTTCGCGTCCCATTTCCTCATCTGACCCGATCTCCACATTTCACTTGATACACACGCAAATGAATGGCATCCGATCATCATCCCAAATGCTCATAACCCACAAATTATTCGAGTTCTAACCCTAATATCTCACTTAATACTCAACCAAATTAAGTAAGGTTTGTCCCTACACCTTCATTTAAGTGAGAGGAACATATCCGTATGGCTGGATACACATGAATTATAATTTTTTTTCACAAAGGTCTAAAGTGAGGCAAAATTAGAAATTTTCGAGAAATACCTTTGCCCGAGAGGTGAAGCCTCGATTGAGTTTGTTGAGAAGCTTTTCCTTGGTCCCACAAACATTGTCCAAGCACTAATTTTCTCTTTGTTGAAGCCTAAGTAAGATTTTGGTTGGAGGGTGGCTCGATTGGTTTTGGTGAAATTTTGAGTGAAATTGAGGATTTTGATAATTTTTGGGTATTTTTGAGGATTTTGAAAAATTGGAGAATTTTTTGGGTATTTTTGAAAATTTTGGGTGATTTTGAATAATGTTGGATGGCTTTTGGTGGTGAGTATGCAAGCCATGGAGAGCCTTCCCAAAGTCATATGAGCCTTATGAGAACTCATCATGAAGCCTTCACATTTTGATACTAGTCATGCTGACAAAGGATTAAGGACTTAGAACCACCCACATGGGTCTTCAAAAGAGTTAAGGAGTAGTTATGAACCTCAAAGAGAAGATGTGTCAATTTGGGTGAATTGATGGTTTTGGGTGTGTTAGGAAATTGTGGTGAGTTCAAGTGTGTAGACCAAGCCACCCAAGGATGTCTTAAGGCCAGTTGAACCTATGGGAACTAAATCTCGAGTCTTCACCTGTTGTTCATAGCTATCTCAAGTGACAAATGAGGGCTTGTGACCACCCATGTGTGACTTCACAAGAAGAGTCATGAAGTGTCTAGATTTTCTATGGGGGTAGGTTCCATCACTAGTCCTCTAGAATTGTTATTAGGAAAGTCCTATGGCTAGAGCCCAGGCTTCTATAATATAGAATCAGACCTCATAAAAAATGGAGTCAACAAGCCTACCTCTTTCAAATTTTGAATTTCCTCCTGAATCAGTCCTTCTAAAGTCATCGTCGAGGACCTGATGTTCTACTTCATTGGTTTGATGACTAGGTTCAAGTTTAGCCGATGGTAAGTGACTTCGAGAGGTACCCCCGACATCTCTATTATTGACCAAGAAAGACATCTCGATGCTCCTTGATGGTTTGTACCAACATATATTTCATCCTTGCAACAGAATTTGTACTTGGTAGAAAAAAAAAAACTTTAGGGATCTCCCTGTCAGCAGGAGGACTTTGAGGGTGATCTCAATCATGAGGATGTCCCCCTTCACATCAGTTCAAGATGTTGAGCGATCTTGCTCCACACTCCCGACCACTCAGACATAGCAGGTTCGGGACTACTCCATGTATGCCCAAATGAAAGTATTCTCTCAGCTGCCACAAAATTTCCCCACAATGTGGTATGCAGAGGCCATGGCCATGTAATTATTCAGCAAAGGGGAATAAAAAATTGCATTACAAGTTGGAAGTCTTCCATACAGGAGAATTGATATCTCCTCTTCTCCCCAAGTGACTTACAGTGCAATTACTCTCACGGCCTTCCCTCCCTCGCTGGAGAAACCATAAAGTAGGCTTGCTAGTGCCACCAACCGTCGACTTGAAGGTTTAGCTTATCAAACACCGACTTAAAAAAGAAGTTCACTGAACTTTTAGTATCGGCCAAAGTGCTGCCTACATAGTAATTGTTAATCGTCGTCATCACGATGATGACATCATTATATGGAGATTTAGAGCATAATGCTCCCTTTTTCAGCTTGAGCTAGGGTAGCATGCACTACTACGGGTTCCAGATCTGACATGTCCAATAACTCCTTCTAGAATTACGTGACAAATGAACAAAGACCCTCATTATGCCTCTGACTGATCTGTAGTAGGGTTTGTGAACTCTTTTGAGACTTCTATGTGCCAATAAACTACTCCATAAACATACTCTTGAAATTGAAAAAGGAAGTTATTACTCCATCAGGTAGTCCATTGAGCAATCTGAGGGCTGACTCTCTCGGCATGGTAAAAAAAGGGCAACACTTTAGAGCATTGGTGATCTTTAGTGGGCAGACGATTGACTTGAAGGAGGTGAAGTTGTAGTTCAGATTGGTTCGACCTCTGTAGGATTCGAGCGATGGTATCTTGAACTTATAGGGGATTCGACAACTCTATAAGTTTGATTTTTACATATCCAACTCCCAAAGTTTGATTTTTACAGTTAGAACAATTTGGTATCATAAAACCTATGCATGAAAATGTGAATTCCAATTTAAGATGATAATGAAAGATATTCTGAATATAATGCTAAAGATTCGAGTGGTATATATGTAAATATAAATGTTTAGATATTACATAAAACTTTTATGGTATGTAAATAAATGCTCTCCATTTTATTTTGTAGTACCCAAATTTAGAAATTCATAAAAGAAAAAAACATAGTAAAAATGGTATCAAACCTATTATTTAATTCAAAGCCTCAAATCTAACCAATCAGATCTCTTCCGCTACCATTGAGATAACGTGCAATTAATAGCATAGAAAAGTCAGTTTTATCGGTCAGCAAGTCAAGTTCTTCTAGTGAATCCCTCTATCTAACTGATGGGAAACCCAATCATTATCAAGAATCATGGCCATCAGGGATCAGCTCCGTTGATTTTTAGCTTCTATCACAGCCACGCACATCCTTTGGTCCACTATTCGCCACGTTTCAAAATCATTTGATTTCTATTATCACAAGTTAAATTATTAGGTTTGATTTTCTGAGATCCAATCCATGGAAACACATGCATCTAAAGAGCTGAACTGTACAAAATTGTATGGATTGAAGTCCAAGTTGTGTTTTGATTTTTTGTTGAAGGAATCATAAAATCCATCTCTAAAACTTTATAAATAACTTGGTTAACACTTTTCATCACCAATAAAGGCCGACTCGCCTTATTTCCGCTAAGATTAAGGCCAATTTTCAACATAAATGTTGACAACTACCACAGTCGCAATCAATACAAAAGTTGATATTCATCATCCTTAATGAATTTAACATCCGCCACCACCGCCTACCTGATTGCCATTGTTGACACCAATGCCAATATTTGTTATCAGTAATAAATCTGGCTCATGTCAATGTCATTAATACTAACATCCATTATCAACAATAATACTAACATTCTCAGTCAATAACATGAATGATAACTATCACTAACACCAATGTTGGCTATTGTTATCACCAACAAGGCAACAACAATNATATATATATATATATATATATATATATATGAATCCTAAGAAAAATCGCATTTTTAATTTTCTCATTGGTTTTATAAAGCGGCTCATTGTCTTTGATATGAAGAACAAAGTGTCATTTGGCATGAATATTGAGGTAATTAGCACGAATCTCGGAATATATTTTGAGTAAAAAACATTTAATTTTAAATTTAAAATCATCCAAAACTTGATTTTAGTAAACATATAGTTGTACTGATCGGCTCGAAAAGACAAATTTAATGACACTAAAATTGATACAATCCGAGTCAAATGATTCCCGGAACAAGTCATAAATACTCTTTTGGAAGCTTTGAGTGGCTAATTAGAGGGTCAAAGAGATTTAAAATTTGATAAGCTTATACTTAAATCGAGCATGTCAATAAGAAGCATCTAGTGAGTCTGTGATCACTCAATTCCAACATCATTAAGACATTAAAATTTTCACAATACGATGTCCAATGTGGGAATATCTTTAGGTTGTATGATGGAGTGATATGCATTTTTTTTTTATTTACAGGAGATATAGCTCACAAATTCTATAAATATCCATGTCCCGTTTTTATGTAGGTGGGTCGAAAGACTAAGGGGAAACTTAGAGTTAGAGATGGTCAGAGAGGAGTTGAACTACATTCTTGTTCTGGACCGAAGAACCGAATAACATTTCTTTTTCCTGCAGCCATCGACTATCGTCAACCACCACTCGCAGGCTGTTGTTGACCACTGCAAGTGGCCCTCTGCTCGGCGATGATGAATCCTGAGATGTGCCAACCACACATCAGAAATGATTTCTATCTAAATGATTGAATGCATCATTTGAAGAATAAAATAATACACGAAGAGATAGAAATATTAACTTAAAATAGATTTAAGCATTATGATAATAAAATTTTTAAATATTTGTGGGTCTGCACAACCATAGAATTTTACCCTACACCTTACGAGCATATGTGTTGACCTCAGTTTTGTGAGGATCTACCCTAATTCAACATCAAGATCAAGACATATCCTAAACCACCGAAATCGATTCAAGGTCTCATGGATTCTCCTGCAATGGAACAATATGATCATCAAATCCATCTTAAGGAAGGAGTCTACTAACATTTATTCCTTGAACCCAGACTCCAACCCTAAAAATTAGACAAAATCCCTAATGTGCTTCTTTTGAACCCAAATTTTGATAGCACCCTAGAATGATTAAATCAATGATGATAAACTATAATTTTGTCACCACATTTACCATTTGGTCAACCTTAGATCCAAGGGTCATCACCTTGACCATTTGGTCAAGCTTAGGCCCAATGGTCACCGCATTGACCATTTGGTCAACTGTACATCCAATGGTCACCACATTGACCATTTGGTTAACTTTGTACCCAATTGGTCAACCTTGGTCCATTGGTCAACCCTACACCACCATGATCAACCTTTGACCCTATAATCAACACATTAACCATATGGTCAACCCAACATCCTATGGCTAATCCCCACACCCAAGTGGGCTCAAATGGTCTAATTAGTTAATTAATTAATTAATCAATTAAGTCATTAAAAAAGAAAAAAGGGCCTTGTCCCAAAAGCTACCACTTGGCAAACCGAACCCCTGTATGACATCCAAACCCACATCTAACCCTTTACCCAATGTTGTTGGGCCATCTATGACCTTATAAGACCCGTCATGACATGGGAGACACATTAGACACATTAAGCTACCTAAGGAGCTATCATGTTTGAACAAGGTCCAAAGCCATCAAGAGGAGGGGATTATATGATATTTCACCTAAATTCGACATCATGGCTCTTTGAATCAGGATAAGGGGGTCAATCCAGCTCACTCCCGAGCCAACCATCCACCTCACCTCCTCTCCAATAGGAAGAAAGCCACGCCATATCAAACCTCTTTCCCATAATTGACCTAATGATGAGCACACCATAGGGAAGCTAAGAAGGACTATCCTCAGCTGAAATCTCACACTCTGAACTCTCTGAGCCACGACACGCATTCTCCAATTAATCCAAATTTTGGTCAGGGCCTCCAATGGCCATTTAAAGCCATAACCAAGAGCTTTACCCAAGAGAGAAACCTATCAGAAAATCCCCAAACCCTATCTCACCCGAGAGAGAAAATCTCCCTCATCCTCTAAACTACCAAAACCCCATAATTTTAGCCTTTGAAATCTACCAAGTAGCCCCAATTTCAAATCTGAAAAACCAGAGCTAAATTTCTGATTGACATAAACCTCTCCAAATTTTCAATCCAACTCTTCCAAAAGCTTCCCTAAGGACTACGAAGAAGAACCCAATCGAAATTGAGCTATCTTGTAGGCTCTAACCTACTGCTAGGTGAAACCGATCCACCATTTCATTTAGGACAAACCTCGACCCGATTTCATTTCAAAATTGGAATGAGGAGGAGCTTCGGAAGGACCAAGTTATCGATCCTATTAAACTCAATAGAGGCTACACCTCTTGAAACCAGGTATTACCTTAAACCTTAAAACATGTGCTCAGTTTGGAACATTATGTAGAAAATCATTACACCAGGCTTACATAACTGTATGAATATGTTTGTTTATGTATGATGAAGTTTAAAAACTAAAATTGCTCATTTTGATGAAAGATCCATGAAGATCTTGCGGTTAAAAAAAGAAAAACTTTGAGCTAATTGTCTCATGGGGATGATGAACCGATGTCATCCATTTCAGTGTATCGAAAATGCACGACCAAGATTAGATCGAATCGATGTGTTATGGAGAGGGGAAGCACCAGATCAATGCCACCGCAGACACTTACATCAAAAGGTCAGCGAATCAGAACTCGCTACTGGACGTTTTGCAGCCCTGATGTTCGAGCTCGTGATGCATCAAATAAAGAGGAAAATACAATTTTCTTATTTAAATAAATTCAGAAAATCCTTAAAAACTTTAAAAATGCACATCTTTGTAAAGAAAAATAAAAAAAATAAACCAAAATTATCGCTGAATTCAGCTAAGCAAGGGTAAAATAATAAAAAACATTGAGAATTAATGAATTATATTTAATTTTGTTATTAATTAATTACTCTTTGGAGTAGTTTAATTATTAAAAATTAATAATAAATCCAAAAATAACAAAATTTGTAAGGATTAATCCTTTCATCATTGGGAACATTCCTTGATTTTTCTAAATTTATGAAAAATCCCTAAACTGAAATTCACAAATTTTCACCAAATTTTGTGATTACTTTTAAAAATAATTATAAAAATCTCAGAAAATTGGAAATTAAAATTGGCATTAGTTAGAAAATTCCTAGAGATTAAATTTGTTACTAAAACCAATTTTTCAATATGTTTAAAAATTTAAAATGACAATTTAGACCTTTAGGGTTTATATTACAAATTTAAAATTTACAACTTTAACCCAAAAAATTTGGTTTGGGCCAGATGACTTAAAATTGATCTAATTTGGATAAAAAGTTAGGGCAGCCATTAAATGCATTTAATTAGACCTAATTAATCTCTTAAGCCTTACTCACATTAGGCTTAAACCAAATCTTAACCTTAATTAGGTCTAACCCTAATTAGAACTAATCAAATCAGTTAAGCCTTACTTAAATTAGGCTTAATGAACTTTTAAATTCTAGTTAGGTTTAACCATAATTAGACCTAATTAACTTAATTAAGCCTTACTTACATTAGGCTTAATTAACCCTAAAACCTCAATTAGGACTAACCCAAATTAGACCTAATTAACATAATTAAGTCTTACTTGCATTAAGCTTAATTAACCCTTAAACCTCAATTAGGTCTAACCCTAATTAGACCTAATTAACATAATTAGGCCTTACTTACGTTAGGCTTAACCCTTAAACCTTAATTAGTTCTAATTAACCTAATTAAGTCTTACTTACGTTAGGCTTAATTAATCCTTAAACCTAAATTGGGTCTAATCCTAATTAGACCTAACTAAGCCTTAAGCCTTACTTATCTTATGCTTATATAAATTTAAACCCTAATTAAGTTTAAAACTAATTGACTTAAATAAACCCTATAAGCCTTACTTGCATTAGACTTAAACCACCTTAAACCTTGATTAGATCTAACCTTAATTGGACCTAATCTAACCCCTTAAGCCTTACTTACATAAGTCTTAAACTAAATTAAACTCTAATTAAATCTAACCCCACATAGACTTAATTAAACCACAAGCCTTACTTACATTAGGCTTAAATCAATTTAAACCCTAATTAAGTCTAACCCTATTTAGACTTAATTAAGCCTTAAGCCTTACTTATATTAGGCTTAAATCAATTTAAACCCTAATTAAGTCTAACTCAAATTAGACTTAATTAAACCTTAAGCTATACTTACATTAGGCTTGAGTATACTGTAAACTCTAATTAATTCTAACCCTAATTAGACTTAATTAATTCTTAAGCCTTTCTTAAATTTTTTTTAAGCCTTACTTAAATTTGGTTTAAGTAACCTTAAACCATGTTTATGTCTAATTCACATTAGACTTATTCTAAGCTTAAACCAACCGTAAGCCTAAATTAAATTATGCTTATCCCAATCCTTAAGCCAAACCCTTTAAGCCAAAACTTAGGTTCAACCTAAATTGAATTTAACCTGACAAATCTCCTTTAGGTATAACCTACATCGAACCTAAACCTTAGGTCTATCCTACATTAGACTTAATCAAACTTCCTTAGGTTCTACATAAATTGAATCTAAGTCACCCTGAATCTTATGTTCTACCTAAATTGAACCTAAGTGACTCTATATCTTAAGTTATACCTAAATTGAACCTAAGTGACCTTATACCTTAGGTTCTACCTAGATTGAACCTAAATGACTCTATACATTATGCTCTACCTAAATTGAACCTAAGTGACTTTATACCCTAGGTCCTACCAAAATTAAACCTAAGTCACTCTATACTTTAGGTTCTACTTAAATTGAACTTAAGAAATCCAAGTCTCAGGTTCTACCCAAATTGAATCTAAGTAAATCTAAACTTTAGGTTCAACCCAAATTGAATCTAACCTAACAAATCTCTTTAGGTTCTACACTGAACCTAAAACTTAATTCTAACTTAAAACATTAGACTTAATCAATTTTTTTTAGGTTCTCCCCACATTGAACCTAAACCTTAAGTTTAAACTACATTAGACTTAGTTAAATTTCCTTGGGTCCAACCTACATCAGGACGTAAACGTTAAGTCTAACTTACATTAAACTTAACCAAGTTTCCTTAGGTTCTACATACATTGAACCTACGCCTTAAGTTTAACTAGATTAGACTTAATTAAGTTTCCTTAAGTCCAATCTACATTATAATTAACTAATTCCTTTTAAGTTCAATCCTAAAATGAATCAAAAGTTGATGATTCAATTCACATCGAAATTTGACTTACAAACCTATCGACATAAAATCCAAAATTAACCAAATATGAAATTTGTATCAAAATACAAATGACACAAAATCCACACTAAAAGAGATTAAAACTTAAACTTGAACTAAAGAATACAACTAGGTTTGAGAAGATATTTTGGAGAAGGTAACCCAGGTTGCTAACAAAATATCTTCCAGTCACTTGTGAATAATAAAACTGCAAACTTAATGACCCGGGGTGACAGAACAATAGGATCCGTATAGGGTCATCCCAAATAAAAATAAATAACAAAATGACAAAACATAATTAGCTAATAAATTGTAAACAAACTAAAATTTTCCAACCCCTAAAATCCGAAAGACACTAAAAATTAAATTGAACCTTAATGAACAAAGATCACTTAACATAGCTTGAACCTCAGTGTTTAGATCTATGAAAAGAATTTTTCGGTCATGGTTTAATCAACTTTTGGACTAAGTAGATCTGAATACCCCGACAACCCAAGCAACAGAGTTATAGGCAACTTGACCGAGTCGTCTAAAAATTTTTCAACAAACTAATTCAACAAATTAAATTGTAATAATAATTTTATTTTGCAGGATTATTGAAGACATATGGCCGGTCACATTTTAGATTTACTTTACATGTTATTAGGATGTGTTAACCCTATTTTGTAGGGATGACATTCTAATGCTGGAACGGTGAACCTCAAAACAACAAAATGATAACTACACAACAAAACAAAACGATAACAATAAAATGACAACAATAAAACAAAACAAAAAAAAAACATAATGACAAAAATAAAGCAAAAATAATAATAATAAAATGATAAAACAAAACTTTTAGGGTAGTCTTAGATTTTTAGAGATCTATAACTCTTAGGACAAGACATTGACATTTCCTTCCTTGACCTTGACACTTAAAACTTTTTGAGAAGAAATGTTAACCTTAATTAAGAGTTTTCTTATGTAGTTTTAACTACTTAAGATGTAATTAACTATAGGAGTTTGCTCTTATAGGATATTGAGAAACTCAGAATAGGTGTTACACCTAAATATCTTGTTTTGGGACTTTCATATAGTTTTCTTTGTATGAGAACCTCACGAATCATACACTTCAAAATTCTTTACAATAGTTATCACAATGAAATCCTTACAATATTTTCCTTTTCTATTTCTCTATTCTTATTTCCCCTTTTCCTTCTTCTCCAAACTTCTTAATATCTCATGGTCATTTGTGTGATTTGAGAGAATAAGTAATTTGGAGATTAGGGTAATAAAATAGATAAAAAGAGTGGTACCTTTTTCCTGACAATGATACCAACAAATCAATGACATGGAGACGATCGTAAAAAATTCAAGATGGTGGCGACATTTCGGCGTCGACAAGAGAGTGGTGACTCTGCTTGGGATTGAACTCTCGCCCCATCTCTGGTTAATCCTTTTATTCTTTATCATGTGATGCTCCATCTTTTTACAGATCAGATTATCTCTCCCTCAAAAGTATCTTTTATTTGGTCGGAAATTAACACTTTGATTCTAGAAGTTATGTATGCCAAACAAAACTTGAAATTTTACATTTCAATTATGGTAAGATAAAATCCCCCTTTTATAATAACAAGTTTAAAAAAAATTTGATTTCCAGAACCACTGCAATGGATCCTCCAGAAGTTGTTCTTTTCCTACTCTCAAAATTCTAATTGATCGGTTGATCAGACTACTCGCTACAAAAAGTCACTCATCAAGTTTGGGTCTGGAATCGATGATATTGAACTAGTGCTTCGTGGCCCACGATAAGTTAAAACAAAGAAAACTGCTTTGGAAGTCATAGAACCATCTAAGGACTCTAATTTGAATTCCAATGAGGGTTTCCCTCCTCTTAATGCAACCCTGACTAAGGCAACTTCTACAAAATAAACTATTAAGAAATGGGAAGATGTTGATCATAGAGAAAAAAAAAAAATGCATCAACCAGGAAGATGATGTTTCGCCACCGTTTGTGTACAAAGTTGGATCTAAATCTAAGACCAGACACCTGACGTACACTCAGCGAAGAAACAAAAACTTTTCTGCCATGAGGAAAAAGAAGAAAAATGAATTGAAAAATGCTAATGAAGTAGAAGTTTCTCAACCTAAAGAAAGTAGCTTTGGTGTTGTTTTCCTAAAAGAAAATAAGTTCTTTCCAATTTCCACTGAAGAAGATGAAAGCACCTTCTAGTGTGTTCCCACTATTACTCCTCCATCTTCTCATTCAAAAAGGAAAAGATCATTGCCAATCAAAGTATTACATTTTGTATTGAAAAGACTCACACGAAAAGAAAGATGCACGATTTCCCAACATTTAAACAAGAAGGGATATGCAGTTTCTATAACAATAAAAAGAATACATCTTGCCCAAGAAAATTTTATCAGTCAGAAAACTGATCTACCCAGCTACTATACCAAGTCTCCTTTGAAAAGTCAACAGACTACAATAACTCGGTACTAGCTAAACTTTGTATAGGACCTAGGGTAGCAGATTCGACCATTTTAAAGCTTAGAACAAGACGTCATCAAGTCTCCTCACCAGCACATACCAAATTACGTATGAAGGTAGAAGAGATATCTGCTAAAATGAAAACACTCATGCAAATTTTGAGAGCTAGAGACCGCTCTTAGCCACAACATGATGATATACATCCAGAAGTGCCTCATCCTATACTCAAAAATAATGCGTGGAAATGTATACTATCAGAAGATATCTCTGATGTTGTGGGTATACAAAATAACATCTCCATAAAAAAATCATTAAGAGAAGATTATCAAAAAAAATTCTTTTTAATTTGATTGAAGAAAGACTACAGAAATTAAGAGTTGATCTTAAACAGTTATCTATAGAGAGAAAAGAAAATTCTCTTAATAGTCCAAATGAGAAGTCGTTAGAAAAAAATATGGTAGTGAGATGAGCTACCTCATCAGCATGAGAGGTACCGTTACCAATTGAAGAAGATCAGACAGAAGAATTGAAAAAAGCTATACAACAGTGAGATGACTAGATTACTCACCTTGAAGTAAAATTTAATGAGATGATGAATGCGTTAGCTACTTTTCAAAGTTCACCACAGACAAATCTGTTGCCTGTCGTTGAAATTGTTCGACCAAAGGCAATACATATTCTTGAAAGTAAAAGAGGATCGATAGAAATCAAAGAAAGTACACAAAAGAAAAAGGATTTCGCCCAAAGTGGAATTCCAGAAAAAGAAATTACACAACTAGTGGAATAAAAGATTAAAGAAATAATGGCTCAGGTAAATGTTGGATCACTAATTCTAAAAGGTAGACCATATCCAGAGGAATTTGACTCTATCCAATATCCTAAAGGCTTTGTTCCACCTCTCTTCAAAATTTTTGATGGGAATGGTAAGCCTCGTCAGCATCTTACACAATTTAGAGCAAGTTGCTACAATGTGAGGGGAAGTGTCGCTCTCTTATTTCACCAATTCATTAATAGCCTTATAAGGGTTGCTCTCCATTAGTATGCAGAACTTCCCAATGGGTACGTTAAAAATTTTATGAAACTAAAGAATATCTTCATTCAAGGATTCAGAAGAGCACAACATCACATATTAGTTGGAGATGTTGTAATAGAAAAACAAAATCCAGGAGAAACCCTTGTGGGTTACATTTTGCGCTAGAGAAACCTCAGCATGAAATGTTAACCACATCACTAGGAGCAACACACAGTTGAAGTTCTCCTTAGTAACATTAATGGACAAATAGCATTCATGCTTAAAGGGTTTACAATCAAGACATTTGAAAAATTACTTAGTAAAGATGTCAACCTTCAAGAAGAAGCTAAGCAAATGAGTATAAGGGAAAATAAAGAGAAAATGAAGCCGGTCATAGCATTTGAAAAGAAATCAGAAAATGTTTCAATGGTATAGAAGGATAAAATACCAATGAATGTGCAACCTGATTAAAGAAAATAACGATAGAATACAAGTCAACTACAACAACAATCATCTCCCCAACTACAATTCCAACAATTGACCCAATCACAGACATAAAAGAATTCAATGATCGAATGAATGAACAAAGAATATCCATTTAAGATAGAGTGCATTGCAAAGATATTCCATCACCTATTGAAAGTTCCAGAGTTCAAGTTACCTGAAGCTAAGAGGCCGGATGAAGTTGACATGAAAGATCATCTTAATTATTGTCCTTACCACAGGCTGCTTGGACATAGGATTGAAAAGTGTTTTACCTTATTTACCTCTTAGATTGAATATTAGTTGTACACATTTCAATATAATGTACTAAAGTTGAACCTATTTTTGATTAGATCTTGAGAAGAAGTAATATCTAGTTAGCATTCTATCCCGACCTAATCATTTTTGTTTAGCTCTCAAATTAGATGTAAATCTAAAAGAATTTTCTATTCTGATCAAGAAAATTTATTTAACCTCTTAGTTTGAATATGAATGTTCCAATTTTTCAGTCCAACGGTATTCAAATATTGAGTTTTCCCCTCCAGGTAGTCAGGTAGTTCTCAGATTAGATTGTAAATCCAAAGTATTTTCTATTCTGATCTAATCTTCCACTCCACCTCTTAGGTTGAATTTCAGTCATTGCGCTAGTCATTTTAAAGTGTTCAAGTATTTGATGAATTTTATAAAAATTAAATCAATTAAAATTTAAAGCTCAAAATCAAATGAACTTTCAAACATTTAAAACAAATGAATTTTAAACTTCTAATCTCAAATTAATTTTAAAATTTCTGAAACTTAAATCTAAAATGAAACACATATAAAAATTCAAAACTTTCAACTCTTTTCTAAAAATTCTCAATTGGGAAGAACTTCAAAATCCATCAAACTTAAATCATAATCCTTTTGAAATCAAAATGTTGATGTTGAGAAACAAGCCCTCACTCTTAAAATTGACTGATTTTAATCAGTTAGCGTCTATAATGCATTGTATTTTGAGTTATCTGTCACACATATTGGAGGTCCATTTTGTGACCTCATTTTTGGTTAACCCTCTTTTCATTGATTGAACCATGGTTAGACTTCACTAAAAAAACAATCTTGATTAAATACTGGAATTTTTTATTCCACTGTAATGATTATTGTAAGGCGTAAAAGCTCATTTTAAGAGTTGCATGAAGCTTATTATCATTAATCAAAATCATGAGAACCAATCTAATGACTGGTTAAAATAATATTTATGTAAAGTTGTACACTTAGAGTTTCAATACATGTAAATGGTTTACATAAAAATATTTTAATGAGTTATTATTTTGAAAATAAACTTCACCATTGAGTCCATATTTTCAAAATCTTTTAAAGGAGTTCTTTCATGCTCAATTTGGACCCCATTTGGACACTTTTTGAGAAAACGATATTCAAGAGAGAAAAAAAGATAATTAGAAGAGATAAAATAATAATTTGACTAAAACACATTAAAAAAGACTTCAAATTGACTACAATCTTTAGAAAATATATGTTTTAAACTTCAAAATACACCTTTTCTACATATTAAGTCTAATAAAAAGTTTTGGTCAAAGTTGACCTTTTTCTCTCTCCAGCAGTGGACCCATTTTGACAAATCATTTCTTTTTATGGAGGTTAAATAAGTTAAAACCAATTGTACCATTGAAATTACTTATACTATTATTCTTTATCAATTTGACCAAACTCAATTTCAAAGGTAACTCCCCAACTGCCATAATCACCTAGTTAACCACTCTTGAACTTCAAATGACCGTAACTTTTGTTACACAATTTTGTTTTTGAAACCATTTAGACCATTAAATTCATTGTTTCATCCTCCTAGAAATGTTGCATAGTTTCAACTTTTTCAGACTAGCCTTGCAAATTTTGCAGAAAAATGCTCATTTTTTAGAAGAAAATATTGTTGGCCAAATTAATTAATCAATTATGTTATCCTTAAATGACACCCATGCAACCCTTATGCTTATATATAATTGGTCCAAGTGGTAGAAATCAAAATTCCTTTTATTAGACCAATTCATGGCCACTAATTTCAAAGTAAAACTTCTTTTTTAATCCTACCCATCCATTATTCCACTAACTTCTAATAACCACCCACTCCTTCATTTTCTATAGTTTTAACTTTCTACTTCCATGAGGGATCATGCCCCAAATAACAATAATTCTTCTCCCATAGGATTTCCTTGGCTTCTTTTCTCAAATTTCTTTGGCATTTTCCATCTTACCATAAGCAAAAAGCAAAAAATTTCATTTCTCCTCTTCTTCTTTCATTAAACTTGAGAACCCTTGTGTAGGTTCTCTAACCATTTGAAGAGGTGAAATCAAGCAAGGAGATTTGACATGAAAGCAAAGGTATAATGTAACTTACTTCTGCAAATTCAAAATAAATTAATCATACATGCTTTCATATAATGAATTTTCAAAATACATAATTCCTTTTCAAAATTTTTCAAATTTATGTATTTTATTTTCTAAATCAAAGGAATTTTCAACCTATTTTTTAAAATCATGTAAGTTATATTTTCACATAAAATTAGAATGTTTCTATGCTAATTACTTCAAAATGGAAATCATATGTGCATAGTATCAGAAGGTTTTCATGAAATTATGTTTTAATGAATGTATTTGATGTTAATTTCACACAAATTCTATGTTTACATCTACCCATGCCAAAAGTAAAAAGCCATGCATGACTTCTCTTTAGTACAATAGGGCTTTCTCTTCAATCATGTTATTTTACGTTAATATACTTTTATTTAATCAATTTCACTTGTTTCCAACATGTTTATGTCCAAACCGAGCCAAGTTGCATGAAGTTATAAGGCTTTTTGTTCTAATATATTTCACATGCTAAATCTTATACTATTATGCATAAACCATAAGCCTTTTGCTATATTTGTGAAGTAGCATATGAATTAAATCTTTTACAAAAGTTATCTAGATTCCAAAAAAGTTTTCCCAAAATTATGAACATTATGTGTGTTATATGGTGTAGTTGTTAAAATATCCAATGTTTGTAAATTCGTTGTTTAATATTACATATTTTATGAAATATCCTTAGGATTTCATTTATAATTATATTCTAACGTTTCTATATGATATTAATTACATGAATTGCATGGTTCCTTGACCCAACCTGCACTTATGCATATTTTTAATCTCCTTAATTATGCCATAAAATATATCTCAATTTATATCTAGCGGCTAGTGTGAACACTTGCAATATTTTATAAATTATATAATAGATTTTCACACTAGAGGTACTATACAAGTATACGTACCGTTTCAAGTAATATAAGATTTTCTTTGAAAACCCAGTATCGATCACACGAGGAATGCATTAACTCCTAAAATCAACTTACAGTAATTCTATTTAAACTGTAATCTAAAAAAATTAAAGATTTAAAATGCTATGCTTACTAAAAATTATTTCTAAAAGAGCTTAAAAAGAAAGTAACAAATAAATGTAAAAGCCTAACAAAATATAACAACAAGTTTCAATATTATGGAAAAATCCTTTCCTCTTGCAAAGAGATTTTAATCTATGTAGGATTCAAATGATTTAAGATAAAATTGAGGTATTGTGACAAATAGAAGTATACCTTATTCTCTACCCCATCCCAGTGCTTGCAAAAAACATTAGCTAACTTAAGGTCGATTCCTTAACATCTTGACTCCACATCAGTGTTATCTAGCCTCTCACATCTGGATGCCCTTAGCCTATGCCATCGTAATGACCAAATCTCAGTGTCAGGGTACTAAACCTTAAGCCAAACTAATAAGAATCTTGTCTGTCACTCTAGATCTAACCAATTCTACGCCCATCAAAACTTATCTCCTTATTTATTTGCATTCCCGCTTAGGTTATTAATGCGCCCCTAGCGTGTGTTATTTTCTGCGTGTTTTATGTCAATTTAATTCCTCTGCAACGATGCAAAAACTTGACCCAAAATACAATTACACAGTAATTTAGCTTCCAAAATATGGCAAAATACTTGACCCAATTTATATTTAGCAGCTAGTGTGCAAAATTAAAATGTTATGAAATTTAGAAAATGGTTTACACACTATGGTTTCTACGCAACGACACATATCGCTTTAAGTAATATAAGGCTTTCTTTAAAAACCCTACTATCTATCTTACAGAGAAGTGAGGTAGGAAATCCCTTAGGCTAATTCTAGTCTACTACTATCCGGTCTTAGTTTGGAAAGTTGATTAAAGTAGTTTTTCTAACAAGTACTCCTCAATGTAAAACTTATGTTTAAAACAACCAACAATTATTCCTAAATGAAAATATTAATCTTAAAGTTAAAACTTTTTGGATGAATTGGTTTGGGGAATTTTGAGATTTAAGAACTACTATTCTTATGTAATGAATTAGATAATGTTTGGGAATGAAATACATTAAATTCAATATAGCTAAAGACAATAGGAGCAATTTTCTTTTTTACCCTCTTTCGAGCGCGTAAAGAAAATTGGTTAACTTAAAGTCGATTCTTTAACATCCAGATTTCCTTGTTAGAACCAACTAGCTTGTCACCCTAGTATTCCACAGCCTAGGCCACAGAAGTGACCTAATCTCGGTGATAAGTTACAAAGCCTTAATTCATATTGATATGAATCCAACATGTCACCCTAGAAACAACCAATTTACACCCATTAACAAATATTTACCTAAAAGTGCATTCAACTACATCAATTATTGTAATGGGCAAAATAGAAGCAATAATATCCTTTAATTCTCTGTTCAAGCAATAAAGGACATTGGCGGCTAATTTAGATGTTTTGAATCCAAATTCATGGTTAGGCTGAGAGGATACGGGCTCTCAATCCAGAGCTTCTACTTCTCCCTCACTTGAGGGCTGACAATCTCACCATTTGGCTTCCAAACATCTGAACCAAATTATTGATTTTAGTCTGTCACCCTAAAATCACCAATTCTACACCCATCAAATAATATTTCTCTACTTATTTGCACTTACTCATGGAGACTTCACTCTTTCGTGAAATTAAAGTGTGATCCCTACTTGAATGCTGAAAACATGACCATCTCGGCTCTTATATTTTTTCATAGATTTTAACAAATCAATTAACCAGATTGAAAAGTAAATGAATTTCAAGATGAATTGTCATAATTTGTAATCAAAACCTATTCTAACATGCATCCCAAAATCCTAAACGTGAATCCTACTCATTGCAAAAAAAAGTAGAAGGAAAATAATGACATAACATACTCATGCCACTATTTCCTACAAGAAGAAAGAGTAAGAAAAAAACATCACAAAGCATGACTAAAACAAAACATAAAACTTCATTACATCAAAGCAAAGCCACTTGATAAGAGTTTATAAATTCATAAGATAAGGAAGAACACAATACTTATTTTCTTCCCCTTGAAAGAAGGAAGAAGATCCCTCCCACAAAGTCTCCTACTGATCCATGCAATGCTAGTACTTTTCCTTACATATTCTCTCAAAATCCACTCTCCAATCTCTCAAAAAGGTAGAAATCTACATTTTTACTCTGTTTCTAAGATCTCTAAACATTCTCCACATTTTTCCGTCTTCTTCTTTCATTTTTAGGGCCAAAGGATGTTAAAAACTGTGAAAAACTGTGAAAAATTGTGAAAAGATGTGTCCCTAGACATCTATAACCGTTGTTGGTGTTGTCCGGTGTCGTTTGATGCCAATCGGTGCCACTCTATGCAACTCCACCATTTCACTCCGTTTAGGTCTATTTCAGCTCTGTTCTGCCCCGTTTCAGTTGAATTTTTCTCCTAACAGTTATACCTACAAAATAAGCTTAAAACAATCTTTATTTAAAGTGTAATTTCATTAGAAAACATGTGAGAAATGTAAAAGAGGTTAAGTATAGAAGGACATATCGAAATGTGCCTGGTCAAATTTTTATTTCTTGCTTACTTTTACTCCAAATTGCACCATTTTGCTTCCTTTTCTCCAAAAGTCCATTTCTTCTACCTAAAGTCAAAAACATTCAAAATACCTTCCTTTAAAGTGTAATTTTACCAAAAATGACCAAATATAGGCATTAAAAATATATAAAAAATTTAAAAAAATTTTATGTGTATCATAAACCCCTAAACTTAACCATTACTTCTCCTCAAATAAAACTATAACTTTAAAAACTAAATTTTTTGCTTTAAGGCAGTGGGTCTCAGTAGAGATTGTTATAGTTTTGTCTCAGAATGTTATAATGTAACTTAGGAGAAATTTTAGAAAATCAACCTAGAACTATAGTGTAAGAATATCTTATATTCAACTTATGAATCTTGATTTTCTATTTACTTCAAAAGTTATTGAAACTTGTCAAACTAAAGGTTCATAGAAAGTTTAAAAACAAAATTTAAGCACCTTATTTATACCAATTTGGCCAATAATTTTTTGAAATAAGAATAAGCTTAGGATTGTGCTAAGTCTTTTGTTTTAAAACGATTCAAGTGAAACCAATTTTTTATTAGGCTTCTCCTCAAGCTTCTCCTCACATATTTTCTTTTCACTTTTCTTTTTTTTCTTTTTCTTTTTATTTTCCTTTTAGGATATTTTTAATCCTTTCTCTCTTTTTTTTATGTGAGGATTACAATATCTGGATAGGCCTTTAATAATTTTGAATTTCTTTATCCTCTTTCTAATATCCAAAACTAAAAAATTTCCCTCACTTCTTAAAAGTGTAAGTATTAGTTTGAAAAAGGTTTCAATAAAGGCTCAATTCTCAATAAGTATAAATCTTAGAATCTTAGCTTTTCAAATATTCAAATCCTTTCTACTATAAATAGTAAAATCATTTTCCTTAAGTTTCACACAAAATACCTTAACTCTAGAATAGTTTCTTCACATAGGATTTGAACTAAGTTATTTTTCTAAAATTTCTAAAATCAAAGGTATAGTAACCTAAAGGTAACAATAGATACCACAAGTCTTTCTAAAAGTGATATTACCTTAAATACGGGCTACTGAGGACAAATAAAGTTAAGTTTTAAAAATTTTTATTTCCCCCAAACTTGAATTTTTTAATTTTTTTTAAATTAACTCCATAAAATGTAGCAGGAAGAAAAAGTAAAAGTTGAATCTACTAGCTACTACAATTTCCTATCAATTTCATATACATGCATAATCAAGATAGAATGACTGTAGGAGAAAGTAAATCTAGCCTAAAACATCCTTGCAATAATATTAAACTAAAAGCAAGTATACTCACTTTAAAATTTATTTTTCTTCCTACTCCCAAACTTAATTTTTAACATGTATATCATTCAGTACAGATAATATAAGCAGAAAGAAAAATTGTTCAGAAATTATATCTGTCACACATTTCTATCAGAAACATCTACAATTATTAATCAGAATATTTTGTAGCATAAAGTAAATCTAAACTAAACATGCCATAATAAAATTGACCAAACAAAATTCTAACTAGCATAACATGTATCAACATTGGAATATAAAAAAGTTCTTTAAGCCTTATATAAAGCTGTAACACAAACACAGGCACACATGATAAATGAGGTCAATTCTTTCTTTAACTAATCACATCTTACTAACTTAATTTAAATTTCTAACGAAACCACTATACTACAAAATTAGGTATAATTTAAATGATTTTATAAATTTCAATCCCAAAGATAAAATTATCCCTGATATATTGGCTCCTGAGCAACAACCTTAGGCTTCACCTTATTTTCTTAATTAAGCACCTCTGACAGTTATAAGGATAGTGTAAGATCATCCACATGTTACTCATCAAATAGGTTCGACCCCTATCAAATGAAAATAAAGTTAGTGAAAGGAAGTAACAAAATTGAGATGGAATGGTCGCTATTCAAAATGATGTCTCTTGTAAAAGTCAAGTCCGGGTGAAACCTGAGTCGTAGTGTACTCGTCAATCCAACTACTACAAGAGGATATACAAGCCTAGCCATAATAAGAAGTTAAGGAATTATCTCCCTCATGACAAATAAAGATGAAATCAAACCACTAACAATCCGAACATCCACCAATCATCAATATATTTGATCAATTCATACTAAATCAAATAAAATACAACACTAACAATCATTATTCTCAAACATACTAAATCAAATCATACTGATAAATATAGGTTGCCTCCCATAAAGAGATTGGTTTAACATTGTCAGACCGATAAATGATTTGTCATGCATCAAAATTCCATTTAAGTAATCCTTGATCAATCACCCAATCTTTTCCGAATCTAGTGATTCCTACAAAATCATCAAATTTTAATTTTTCTTTCAGCTTTTCCTTTTCAGATTGATTATATCATTCCTCCTCATATTTTTTTCTATATCCAATATTCTTCTAATGATTTTCTCAATTTGCATATTAAAATTACTCTTGAAATTTATAAGAAATGGATTTTTATATGATACCTCAAGATCTTCCAAATTTTGAATCGAATTCTCTCTAGATAATTCAACATTTGGGTCAAATTCTTCTAAGTCAATCTTTTATTCAGGGTTGTCTTTCAATTCTTCTCCTTGGTGCTGGGTAAAAATTGGAGGTGGTCTTTCTATATTTTTATTAGTTGAGGAAATAGGTTTTTCTAATTCTTAGGAATTTTTTTTATTGGTCTTTCAACCTCCTTATCCTCATCTCTCAACTCAACATTATTTTGAAACACATCTTTAACGTCTCTTTTAAATATTAGTTCAATAATTTTATATTGCTCATCATTGATCTCCTTAGAGTTTATCTCAGGGTTACTAGGTAAAATCTCTGAGGCGTAACTGTTAATTGCATTAATAATTTGCCCCATTTGGTTTTCTATATTCCTCATTGCGACCCCTTGACTTTTCAGCTGGCTCCACATTTGATTAACAACCTCTTCTAATAGTGACTCCTGCTCCTCATTATGTGGTTTGAAGTTAAAATTAAGAAGAAATGAGAGTTCATCATTAAAATCACCCTAACTATTCCAATTATATGTTTGGTAAAATTGATTATCTTCCCAAAACTAATTTTTTCCTCCAAAATTTTTATTCCAATTAAATTTTAAATAATTTTCATAACCCGGGTTGTATTAATCAAAATAAGGATTGTGTATGTCAGGGCTAGTTTCAAAAGAGTTAGTCTCAATCAATTGTCCAAATGAATTTTTCTCAATATTTGGCGGCCCTTGAGAATAACTTTCTACATATTGATCTATCTTCCTCTCAATATCTGTAAGCTGAGAAATTAAAATAGAAAAGCATATTTTCTTGAAAATTCACCACTCTCTTAGGGTTTACTCTTCGAAAGCTATGAGAATTATTATCCAGATATGAATATTCATTATATTGTTGAGCTTCCATTTTTACATTAAATTTATGGAGTCTTTTCTAATTCATCATCCTCCTAAAAGTTCTCTCTAAATATGAGTAATATAATTCAAGGTCTGCAGTTCCTGAAGTACGCATACAAATCTAAATACTTATTTAATAGGTTAGATATCAAAAATGTTTTTGGTATTTTGGATTTTTTTCTTGAAAATAAACACACATTAATATAACACACCATAAAATAATATTATAATTTCTAAATCTATGTCTTACAGGTTTAACTAAAATTCTCCTAAAGTTCTTACCATTGCTTTTCTGACAACGACGCCAAAAAATTGATACGCCCCTAGTATGTGTCGTTTTTTTGTATGTTTTATGAAAATTTAAATCCCCTGTGAGGACACCAAAAACTTGACCTGACTCACAAATACGCAATAATTTAGCTTCCAAAATATGGCAAAAAATTTGACCGAAATTATATTTAGCAGTTAGTGAGCAAAATCAAAATGTTATGAAATTTAGAAAATGGTTTACACCCTGCGTGTTCTATGCGAGTGCACGTATCACTTCAAGTAATACATGACTTTCTTTAAAAACCCTAGTATCAATCCTAAAGAGAAGTGGGGTAGGAAATTCCTTAGGCAAATTCTAGTCTACTACTTACAGGCCTTAGTTTGGAATGTTGATTAAAGTAGTTTTTTTCTAACAAGTACTCCTAAATGTAAAATTTATGTTTAAAACAAATGAAAATATTACTTCTAAGGAAAGCCCTTCCTGGATTAATTAGTTTGGTGAATTTTGAGATGTTAATAACTACTATTCTTATGTAGTGAATTTGATAATCTTTAAGAATGAGATACATAAAATTCAATGTAGCCAATGACAATAGGAGCATTTTTTTTTGTTTACCCTCTTTTGAGCTCATAAAAAATATTGGTTAACTTAAAGTCAATTCCTTAACATCCAGATTTCTCTATTAGAACTAACTAGCATGTCACCCTAGAGTCCCACAGCCTAAACCATAGAAGTGACCGAATCTTGGTAATAAGTTACAAAGCCTTAAGTGAAATTGATATGAAGCTAGGCTGTCACCCTATAAACAACCAATTTACACCCATTAACAAATATTTCCCTAAAAGTACATTCAAATACATTAATTATTGTAATGTGCCAAAGAGAATAAATAATATCATTTAATCTTTTGGTAAAGCAATAAAGGACATTGGCTAATTCAAATGTTTTGAATCCAAATTCATGGTTAGGCTAAGAGTATACTGACTCTCACTCTAACAATCTCATCATTTGGTTTCTAAACATCTGAACCATATTGTTGGTTTTAGTCTGTCACTCTAAAATCACCAATTCTACACCCATCAAAAAATATTTCCTTATTTATTTGAACTCAATCTCATGGTGACTTGACTCTTCCATGACATTAAAGTGTGATCCCTACTTGAATGCTGAAAACATGATCATCCCGGCTCATATTTTTTAGCATAGATTTTTGCAAATCAATTGGCCAGATTAAAAGTAAATGAAGTTCAAGATGAATCATAACAATTTGTAATTAAAACCTATTCAAACATGCATCCCAAAATCTTACTCATTGCAAACGAAAAGTAGAAGGAAAACAATGGCATAACATTCTCATGCCAGTATTTCCTAATAAGAAGAAAGAGTAAGAAAAATACATCATAAAGCACGAAGAAAACACAACGGAAAACTTCATTACATCCAAGAAAATCCACCAAATAAGTGTTTACAAAATCATAAGATAATGAAGAACACAATACTTAGTTTTTTTCCTTTGAAATAAATATGAAGATCTCTCCCACAAATTCTTCCACTAATCCATGCAATGTTAGTACATTTCCTTACAGATTCTCTCAAAATCCTGTCTCTAATCTCTCAAAAAAAGTAGAAATCTACATTTATACTCCTATTATAGGACCTGTAAACATTCTCCATGTTTTTCCACCCTCTTCTTTCATTCTTAGGGCCAAAGGATGTTAAAGATTGTAAAAAAATGTAAAAAGATGCGTCCCTATGTGTCCATAACTGTTTCTGATGTTGTTTGGCGCTATATCTGGATTTGAGCACTATTTGGCTCCATTCGGTACCACTCTACGCAACTCCACCATTTCACTCTGTTTAGCTTTGTTTCAGCTCTGTTCCGCCCTATTTCAATTGTGTTTCGCTCCTAACAGTTATACCTATAAAATAAAAATAATAACATTTCTTTGAAGTGTAATTTTATTAAAAAATATGTGAGAAATGTAAAAGAGGTGAAGCATAGAAAGTCATTTCGAAATGTACCGGGTTCGAATTTTATTTCTTGCTCGCTTTTACTCCAAATTGCACCATTTTTGCTTCCTTTTCTCCAAAAGTCAATTTCTTGTACCTAAATTAGAAAATATGCAAAATACCTTCCTTTAAAGTGTAATTTCACTAAAAATGACCAAATATAAGCATTAAAAATATGTGAAAAATTTAACATTTTTTAAGTGTATCAGTGATCACCATGGCTATACCTAGGATGAAATGTGGTATCCACTAGTTTGGTGAAATCATAGATCTCCCAGGTCATTATGTCTCTCAATGAATTTTAACCTCACAAGTGGCTAGTTTTCAAGGTAAACGAAGATTTAGTGAAAATACCATCATACTTTTTAAAAGTAAAAAAGAAATCTTTAAATCATTATCATCCTAGAAGATTAAGTCCCATATGTAAGAAGAAAGAAAGGTAACTGCTCAGAATTTATGGAGATTAAACAAAAACAAAACATTTACATTAAAATTTAAGCCTTACAATAAAAAATCAAACACAAATATAAAGTACCTTATGTTTTATCCCTAAGCAAACTTCTAGAGTTTCCTCTAAAAATTCTCTAAACTTCTTCCCAGTAAAACACACTCACACTCACACTTAAGCATAAAATATGAAAAACCTAACTCACTATTGCCGCTCAATTGAAGTTTTTAGCTCCAAAAGGTCTCTGAATTTTGTTAAATCCTTCTCATTAAATAGAAAACAAAAATTAACCAAGGGTTGCTTCATACAACCCTCCAAAATTTGGCCAAGTTCGATGTACCTTCTGGAAAGGTAGTTACTGGGGCTATAGTGCCTTTCTGGCTCGTTGGTGGTGCTATGACGCCAAGGGATGGCGCTAAAGCGCCACACAAATATTACCATGTTTGCTCCATTTATTTCTCATTTCCTCTAATTGTCCATTTCATGTACTTGCAACCAAAAACATGCAAAATACCTTCATTTAAAGTACAATGTCATCAAAAATGTATATAAAAGGCTTATAAAACGTATACTAAAAATAGGTTTTTTGAGGTGGATCAATTCCCCCAAAACTTAAATTTTACTTATTCTCAAGTAACTCTTTATACTCTATATAAAATTTATAACATGTGATAGCAAATTTATCTTAAGGAATTTTATAATTTCTGCTTTATAAATGTTATAGTGAAACTTTCACAAAAGGTTTTAACAACTCAGGTTAAAAACTAAAGTACAAGAACATTTAGTAGTCAAGTTTAAAAGTACTAATCTACTATTTATTTCAAAAATAACTATAATTTAGTCATACTTAAGCTGCTTTGAAAAAATAATAGAAAAAGAATTGCATGAAAACTTTATTAGTAAAGGTGCTAATACTTTCAAGTCAAGTTAGAAATGTAACTAAGTTTCTTTCCTTAAGATGATTCAAGTAGAGCCAATTTTTATTAGGCATCTTCCCACATATTTTTTTTCTTTTTCTTTTAGGATCATTTTCAATCCTTTATTTTTCTCTTTTTTTTCCCTTTTTTTCTTATGCATGTGAAGATTACCATATCTGGATAGCCTTTAATGATTTTAAACTCCACTATCCTTCTCTTAAAGTTAAAACTATCTCACATTTCTTTACTTTAACAAATGTATATTTGCTTTAAAATTTTTCATAAAGTCTCAATTCTTTCTTTCTAAGTATAAATCCAAGATCCTTAATATTTCCAAAAAATACATTATTATTTACTTTAAATAGTAAAAGAATAACTCTAAACCCTTCATACTAAACATCTTAATTCTATAATTAATTTTTATCGTAAAAAACTTTTACTTAGGTTTTCTACAACTTGCATAAAATCAAAAATATAGTTTTCTAAAGTTAACTCTACATACCACAGGTTATGTTAAAAATAATTTTGAAAAATAAAGTTTCTGAGGACAAAATAAAGTTTAGTTTAAAAAGAATTTTCTTCCCTCCCCAAACTTAAATTTTTAAACTAATTTAAAGCAAGAAAGTTCATGAACGAAGATAAAATTTTTTAAAATTTAAAAACAAGGAAACTAAAGCAGGTACAAGAAGGAAAGACAAGTAGTGAGTAGTGATAAACATAAGATGAACATGCATAAAAACATAAAATAAGCACTACTCTAGCATTTAATTTGAAGTAGTTTAACAAACAAAAATTTAAAAGAAATTAAATACAAGCACATTACACATAAGTACAACAAATTACTAACATAACAAAGTCCACCTTTTCAAACACAACAAAGGAAAAGTAAAAGAAACACAAACTAAACATTAATCTTCATCATCTCCAAAATCATCATCATCATCACCCAAATCTATGTCGTCATTCATCTCATAAGATTGACATGGTGTGATAGTAGGGAAAGCAAGAAACTCCACAGAATGATCACCTATAAAGGAAACATAAACTAAACATCAATCTTCATCATCTCCAAAATCATCATCATCATCACCCAAATCTATGTCCTCATTCATCTCATAAGATTGACATGGTGTGATAGTAGGGAATGCAAGGAACTCCACAGAATGATCATCTCCCATGTATCTCCTCCTTGCCTCGTTATAAGCAAAATCATACTCAATCTTCCTCATCATAATATCATCACTATGGTACAAATGAGATTCAACCCCTTTCACTTGATTATGTAGATTTATGATATCTCCTTGTTGAATCATCATTTGTTCCATAAGAGAATGCAGAGAAATATACTCAGAAGCAGATGGTCTAGGTGCAGGAGCAGGAGCAGGAGCTGAAGTAGAAGCTAAAGTAGAAGGTATGTTAACTCCAGTCCTATGTGTAGTCCCAAAATGTCTCTTATATTTTTCCAAATTTATTTTTCCAATGGGTTTATGAGATGCTAAATTTTCTTCTCAACTTCACTCCAAAACTAACACAGAAAGTAGTAATAAGAGAAGGGTAGCCAAAACCTCCTATAGTTTCTCCTCTTGAAGAAACAAGCATGTTAGTATAAATGAGGGAGTCAATGTTAATGGGTTTTTTATATGAATACAATAGTTTAAAGCGACTCTCTCATGGGTTACCTCAATAAAATGGTTAGTAGGCAATAATCTTCCAGAGATAAAATAATCTTAGGCTCAAGAATGAACATTAAGTTTTGAAAAAGAAAAGTTCGCTCGTCTCCCATTCTTAAGTTTCCAAACTCCATTTCCATCAGTCAAAAATCTCATTATCTCATCTAATTCAGCATCAGTAGGATGGAAATAAAAAAAAGAAGCATGTAGGAACACTGTGCAATTGGTATATGTGGTTAATCCGAACAGAATTAATATCCACATATTGCCTACACACAAAAACCACATCATCTAATTCATGAGGCAAGTTGGCATAAAATTCATGAACAACATAAATCACATAAAATTTTAAGAAATAGCAAAAGTGTTGTCACTGTCGCTCTACAATCAGATACTCAATAGTACCACCAGAACGTAGAAAAATGTGTTATGCAATCAACTTCTTTGATTGCAGATCAACATATCTGTCCCGTGCCCTTACACTGGCAAACTTATCAGAATCAAAAGTTGCATTTTCCTTGGTTCTCTTCATTTTAAGATCCATGTGTAAGCGAAAACTTTTCAAGATAAATTCCAAAGATCACTAACTCAACTTCAACTTCAAAGAGGCTCCTAAAAACTCAATCTAAACATAAATAATCATTAAACCATGGATTTCACACTATTTTCATCAAATCTTCTAATTTTCAGCCTTATCCACGATGTGGGTGAAATCTATTGCCAAATCATAATATTTAAAATCTAGGGTGAAGATCTTATCTAGAGATGAAGAAATCCCAAGTTTGGAAGCCTATCTTCAAGCCAATCAAGCACAAATTGAAGCCCAAGGGGAGTAAAATGTGAAAAGTGGAGGAAAGAGATAAACCATAGGTAAAAATGGCAAAATTTATTAGTCCAGGCACTTAAAATGACTCACATGTTAATTCAGCGCTATAGCGCCATGCTTAGCCTGATGAACGACACTATAGCACCATTCATACCCATCCATATTTTAAAAAAATTTTATAATTCAAAAGGAAATAGAAAATCTAGGATGCAAGAAGACTCTTTTTCATGTTTTAATTGCTAATTTTTTTACTTATTGAATTTGTCTCCAATCCAAAATTTCAAGTTTGCAAATTCAAATTTTAATACATAAGGCCACTTTTTCACAACACAACAAAATGTTTTCTTATGTTAATAATAAGTTCAATACAACATCACAAACGCCAAGACATCACTTAGATGTTCATACAACACATACAATACGAACAACAATAAGTCCTTAAACAAATATTACAGGCACACTACATGGAATTACGTAGCATTAAGAACATAAATATCAATATGAAAACAACCTTTAGGGCCACTTTTGATCAGTGTTGATATTCTCCATTCCACTCAGCAAAAAATTTCTATCGTAGCAATGATAGAAACGAGCATGGGTAACTTTCTTAGCAAACTTATCATCGATCCACTTGTTGGTGCTATACATAGTCACTTGATTATCTTGGAAGCACACCAAACTATTGAGCTACAGTTTCAACTATCAACCCATAAGCTCATAATGGTGGGACAACTTTTCAACCCTTGAATGCAAAAGAGAAATCTCACCTTCAATCTTCTCAAGTTTTTTCATGTGGCCCTCCAAACTTACTGTGAGATATCCATTGAAATATGCTTGAGCATCCTTATGCAGCAACTTCTTCTCTTCAAACCTCCCATGCTCTTCATGATCTCTCAAATGAAATTTCCACTCTCAAATATCTCTAGAATACTTAGGAATGTGGTAGGGATACTTCAAATCTCATCCTAGGCAGCTTATAAAGAGAAAGAAGAAGAGAAACTAAATGTTTGTCAGTTTCTAGGAGTTATTCAAACTGTGGAACTATAGCGCGAGATATGCACTATAACGCTAAAAAAACATTCTCCATTTTCAAATTTCTTTCTTCCACTCTTCAATTCATTTAATATAATAATGTTTTGTCCCAAAAAAATTGTATTAGCCTTACAATCACTATATAGAACTCACGACAACAACAATTCAAATCCAAATCACACCAATAACTATGGGTTGCCTTTCACAAACCCCTTGGTTTAACATCGTCAGCCTGACATAACCATTATTTTACTTAGATTTGACTCAACATTAGGAACTCCTCAAATGCAGGAACCTTTCCACTCATGTAAGATTTTAGTCTGTGTCCATTTACCTAAATCACTCTCCCAGTTTTTGGATCTTCAATATCAACTGCTCTATATGACTATACTTTTACTATAACAAATGATCCTGACCGCCTAGATTTAAGTTTTCTAGAAATAATTTCAATCTTGAATTACAAAATAATATTTCTTCCCCGGCTCAAAATGCTTTTTCAAAATTTTTCTATCATGCTTAATTTTTGTTTTCTCCCTATAAATTTTGACATTATCATAAGCTTCATTTCTCAATTCATCAAGCTCACTTAGTTGGAGCAGTCGCTTATCCCCAACATCTTTTCAATTATAATTAAACTCTTTAATTGCTCAGTAAGCTTTATGTTCCAACTCAAATGGAAAGTGACATGCTTTCCATTAATGAGCCTATATGTTGTCATTCCTATAGGTGTTTTATAAGCAGTCCTAAAGACCCATAAAGCATTATCAATTTTAGTAGACCAATCTGTCCTTTTAGGATTTACTATTTTTTTCTAATATTCTCTTAATTTCTTGATTGTATACTTCTGCTAAACCACTGGTCTGAGGATGATAAGTTGTGTCAATTTGATGTTTTATCCCAAATTTTTAAGTTAATGTTTCAATCATTCTATTCCTGAAATGACTTCCCCCATCTGTAACGATAACTCATGGCATTCCAAATCTTGTCAAAGTATTCTTTCTTAAAAATTTTGCCATAATTTTAGCATCCCAGCGAGGTAAGACAACTGCTTCAATCCACATAGAAACATAATCCACACTTATTAAAATATAAATTCTTTCAAAAAATGGTACAAATGATTCCATGAAATCTAATCCCTAAACATCAAAGATTTCAACCTAAAGAGTAAAATCTAGGGGCATTTCATCTCTTCTAGAAATATTGTCTACTCTCTGACATACATCACATATTTTTATATAATTATTAACATCCCTAAATAAATTAGACCAATAAAATCCAGATTTTAAAATCTTAAATGTAGTTTTATCAACTCCAAAATGTTTCCTAAAATATGATTTATGATTATTTTGAATAATTTCTTGAGTTTCTTCTAATGGTACATATCTTCAAATGATTAAGTCCTTGCATTGTTTATAAAATAAGTGTCTTCCCATAAGTAAGATTTTGAATCATAAATGAACTTCTTAATTTGATGGTTATCTAATATGTAGGGTAAAATATTACTAACTAATTATTTCACTATATCAACATACCACAAAATTTTCCATTCATTAATCCCATATAATTGTTCATCAGGAAAATTCTCATTAATTTTATCATTTAAATCTCTCTCATTTTCCTGTTCAAGCCTTGATAGATGATCAGCTATTTGATTATCAGCTCCCTTTCTATCCATAACTTTAAAATTAAATTCTTGCATTAGAATGAACCATCTAATTAATCGTGGTCTTGCATCCTTCTTCATCATTAAATACTTAATAGCAAAATGATCAGTATGCACAATACATTTAGTTCCAATTAGCTAAGATCTAAATTTATCAAAAGCAAACACTATAACTAATAATTCATTTTCAGTGGTAGTATAATTAATTTGAGTCTCATTAAGGATTTTGCTAGCATAGTATATCACCTTGAACATTTTATCATATCTCTGTCCCAAAACAACCCATATAGCATAATCATTAGCATTACACATTAATTCAAAAGTTTTTGTCCAATCAGGTGAAATAATAATAGGTGCAGTGGTTAATTTCTCTTTTAATAAATTAAAGACATTTAGACACTCTTTATTAAAATCAAAGTTGGCATCTTTCTTTAAAATTTGGCATAAAGGCTTGGAATTTTTTTTTAAATCCTTAATATAATATCTGTAGAAACCAGCATGTCCTAAAATACTTCTTATTCTTTTAACACTCGTAGGTGGTGGCAATTTGACAATAACTTGAGCTTTTGCTGGATCAACTTCCATGCCTTTTTCAGAAATTTTATGCCCTAACATGATTCCTCCTGAAACCATAAAATGACATTTTTCTAAATTGAGAACAAAATTTATTTCTTCACAGTGCTTTAGAAATCTTGAGAAATGAACTGAACATAAATTGAAAGAAGTCCCAAAGACTAAGAAATCATCCATAAAAATTTCAATTCCTTTCTCAATTAAATCACAGAAAATTGACATCATACATCTCTGAAAAGTTGCATGAGCATTACATAATCTAAATGACATTCTTCTAAAAGTAGAAGTTCTATAAGGACTAGTAAAAGTTGTTTTCTCTTGACCTCAAGAGCATAATGTATGAATATCCATCCAAAAAGCAAAAATTATGGTGTCCTACTATTCTATCCATCATTTGATCCAGAAAAGGTAAAAGAGAACGGTCTGTTCTAGTGGTGACATTTGATTTTCTCTAATCAATGTAAATTCTTCATTCAGTAACTTGCCATATCGGAATTCATTCTTTCCTTTCATTTTCAACCACAGTCACTCATCATTTCTTAAGAACACAATGAATAGGACTAACCTAAGAACTATCTGAAATTGAATAAATAATCCCAGCATCCAACCACTTTAAAATTTATTTCTTAACTACATCTTTCATTATAGGATTCAATCTCCTTTGTGGATCTGCCCTAGGCTTATGATTATCATCAATGAGAATTCTGTGCATACATATTGAAGGACTGATTCCTTTAATATCAGCCAATGTCCATCTAAAGACTATTTTATAATTCTTTAATGTTTATAATAATTTCCTTTCTTGTTCTGCAGTCAAATCTGAGGATATAATAACAGGTAATGTAGATGAATTCCCCAAAAGTGCATACTTTGAATGAGTAGGTAGAACTTTCATCCCAAGTTCAAGAGGTTTTTCAATAGATGGAATCAGAGGTATACTATTTTCAGTAGTATCTAAAATTTTGCATTCTTCTTGAACATAATTTGAATCCTCAGTAATCATCTCATTTGATTCACTTTCATAATCTTCTTCAGTCTCAACTTCCTGTTCTTCTTCTAAAATTACTTCATCTTTTTGATCTAATATGACTTCACATCTATTTTGAAAATGATTAACAATCATATCTTTAATGATATCCATTCTATAACATTTTCCATTAGGATACTTAATTATTTTAAGTAAATTAAATGTAACTTCTTGATCACAAACTCTCATTGTTAATTCTCCTTTTTTGCACATCTATCATTGCTCGTCTGATAACATGGAAAGGTATACTTAAAAAAATAGAAATTTTTTTATCTTTTTCCATATCTAATACAGTAAAATCAATAGGAAAGATAAATTTATCCACTTTAACTAGTACAACTTTTATAACCCCTTTAGGATAAGTGATAGATTGATCAGCTAATTGAAGAGTTACAGGAGTAGGAGAAATATCTCCTAAACCTAACCTTTTGAATATAGATAGAGGCATAAGGTTAATGCTCGCTCCTAAATCCCATAAAGATTTTCCATAAGATTTCTCTCCAATTGCGCAAGGTATGGTAAAGCTACCAGGATCTTTAAGTTTTTGAGGAAGCTTTTTCTGAATTATTGCACTGCATTCTTCATTAAGTGCAACAGTCTCATGATCTACAAACTTTCCTTTTTATTTAAAACTTTTTCATAAATTTTTTATAACTTAGCATCTGTTCCTAAGCCTCGACAATAGGGATATTAATTGTAAACTTCTTGAATATTTCAAATAAATATTGAAAACTATTGATCAAATTTTTGTTGTTTAAGTCTTTGAGGAAAAGCTGGTGGGGGTTTTTCTAAATTATTCTTAGTTGGAGAGTTAGGTCTTCTTGTTTCTTTAAGAATAATTTCGTTAGGTCTTTTAATTTCTTCAACTTCAATTTCTTTTTGAACTCCAACATTTAACTCCTTTCCACTCCTTAGTTGGACCGCTGTAAATTGCTCTAGCTCTTTAATTTTTTCTTTAGAATTAATCTCTACATTGCTAGGAAGTGTTCCCTGAGGCCTATTGCTAAGTGCATTAGCAATTTGTCCCAGTTGATTCTCCATATTCATAATAGCAGCACTTTGACTTTGTAAAAGATTACCCATTTGCAACATCAGCTCTTCCATAGAAAACTTCTTCCCTTAACTTGTTAATTAAATCTAGGAGGATAATTAAGTTTAAATTTAGCATTCCCTGTTTGTTCCAATTTCCCAATGGGTTAACTTGAGTATTACTCGATTGTTAACTTCCACCACAAGGATTGTTGTTACAGTTGAAGTTAGGATGGTTTTTCCAACCTGGGTTGTAATAATTTTAATATGGGTTATTGGGTCTATTGATATCATTTATAATTTCCATTGAAGTATGAGAATCAATCATTTGTACTAATTAATTTTCTTCAACCATTTGGGATATTGGAGAAAAATTAATTTCAATTTGGTCTAAATTTTTAGATAATGCAACAACTTGACATGCAATCATTGAAATAGCATTGTTATCAGAATACTAGCTACTTTCTTAAGATTTACCCTATCATAAGGCCATTAAAATTATTTGTTGTCATTTCTTCAATTATTAAATAAGCTTCATCAAAGGGTTACATTAATCAACCTCCAACAACAGCATCTATAATAGATCTAAGGGATCCTAATAACCCATTGTAAAAAGTTTGAATGATTAACCAGTCTGGCAAAGCATGATGTGGACACTTTCTAAGGAGTTCCATAAATCTTTCTCAAGTTTCATATATAGACTCTCCTTCATAATGAGTAAAATAAGTAAAATCATTTATGAGTGTTGCTGTTTTTGATGGTGTAAAATACTTAGCCAAAAATTTTTGAGCTAAATCTCTTTAAGTTCTAATAGATTCATGTGCTAACGAATTTTACCACATCTTAACTTTATCCCTTAATGAAAAAGGAAAAAACTCTAAGTATGATAGCATTATTTGATACGCCAACATATTTAAATGTAACACACAGTTCTAAAAAAACTAGCTAAATGTAAATTAGGATCCTTAGATGGTGTTCCTCCAAAGTGATTATTTTGTACTATTTGTATAATCGAAGGTTTAAGTTTAGATGAGTTAGCCTCTACAGCATGAGTTTGAATGCTTAAATGAATTTCATCTATTGTAGTATTCACATAATCCCTTGAAGGTTTTTGAAAATTATGATGTTTATTTTCAGTAGTTTGAATTTCAATATTATTTTGCAATGTGTTTGCCATCTCCTGAGAATTGTTAAGTCTTCATTGCTTTTGAATTTTAATAGTTAGTTCCAATTTAGAACCGTAAGGAATTAAATTTTCAGATCCAGAACCACACATAAGCGATAGAAAAATTGTAGAAAATAAAATAGCACACAAAAAATGAAATTTTTTTTTAATTTTATTTTTTTTTGGTTTTTTGGTTTTTAATTTTTTTAAATTTTTTAAACTACAAATTAAATAAAATTGTAAGTTAAAAAGTTTCGTCATACTCTCCGGTAACAACGCTAAAAACTTAACCGAACACGTGTATTTTTAATCTCCTTAATTATGCCAGAAAAAATATCTCAAATTATATCTAGCGGCTAGTGTGAACACTTGTAATGATTTATAAATTATTTAATAGATTTTCACACTAGTGGTACTACGCAAGTATACATATTGCTTCAAGTAATATAGGTTTTTCTTTAAAAACCCCGGTATCAATTCCACAAGGAATCCAATAACTCTTAAAATCAACTTATAGTAGTTCTATTTAAACAACAATCTAAAAGATTAAAGATTTAAAATGATATGTTTACTAAAAATTACTACTAAAAGAGCTTAGAAAGAAAGTAACAACTAAATATAAAAACTTAGCAAAATATAACCATAAGTTTGGACATTATGGAAAAACCTTTCCTCTTGCAAATAGATTTTATTCTATGTAGGATTCAAATGATTTAAGAAAAAATTGAGGTATTGTGATAAATAGAAGCATACCTTATTCTTTACACTCTCCTGGTGCTTGTGAAGAACATTAGCTAACTTAAGGTCGATTTCTTAACATCTCGACTCCACATCAGTGCTATCTAGCCTCTTACCTCTAGATGCCGCTAGCCTATTCCATCGTAATGACCGAATCCCAGCATCATTGTACTAATTCTTAAGCCAAACTGATAAGAATCTAGCCTGTCACTCTAGATCAAACCAATTTTACGCCCATCAAAACTTATCTCCCCCTTAGGTGATCTCCATGGCTTTGCCTATGATGAAGTGTTGTATGCACTAGTTGGGTGAAATCATAGCCCTCCCAGATCATTATGTTTCTCAATGAATTTTAACTTTACAAGTGTCCAGTTTGCAAATTAAATGAAGATTCGGTGAAAATACCATCATAATTTTTAAAAGTAAAAAGAAATCTTTAAATTATTCTCATCTCGCATGATTAAGTCCCATATGTAAGAAAAAAGAAAGGGAACAACTCAAAATTCATGGAGATTAAACAAAAACAAAACATTTGCATTGAAATTGAAGTCTTACAATAAAAACTCAAACATAAATACAAAGAACCTTTTTTTCTAGCTAAGAAAACTTATGGAGTTTCTCTAAGAAATCTCCAAATTTCTTCACACTAAAACACACTAACACTTCAACACAAAATATGAAAAACCTAACTCACTATTACCGACCAATTAAAGTTTTTTGGCTCAAAAAGGTTTTTGAATTCGGCCAAATCCATCTCATTAAATAAAAAATAGAAAATAACCAAGGGTTACTTTAAATACCCCTCCAAAATTCGGTTAAATTTGATGTATCTTCTATAAAGGTAGTTACTGGAGCTATAGCGCCAGTCCGAGGCACTATAGTGGCGCTATAGCGACATTCTGGCCCTTCGGTGGCGCTATGACACCAAGGGGTGGCATTATAGCACCACACAAAAATTACCATTTTTGCTCCAAATTTTCCTCATTCTCTCTAAATGTCTATTCTATGTACCTACAACCAAAAAATGCAAAATACCTTCTTTTAAAGTACAATATCATAAAAAATGTATATAAAAGGCTTAAAAAATATGCACTAAAAAAAGTTTATTTTAAGGTGGATCATTCCTCTAAAAAATAACCAAAAAAGAAAACTTTAATGATATTTTCCCTCCTTAGCTAAAAGATTCAAATATCTAATTACATTGTTGATAGTTTGAAATTATATCTTATTAATAAGCTTATAATGTAATTAGTAGTAATTTAATTAAGCTAATAAATTCATTAATCAATACTTTAAATAATTAATTGCTACACTAATTGACCTAGTCATAACCAACCTAGTCCAGATTATTTTATGAACATTGTTTGTTATCCTTTAAAACCATTAGCTAAATATTGAATTAAATCAACCATCTAATTAAAACATTAAAATCAAATTGGTCTACTAAACATATAATCAACCACTAAAAATTTAATTAACCTTTTGGTTATCCTAATGAACTCTTTAGTATGTATAAGTAATTCAATTAACCTTTTTAACACTCCTTAACCTTTTTGAAATTTTAAAATAATGATGATAAAAAGAAAAGAAAGACATGTACATTTATGTATACTTATTTTTATCAATTTCTATATATATGTATGTTTAACATTAATGTTAAAATACATGTATGCATTTACTAATATATGAATGGAGTGCATGATTGATTAGGTGGTTAAATGAGTATGGAATTGTGTATGTATATTAATTATTTGTTATGTGTATATAAATGTAATGTACATGTTTATGTGTGTAAGTTTAAA
>JXCR01143030.1:89482-104506 GCA_002079205.1 Phalaenopsis hybrid cultivar | reverse complement strand
TATATATATATATATATATATATATATATATATATATATATATATATATGTATTATGCTTGCTTTAAGTATACATCTATGGATTATTATATATGCCTGTGTATAATCTCATATGTATAATTATATATGTATGGAAGTCATTTATTGTATGACCCATATATATTTCATATAAAATTCATAAATTGTATAACCCATAGATATTTCATATAAAATTCATATGTGTTAGGTTAGCGTAAGTCTCTATTTATGGTATAAATGCAATGTCTCTATACCTATAAAAGCATATGAATAGTGAAAATCTATGATGTTGACAATGGAACTTCATGAATATGTATGTAAAAGAGTGTTTACTTGCTTTTCTTGTATGTAAGAATACTTGGTTGTTTATTTCATGCTCTTAAACTTGTCGGGGAATAGATACAATAATGGGAAGGGTTCTAATTAATGGATGAGAGGTATAGAAGAAAAATGAACTCCGAAGTGTTGAGTAAGATAATAGAGAGAGCCTAACAAATACCTTTAAAATTTTAAATGATCAAAAAATTATTTTTAATTTACATAAATTTAATATGCTTAAAAAATAAAATATTTTCAAAACACAAATAAATCCATTAAATAACATATTTTCTATAATAATCAGAAGAGCTCCAAAATGTTTCAATCTTTTTCGAGATCTTTAAAACCTTTTCATTAAAGATTCTCTTTTAAAGAAGTTTCAAAATAAATTCTTTTTAGAAAGCTCTTTTTAAAAAGAAAAATCCTTTTTCAAAATTTAAAAGGGAATATTTTCATCAATGTTTTAAGACTTTTTTTCGAAGAAGTTCTTATAAGAACTTATCCTCTTAAGAATTCTTTTGTTTAAAAACTTAAAGAGATTTCCTTTCAAAAGAAAAATCTTATTAAAACCTATTTTTCAAATAACATATTTTAAAGAAATCTTTTTGAAAACTCTTTTTAAATTTCTTTTAAATGGAATTGTCTTCTAAAATTTTCTTTTCTAGGAAATATCCTCTTAAGATCAATTAAACCTCTAAAAGAAAACACTTTAAAGAAACTTAAGACATCTTTCAAAATATAAAGGTCCTCCCTTAAAAGGATTTCTTCCATGAAGGAATCCTCTCCTTAAAGAGATTCTTTCTTAAAATATCATTTTATTTAAAGAACATACTCCTTTTAAAAGATAATATTTTAAAATCCCTTTAGGTTTTAGGGATTTAAAATTCATATATAAGCTTGTCAGACTCCCTCTATTTGCTCAGTTTAAGCAAGAATTATAAATTCACCTGATTGAGTGACTAAGTGGAGGAATATGCTTCTCCCCAGTAACGTATGATTTTGTAGCCTCAATCTATTCAGTATTTAAGTCTTAAGTTATTTTAATTTGAATAACTTACAAAAAAGATAAACATCTATTCCCAAAGATTGTTGAATGATGAAATTATTTTTTAGAAAAATCAAAATCCTTTTATATGAAAAATACTTTATTACTGTAATGGGAATACAAGTAAGTTTTTAATATGAGAACTTTAAATTAAAAGACTTAACTTCATTTGTTCAGAATATATCTCTTGACCATGATTAAAACTTGGGGAGGGAAAACAAAACCTTGGGGAGAAAACAAAACTATAGAGTGGAAAATAATATCTGATTAATGATTTGACAAGAACTTCACATAAACTGAAAAAATAATCAAACAAACACCTAGAAAACCTTGATTTGTCACCACAATTGACTATTTCTAGGAGAGAACAAATCACTTTTAATTATCAAATCCCGAAAATAATTAAAATTGACCAACTCTACTCTTTATAATCATACCTTAGGATAGTTCCAGGCTATGTGCCTGGAGTAGACCACACACATTCCCTATATTTGTCTAGTCTAGAAGCCCTAGGTTAGTTATTAAGCTCCCCCAAAGATTAGAACTAAGGAATAAGACCTATAAAACAAACTTACCTACCCCCAGAGACTATGAGTATCTTTGAATGAAGTAGCTCATGTTATGGACGAAGATACTCACATCCAATTTATAGTGGGAAGGACTACCTTAAGTCTTTACTATGACGATAATAGAGATCATCTATTATTCTACTAGTTAGTAGTCTAAAACTACCACCCGGGATGATGGAAAGTCACGAGCATCTTGATCGGGTGCGTTATTCCTAAATTTAGGTTGGGTACCTTATAGTTTCCTGTTTAGAGGTATTTAGGTTACGGTTTCACCTCCATCGAGAAATGTTATCCCTTTCCCCACCCTTTAGACTAGGATATCTCAAACCAATTCACCCTAATTAAACTAAAATTTAATTGACTTAATCCAAACTCAAATCCAACTCTTTTCAATTCCAACTCCGACTTAATTAAATCTCAAATCAATTTCAAACCCAACTCATTTAAACCCAATCTAATTCAATTCCAAGCCAAACTCAATTTCAAATTGATTCAATCCTAAGGAAAACTCCAATCTAATCTTACACAAAAAAAAACGATTTCTCAAACCTAATCCAATTATTCAAGCTCTATATCACCTCAATTGTCAATTGTTGGGCTCGACTCTAAGAGTAAACCATTTTGGAATTCAAGTGAAGTCAACATATGTCTAATTTTATCCATTTCATCAAAGTCTTCAAACATTTTATTAATGAATAGGAAAGATATAAGGCAATACATTAATCGAAATTTTTCTCAAAAGTAATTCTTGAGAAGTAATTAACTTTGAGGGAGCCCCCTCATAGGGATACAAGACCCCATAATTAAAATAAATATGGTTCTGCAGATCCATAAATCCTAAAGATTTTACTCATCTGAATGATTAGATCCATTCTAAGATAATTTTTCAATCTTTCGAGATAGCATATTATTCTTCAAGTATCATATTTGAACATTTTGATATAGTCTTTCGACATCTATGGTGGATGGTGGATCCCATCATAAGAAAAAAAATCCCACCAAGTCGCTATTTTGGTGCACTGTTGCTATCATTGGATCACCACTGTTCGGTTGCAACAACCATCATGAGACACTGTTGTTGTCAAATCGTCGTGGTGAAATCACCGTTGTTTGGTTATCGTTACTAATCTTGTTGGATCATTGTTACCTAGTGGCCACCACCATTGATGATAATGAATCTAGATTGTCATCATAAAACTCCTGTCGTCGGTCTTCTATCGTCTCATTCGAGTCGCTGTCACTTCTCAAATATTTTATTATATTCTTGTAATATTATTTTATATTATTCAAATGCAGAAAAATTGTTGTATCATACATCTGAATAGTATGACCATTTTAAAGGAACTAGGACACATGATTTTTTCCCTTTTGGAATTTTCATGTAAAAACTAATTATGTTCCCTCTATCACATCTTTCTTTTCTGCATGTATGTGTTTGATTTTCAAATAATACTAAAACATTAATATATTTCTATCGTGACAAATTCTCCGCCACACAACACATGTAGAAAGGCATTATGTAAAAGCGGAAATATATGTGTACGACGTATATATCTAAATACAAAAGAATTGAGTGATGTGTAAATCTTCCTTATTTTTATTTTAAATTTTTTTATTTATATCTTAGTTTGAAAAAATATTTATTATGCTAAAAATGTATGATTAGCTATTAAAAATATTTGAAGCAATTTATAAAATTTTGAAGTATTTTTAAAATAATTTAGTTTATTAAAAAAAACATAAAAATAAACCAAAATTAAAAAAAAAATAAAAAAAATAAAATTAATCTCAAAGCAAATGTTCAGTCAAACTTCAATCAAAGCATGGCCAACTCCACCAGCTCTAATTAATGCAAAAAGACTGAGCGGACCAACGAGGACCGCATGTCCAGGCATATTAAACTCTCTCACGTTTTGCATTTACTTTCGATCAACAACAAAGTCAATTAGACGGAAAAACAAATTTGACTCGCAAGCGAGTTTTGAACTCGTAATTATGAATTGGTAAAGTTTAATTAGATGAAAAAAATAGGGGTATTTATGTACAATTACATGCCACCAAATTCATAGGCATTTACATATTAAAACTTAAATTTATTTTTTTTATTATGCAACTAAAATTTTTATATCATATAAAAATACAACTATTTCAGCTCTTTTACATTTATGCAACTAAAAAAATTTATATCATATAATAAAATACCATTATTTTAACTTTTCAAAATGAAATATACCTTTTATTTATTTGTGATGAAATATGTGTTATACTTGAAGTTCAGATGTTAAATATGCAAATAGATAGGAATTTAGCGGTCTGTGTGTAAAGCTCCCAAAAAAATGAATCATTTGCTTAAACGTCAGAATTACAAAATACATTGCGGCCCAGGGTTCGGCATGTGCTGGTCCAAGGGAAGGGTGATATCGTCATTTCAAGCTGGTTGTTATGATTAGGGCCGTATTTCTCATATATATATATATATATATATATATATATATATATATATATATATATATTGAGANCAATGTGAATAATATAATATATATATATATATATATATATATTGAGAAAAGTATTTTACATTGGTCATTTTATTCTAGAGTTTATAAAAATTACAAAATCGTTAATTGGATGCGAAAAATTGACTAGCCTTAAACTGCTTTCAAGAGTTTATTCTGCCCACAGAAAATGGGGGGAAAAAAAAGATGCCACATATTCTTTTATATTTACATATCCAGATTGAAGATTTTCATTTTAACATTTACTATCTTTTATCAATGCATGCAAAGGTATATTCATTTTTTATAAGTTAATAATTTTATTTTTTTGATGTAAAAAAATTGAGTGATATAAATATACAAACAACAACAACAACAACACAGACTTAATCCCACTACGTGGGGTCGGCTACATGAATCCTTTTTCTCCAATGCGTCCTGTTTAGTGTCATATTTTCATTTAGTTATAGTAAATTAAGATCATTTTTTATACAATAAGCCCAAGTATTCATAGGTCTACCTCTGTCTTTCTTAACACAAGTTGAATCTAAAACATCTACTCTCCTAATCGGATTATTAGATGGTTGACGTTTAATGTGACCAAACCATCTTAGGGGAGTTCCTCTAATTTTGTCCGTCACAGGAGCTACACCAACCCTATCACAGATATATTCATTTCTCATTTTGTCTCTAAGTGTAAAGACACTCATCCACCTAATCATTCTCATCTGACAACACTTAACTTATTATTATCCTTCTATTTTAAAGGCCAACATTTAGCACCATAGAGCATTGCAGGTCTCACCACTGTCTAATAAAATTTTCCTTTTAGTTTAAACGGTACTTTTCTATCACACAAAAGGCCCGAAGCATTCCTCCACTTAAACCAACCAACTTGAATTCTACTATTAACATCCCCATCTATATCACTATCGTTTTGAACAACCAACCCAAGCTATCTAAATCGTTCACACCTTTTAATAATTTGATCACCCAAAGTCACACTTCTGTTACTAGAGCTATTACTACTAAAATTACATTCCATGTATTCAGTTTTAGTTCTACTTAAATGAAGGCCTTTTGACTCCAATGTTGACCTCCATAATTTAAGTTTTTTCTATGCTTTTTCTCTTGTTACGAGAAGGATATCATTAGCAAAAAGCATACACCAAAGTACATCCTCCTGTTCCACGAGAAGGATATCATCAGCAAAAAGCATACACCAAGGTACATCCTTCTGTAGATGTCTAATAAGACCATCCATATAACTAAAGCAAAAAGATATGGGCTTAAAGCCGATCCCTGATGTAATCCAACAGAAATAGAAAAATAANCAAAGGATATCTCTTGGAACCTTATCGTAAGCTTTTTCTAAATCAATAAAAATCAAATGTAAATTCTTCTTAGTATTTCTGAACTTCTCCATCAAACCTCTCAATAAATGTATAGCTTCCATAGTAGACCTGACCGGCATAAATCCAAATTGATTATGAGAAATCTTTGTAATGCGTCTTAACCTATGTTCAAATACCCTCTCCCATAACTTTAAAGTACGACACATTAACTTAATTCCTTTATAATTTGTACACTCTTGTGCATCCTCTTTATTCTTAAAAATGGGGAACAAAATACTCTTCCTTCACTCCTCAGACATCTTCTTAGTTTTTAAAATAATATTAAAGAGTTTAGAAAGCCAAGAAACTCCCAAATCTCCTAAATATTTCCACACTTCAATTAGGAGAGGTCCTACAGACTTTCCACCCTTGGTTTTCTTTAAAGCCTCCTCAACTTCTTTTTTACTAAAGCGACGGTAAAAATGAAATGTTTTATTATTATTCACGATATTAATATGACTAAGATCAATCGGTATTTTCAGAAACTTCATTAAAAAGTTTATCAAAGTAACTCACCCACCTATGTTGAATATCATCAGAAACTTCATTAAAAAGTTTATCAAAGTAACTCACCCACCTATGTTGAATATCTTTTTCCAAGAAAAGAAGTTTATCAAAATAACTCACCCACCTATGTTGAATATCTTTTTCTAAGAAAAGTACTTTTTTATTTTCATCTTTAATAAAATTTACTTGAGTTAAATCTTTAATTTTCTTTTCTTTTTGTTTGGCTAGTTTATACATATATTTTACACCCTCAGTATATAATCTATTATAAAGATCATTAAAAGAAAAATTTTTAGCGTCACAGATTATTCTTTTAGACTCTCTGTGGGCCGTTTGATATTTTTCTCAGTTTTCTAAGTTTTTACATTTAAACCAATTTTTATAACATAACTTCTTATATTTTATTTTCTTGCACATTATTATTCCACCATCAACTATTTTTATTTATAAAAATTTTTTCTTTAGAATCTCCAAGCACATCTTTTACTACTTGTTTAATAATGTTTGTTACTTTATCCCACATAACATTTGCTTCTTCATGAACATCCCAAATTTTGAAATCTTAAATTTTACTTATAAAAATAATTTTATTTGTCTTTTAGGTTCCCCCATCTAATTCTATAATGATGAGTCTTAGTATTCTTTATTTTACAACTATTCATCTTAAAATCTAAAGTTAATAAAAATGTTTGTGTGTATTTATATTATCACTTGGAATTACTTTACAATCTTTACAACCTCGACGATCTCTTCTTCTCATAAGAAAATAATCAATTTGTGTTTTATTAGATCCACTCTTATAAGTGATAATATGCTCATCTCTTTTCTTGAATAAAGTATTAGTAATAACAAAATCAAACGCTAAAGTAAAATTTAAAATAGTTCTACCTTCTTCATTAATTACTCCAAAACCATAGCCACCATGAGTATTTCTGAAGACTTCTACCACTCTACCGACATGTTCATTTAAATCTCCTCTAATAAAAATTTTTTTCTTGAAGAGATATCATTTGTATTAAGTCTTCTAAGTCATTCCAAAATTTATCTTTAAACCCTGTATCTAAATCTACTTGAGGAGCATAAACACTTATAAAATTAAAAATCTTAGTATCAATGATAATCTTAAAGTTATAATTCTATCTCCAACTCTATTAATTTTTACAACATTATCTTTCAAACTCTTATCTATAATTACACCCACAACATTTCTAGTGTGACTCTTACCAGAATATCAAGGTTTAAAACCTAAATTATCAATCTCCTTATCTTTTTCTCCAACCCATTTAATTTTTTGAATACATAAGATATTAATTTTCTTATGAATCATATTATCAACTAATTTCATTAGTATACCATTGAGAGTACCTATATTCCAAGATCTTATACTAATATTAGTTTCATTAGTTTCATGGACTAACATTTTTACCTGCATTCGTCCGTAATATGGGAACCCTTGCTTATTTGACACTATACCCGAATGCCGGTGTAGCGGCCCTTGCACACTTTTCACTGTATTCAGGCTATACAACGTGTTGCTTCCAGGGGACGCCCTAACACTTACGCAATGAAAATTTATGTTATAAATATAAAAATTAAAAAAAATTATGTTAGATTTTTAATTAATGATTTGTTGATCGTGTCAATTATCATTATAGTGCATGAGTGTGAATAGCCTTTTAGCCTTAGAACTCATTTTAAGCTTTAACACCTCAATTTTTTTAAAGCAAACTTTGGTTTTTGTTATTCAGCAGCATTAACTGCTCAATGTGAATAATATAATTGCTAATTAATTATGATTCAAAATAATTATTAAGTTTATGATGTTGAATCTTGATTTATTTGTGAATCCCACACCAAAAAATAGAGCGTAAGAAAAAATGAAGAGATAGATAAAGAGAGAAGAGTGAGCAGTGTTGAATAGAAAAACTTATCAATCGTGTCGACATTTTCCGATTTACATTGTCTATCCTCTGTACAAGATATGAACTCTCTATTTATAGAGGAGAGAGAAATGTATAGTGCTATATTATTTTTGCCTCTACTTTAATAAGGTTATATAGGATATTATAGGTATTTTACAGACACGAGTTTATTGCTCGGTTGCTCTCTAGCCTATTCGGTTGAGCTTGTTTGACTTCTTCTTGGCTTGACCAATTCGCTCGGCTATGCTTGATATGTGTTTTCGATCAGTTGATATAGCTCGTCTCTCGACCCCCCATCGTTGGTGAGGAACTCCTGTCCGTAAAATGACGTCGAACTATCGAACAGATGATGAATCACCATAACCCGTAGCTCGCTTCTCAACAAGGAGATACAATAAGATTTTGCCAAATTAATGTCAACCAATTTTGATGCTAATATGCAAATAAATTGATGCAGAATAGTGCTAGCAGTGGGATCCACTAAAAAACTGGCATCTACAATTGAAATAGCATTGATTGTGTCTAACACAAACAAATTGTGTCGACATTAGCATCAGCCATAGTCGATGTTAACCTATTTCGATGCGACTCATGTCGACACAAAATTTAACTATAGTATTTGCTTTCATCATTTGCGCATGAATACTTGTGTCATCATTTGCATCCCTCATTTTTGTCAGAGATGTTGAATCCAAATGCTATATATAGGAATGATAAGATTTTTACAATCTACACCCAAAATCTATAAAAAATGAAACACATATAATTTAACAAACATGACTCAAAATCTATAAAAGCACATATCTAAATAGAATATATACATAGAGAGATGAATGTCTAAATACTAAATAAGAAAAAAATAATTAAACCCCTACAGGGCATCATGATCAAACTCATCATCATCGTCCCCATCCTCCTTCTCATCCACCGAACAAAAGGCATTTTGCCACAATGAAATACAATTTGTTTCGCCAATTGTGTTGCAGTGGCCTTGATTCTATTTTGGCCCTCATATAGCTGACGAAGCTCCTCAATCATAGTAGTGACACGTCAGACACGTTCCTCATTCTATGATGATGATGTCCTTGGACTACCATGAGTAGCTTAGGAGTACTCGACCTCCAATTCAATACCCTTTGCTTCCAGGTCGCACAACCTCCCCTTATTCCTCACTATCTATTTCCTCCACATCCTAAAATCAAACTGCTCGCTGAAAGATTGAATGCCACTTCTACTAGAGGTTGACGGGCTTAGGCTCGGCCTTTTATTCTTCATGTCTCAAATGTGCTAGTATTTCCTCTTTATAATTAAAACCAATGTTTAATTGATATTTGACCCGACGCGTAATTACACCGATATTTATGTTCCTTAATAAGTCCTAAACTTGATCCAAATTACATTTAGCGTCTAGTGAAAACAAATGTAAAATAATAAAATTTAAAGGAATGGTAATCTCACTAGGGGTACTATGCAAGTATATGTATCATTTCAAGTAATATCTATCTAGTTGTATTTAAAAACTCCAGTATCGATTCACAAGGAACATGTAAACAAAAAACAATGAAAATGAAATTTAGGAATTTTAACTTTAAGAAAACTTTACGTAAAACTGCAAAAAATATCTAAAGAAGTAAATTAAGTTTACTAATTTCTACAAAATGCAAGTAAACTAAGTTATGGGAGCATGGGGTTCAAAAACAAGGGCTAAATGCAGAAAACGGTTGCCCTGTTGCTTGAGAGTTTAGTTTTTCAACCAAGAAATCTTCGATTCAAGGTCATGCATATGAGGTGTATTTGTGTTCGCAAATTACATTTACTCAAATTTCCTAATAATAATAATAAGAAATCTAGATCTTAACACTATTTATTAAAGTCCATACATAGGTACAAGCGTAACATTCATGTCCAAATCATAAAACCATTTGCTTGTTTTATATATGCAAAATCAAGCCCAAGTAAGTTGATGAAGGAGAAAAGCATAGTCTAAGTTGAAACTTGGTCCTTTGCTTGATTAGAAAGTCAAGTGTTAGAATATGCATTATTTGGTCAAAACTGAAACATTAAACCGAACCGAACTAATTTAGTTGATTTGATTTAGTTGCAAAAATGTATTTGGGTTTTTGATTTTTAAAACCATAATATTCATTTTTTAGTCATTAATTCGGTTCGAATTTTCATTTAACCGAACAAACCTAAAAATTAAAATTTAATAAAATTATTTATTATATTTTAGAAGTCTTTATATATAAACTACCTAATTCCTAAGCATTTATATATAACACCTAAACTCTATTTTTTATATTTATAACACCTAAATCTTTCGTATTTCTTCATAAATATCACCATTTTAATTTTTAAGAAATGAAACACATATTTTCATGCATAGATAAAGTGACATAATGTAAAAAATTGAGATTTAGGTATTAGATATGTAAATGCATAGGAATTGAGTGGTATGTATAACTCATCATATATTTTAATCATGAAAAAACTAAAGTTATTATATATGCAACATTTGAATAAAATAAAATCAGAGTTCATGATATTAAATTGATATTATATATTTAAGATATATAATTTATAATGTTATATTATAATCAAATTTAAATAAATAATTAAATTTTGATTTACACGTAACTAAATCATTTAAATCGAATTAAACTATTGCTCAGTCGGTTAGATTTTATCAATATTGGTTTGATTTTTTTAATTTTAAATTTCAGTTATAATTGATTTTACAAATTTTAAATCATACTTTATATAACTTCGTTCTTAGCCTGATATGTCTCGTTATTAAGATGTAGTTGGGTACAGGTTTGAATCATTCTGAATATTTGCATCTAAATCTTACATAATAGTAATGAGGTAGTATAATCAAAATAAATATGGATGTATAAAAAACGTGTAATCTAACTAAAATAATGACTAATACAGCAATCAGAGGTAATACTAATTAAAAGAAAAAGAAATTATGAAATTAAAAATAATTTATAATATATAAGAAGCTAGTACGAACGATACTTGACGTCGACTTCCAGCCAAAGGTTCTCCTCTATTCTCTCACGTGTGGGCGTCAAGAAGGTTATTCAGAGGGTATTGGGGGTAATATCCGCGTTATATCCATTGTAATCTTCTTGTAACCTACAAATATATGAAAACATAAGCGCGAAACTTAGTAGAAAGTACATGTAGGTTACAGGTAGTTTACAGGAAAGTTATAGGGGGTATAACGCAGATATAACCCTCCAATGCTCTCTGAATAACCTCCCTGATGTACACAACACTGCATACATCTTACGTACGCAATTTTTTCTCCACGTGTGGGCGATGACAAGCCGTACAAACCACATCCAACAATGACCAATTATTCTCAATTTTCAATTTTATCACATTTATCATCTCCAGAATAAATACGTGAGCAAAAAATATAATTGTCTTTTTCTTTTTTCAGAAAAGTGAAAAAATTTCACTTCAAATTAGTAGTATATGGGACAAAATTGCGATCAAAGATGCTGGATCAGGAGCGGTCAATCTAGATATCTTGACTCAGGTACCGTCTCCTAGCCGTAGGATGCCCGGTCAAAGTCTCAAATTATTGATGTTTTGGTTTATTTTTTTATTTTAAAGTACTTACATGCACACCACTCAATTTCTTTGTATTTACACATCTAATCATTATATATATATATATATATATATATATATATATATANTATATATATATATAAGCATTTAAGGAAATTGAACCTATGATTAAAAAAAAAATTAGACAAAATATGTTGAAAATAATATAAACTTATTATGAAATGAACATCTCGGCATAGTGGTTCTAATAACACCATATTAAGTGAAATTGAACACTTGAGGCGTAATCCATTTAAATTAACTCAATAACGGTTTGGTCTTAGAGGGGGATAAAATTGCCCTCATTTTTCCTATGTGTAGGAACAACACATGTCTTATCACATACCCACAACAAAATGAAAAGTGATAAAAACTTAAATTTTCGAGTACTTATAATAATAATTATAATAATAATAATAATACAATAATAATAATATGCATCTCATATTATCATAATCAAATTCATTATCTCATAGATCTAAAATTCATCATATGTATGCCTATCAAACTTAATGAGAACTTTTAATAATATTATTTGAAAATAAGTTCTTACAAAACCTTGATTGCAACCAATTATCAGTCCATTTTTGCATGAGTAAATAAATGGTCATATACCTCATGCCTTATAGATTAAATCTGTGAATTGAGCTCTACTTCTTATACATGCCTTCTTGCTTGAAGCTACACATTCAAATAAACAAAAAGTGAAAAAAAACTCCAACATCGATACTCTAGTACAGAATTCAATGTCATTATGAATAATACAATATCCATGAGATAATATAGCATTATCAAAGAGCATTTGCAAGGCAAGGAGTTAGCCTTTAATGAGTTTGTCACAACCAAGTGTAATCTACAATGCCATCTAGTGTCATGTTATATCTTTCTGAAATAGTCAAAGTCAGGTCTTGTCAAACCGACAATCATTTCATTTCTATAAGAATAGCAATAAAATGAATTATGAATCAAAACAATCATAGTAGTTCATGGATATTATAAATGATTTTCTAGAATATAAAGCTTAGTTTTGTTTCATTTATTATTGGAACGTGAAAATGCATAGGATCATTTTAGCACTTCATACCTAATTAAATAAGGTATATCAATTCTATCCATCAAATCAGTCATTTAAATGCATATTATACTACAGAAGATGTATTTAGTGTCATATATATTATTTTTTGAAATAGGAGATTTTATTTTTTATTTTTTTATTTTTTGAAATATTAGTGAAGAGAGTTGTGTAAGTGTTGACCTCACTTTTGGTTGAGGTCTAGAAATTTCTTTAGTAGTCTAGGTCTAACTATAGGACTTTCCTACTGACTAGTCTTAGAAAACTAGAAAAGGTACCCTCACCATTAGAAACTCAAAACTCTTCTCTTTACTCAACTTGAAGTTCCACATATTGGTCCTAACCTCTAGCACTTAGTAGGTAAGATCATTATGAGGGAACTCAAGGAGAGTTCTTATAGGGCTACTTGGCCTTCGAATTGAACCTAGGTGTTGGTTTGGAGCTAAGATATACAATACCCTCACAATACCCTGGCTAAGACCAATATATGAGGACCCAAAATGGAGATTTTATAGGTCCAAGACTCATTCAAAATGGTCATCTACCCAATTGCACTTGAAATGCCCAACTTGGCCTTTTGCCGCTAGGCACCTCCAAACTACTTAATTGCCCATGGGACCCAAATTTGGCTAAAATTCCTAAATTTTACCAAAATACCCAAAATTGATCAAAACATATTTCAAACACCTTGAATACATCCAAATTTGCCAAAATTGACAAAAATTTCCAAAAATGGTCAAATTACCAAGATGCCCTCCATGACCCAAAATTCAAAAAATTCCTTAAAAATCCCAATAAATCCAAAATATTCCCAATTTCATTTTGTCCAACTACATCATGGTCCAATTTGGTCAATTTGACCATCTTTGACAAAACCCCCAAATTAGCCCCAACATTGGCTAACACTTCAAATCTCAACAATTGAATGTCTTAGATCTCAAATTGGCATCCACNTAAAAATCAAAACATAACTTCAAAATTTATCAAAATTAGTTTTTTGAGTTCTCTGATATTAGGGGAATTTAATAAAAATAAAAATACATTTAAAATAAAAACTTAATTTTTAAGTAATTTTTAATAATTAAAAATAATAAAAATAAATCATAAAATATTAAACTCATGTAAATGTTCCAAAGTATTTCTTAAACATTTAGGAATCATTGGAATATTTTTCCATGGTTTAAAAATGAAAATATCTATTTTTAAACCTTAAAAATGATTTTTTAAGACTTAAAAATAGAATTTTCACAGAAATAATTCTAAAAAATCAAATAAAAATTTGAAAAATATAAAACAAATTTTTCTGGGTTCTCTGATCTTAGAGAGATTTTCCAAAAATATAAAACATATTTTTCAACTTATGAAATATTTTATTTTTATTAAAGTCCCCAAAACTTCAAACAATTTTAACAAATCACAGAAAATTCAAAAAATCATGAAATTTTGGCCAAATGACTTTCTGGTCTAGGGCTAGCTAACATAGAAATTTCAAGTGATTAGGAATTGTCTTGATCATCTTTTGAAATTTTCTTTGAAGATGCATATTTTTGCATAAAAATAATTATATGAATTAAATTAAATTGTGAAAATTCACATTTTCTCCTCTGATGTCTTAATTGACCTATCAGTAAGGTTACATAAAAATTTTAAATTCATTTGACTTAAATTTGACAAATTATGAAAGTTTGAACCCTTAGGGGTAAAAGGGTAATTTTGATATTTTGGCCTTAATGAATATTTAGACTTAATCAAAATGGAATGGGTAATTTCTGATATTAATTAACTCATTTGATGATTTGCAATAAAAAATGGGCTTAATTTGTAGGGGCAAAATTGTAATTTTGAATATTTTGGCCTTAATAAATATTTAGGCTCAATCAAAATGGGAAATGGGTAATTGTTGATATTAATTAACTCATTTGATGATTTGCAATAAAAAATGGGCTTAATTGGTAGAAACCCATTTCACTTTGCCAAATCNGCCATTTTTACTGAGCATCATAAGCTTTAACCATGATCCAACCCTTGGTTAGCCACTTTAACCCAAGCTAAAGCCCAAAC